>CM056168.1:48526425-48966630 GCA_029691765.1 Entomobrya proxima
CGTTGAGCAAAGCAAGCGGAAACAAAGACAGGAAAATTCCAGCTACTTCGACAAGCGATCTGATTGGCCAGCGACTCGAGAGCAGCAAGAAAGACGGCGTGCAGAGAGGGGACTTCGAACTTGGTCGCCGTCGCGAGGAGATCTACGTCTAGTTAGCAGAGAGAAGTGGTCATTGTGATCGGAGCTGGCGAGCAGTGAACATCGTGCTCAGCAGTCTCAAGATTTTGTCAGAGAGCTAGTTTTAAGAACTCTGTTAATTTTGAAAATTGTAAAAAGTAAAAGTAAAGTCCTGTCGTTAAATAAAGGGTGACGTAGTCTGTAAAAAGTAAACTTCCGTGTCTTTGTCCGGGTCAGTTATTTTTCACCTAGTTAGTGATCTAGTTCCTTCAATTTGAGCTATTTCTACGTGGTCAAGTAGCTAGCGTTTAGGGTGCCCAAAGTACCGTCTTGTCAAGGGAAACTTTGAATAGGACAGGGATAACCTTTAGGGTCTAAATATATTTCGTGTAACAACATTATGGATCAGTAGTGACTCATCTCCGAGTGGTTATTTTCTCTTTGTACTGCAGTAATATAGAGAGAACGTTTTTGGAGGGACTAGTCAATCTAAAGAGCTTTGAGGCAAACTGGTTTGACACAACAAAAAACGGAAATGTTAACATGTTTCCTGAGCCGCCACGCGTTTTTAAAAACGTTACTGTACTTAAATTGAGAAAGCATGGAAATGGACAATTTCAGTATGTACCAACAGGCAATGATGGTCTAAATGATTATATTGAGCTACTAAATCACTGCCAAATGTTAGAAGCTCTTGTTCCGTTAAGATCCTACTGTTATGATAACAATTCATTAGTCACCAAGTTAATTTGCTTTTTGGATGCTGCCATTCAGCAAAGAGATAACCCCGAGGAGGATGCCATCCTATGCAAACTAAAAGTTATTGACTTTGAATTTAAAAATTTCCTAAAAAACGATGTTGAAGTGTGGGAAGAGGATAAAAGAATCTGGGCGGAAAACGATTATCGCCAGTGTTGCGGCCAAAGTTGACTAACCGTCACCAGTGCCGTTAGATGTTAGCATAAACTAACGTATGAACAAACTAGAGCGTGTTCAAAATGCTGACTAGTGTGACCTATGACTTTTCACTTAGGATTGGACTTTTAGCACAGATTAAATGGATGGCAAGATGATGAATGATAGCATAAACTATCCACAAAATAATTATTATCAGAAATGTGATTTATTGAATAGTTCACAAAATAATAAACCACAGTTTACAAAATAATCACACGCTCAAGGAGCTACACCGTTACAAAATTGATTAGTAATTAGGCTTTACGCTCACAACTGGCTACCTACGGAAAGTTCAGTAAAGTCAAAAGTGACGAACAATTCTCAGTGAACAGAAAAGTGCCGAATGAATTGTGCTTGATCATTTCACACCACCGTACCAGACTGCGTGGTATCCCGCTCGCACCGTGCCAAGACTGCATGCTCATTGCGAGGAAATGATCAACCGACAAATTTACAGGGGCTTTTTAAGACAAACGAACAAAGACAAATTTACATAAAAATACTAACGCTACTTCTAATATTCTCCCACCAAAAATACGAAGGTATTTTTTTAATCATCTTGAATCCCGAGACGCTGCGGAGCTTTCACTTTCCTTCCAGCTCTCGTTATGCTTTCTCCGAGCTCCCGATCCATTTCCAAGGGATGAAGACGTTGCACTGGTCGAATCAGAATGCCACTGTCGGTCTTCACTCTTGCTACCCGACTCACGCCATCCTTTCCAGGCATCAACTCCAGAATTCTTCCGAGTTTCCACTCCATCCGCTTGTGACCATCCGATCCGATGAACACAAGGTCACCAACTTCTAAGGGACGAGTGGTTTTCTTTCTTTTACAAACGAGAAGGGCCAGGTACTCATTCAAAAATCTTCTCCTCAGCTCCTCCGTTAGGCTTTTCACATGCTTGTGACGAATTCTAAGTGCTTCACTATCCGTCACGTTTCCTTCCGGGAAATCTACTACGCTGGGTGTTCTCAGGAACATAGCTGGCGTCAGGGGCTCTAGATCCTCTGGATCTTCGGACACGTAAGTGAGTGGCCGTTGATTCATGACCTCTGTCACCTTGCCTAGCACATCCCTTATTTCTTCCAATTTTACAGATGCTTTTCCCAGGGTCTTGCGCAACATGTCTTTTACTGTCCTGATTAGGCGCTCCCAAAAACCTCCCCACCAGGCAGCAGTAGGAGGATTAAACTTCCACTGGATGGGCTTTAGGTTTCCTTTGTCCTCCTCATCCAGTTTCTTAAAATGGTTGTGTGCACCTACAAAGTTCGTGCCGTTGTCACTGTAGACAATCCCCGGACGCCGGTGCTTTTCCACAAATCTCCGAAAGGATTTTATAAATGCCTGTGTACTAGCTGAGGTAACGACATCCAAAAACACAGCTCGGTACACAGCGCAAGTATATATTACAATCCAAGCCTTGTTTCCTCCACGCAAGATGAGGGGTCCTGCCAGATCCACGCCTGTGACCTCAAATGGCTCTGCATCCTTAATCCTGTCCACCGGAAGAGGGGATTCCTCCACTACAGTTGCCTTTGCTGTGTAACGACGGCAACGAAAGCATCTATTCAAAACTTTGGCAATCGTTTTCTTTGCTTTCGTGATCCAAAAACGCTTCCTCAGTAGAACTGACATTGCCATTTTCCCAGCATGACATTCCTTAAGGTGCGTCTCCATGATGATCTTCTGGACCATTGGGTGTTTTCTTGGGAGCAAAATAGGCGTTTTGAAGTCAGTCGAAATGTCCTCCCTGTAGACTAACCTCGTTTTTACTCTCACAAGCCCATTCTTGTCTCGCACAAGCTTCAAATTCCCGTAATCCTCCGTGTCCAGACCTTCATCCTGAATGCTCCGTAAAAACGCTAGTTCCGCTTCTTGAAGTTCTTCTGGAGTTAGCAAAGTTCCTCGAACACGCTGATGTTCCAATGGTCGACAATTATTCACGAAACGTTTGACCCAGCCCATTATCCTAACAGAAGAGCAGTAACTATGATCCCTCCTGATCCCATCAAAAAGACTGGCCGAGCTCACTACTTCCACGACAGTTTCATCAGTTAATTTATCTTCCCACGGTGGAGGCCAAGTTTCCTCGCTCTGTTTCAGCCAAGCGGGTCCCTCCCACCATTTAGACGCCAGAAGTTCACTGGGCGTACATCCTCTAGAAGGCAAATCTGCAGGATTCATGTTTCCTGGCACGTGTCTCCAATTTTCGGGATTGGTCTTCAGTCGTATTTCCTTTACCCGATTACGAACAAAAACTTCACTGCTATGCCCACGTTTGATCCAGGACAAAGCGGTTGTGGAATCACTCCAAAAGTATTCCAGAATGGTGTCCAGTTTCAGAGCATTTTTCACTGTTTGAGCAATACGGCTTCCAATAAGGCATCCCATTAGCTCTAGCCGTGGTATGGTCATCTTTTTGACTGGAGCCACCCTTACTTTGCTCATTAACATTTGGACTTCAACTTTATCCTCAAATTCCACGCGCAGAAAACAGGAACAAGCGTATCCAGTGGAGCTAGCGTCTGTGAATGTGTGTAGACTCCACCTTTCCCTCTCTGATACTCCTGCCGTGGCAAGTCGCGGTATTTTAATTTTTCCCAATTCAGGAACTTGCTCAAACCACTGACGAAACATTTTTACTTCCCTTTCCGGTAACGCATCTTCCCATTTCATCTTATTGATCCATGCTTGCTGCAAGATGACTTTCATGGGCAAAAGTGCTGGAGAAAGGAAGCCGAGTGGGTCGAATATTTTCTGAATGGTACTCAGTAGCCCCCGCTTCGTAATGACTTCCGGTTCTTTGATGTGGGCTACTGGTACAAATAGAGTATCATCCGGCCTATTCCAGTGTATTCCCAAGATAGAAATGGTGAGTGTCTCCGGATCGTCAAACTCGTCCACGTTGCTCATCCACATTCGCAAGTCCATCCTGGCATCAGCCATCAATGCGGTAGCCTGATCACGGAACTCATGATACTCCTCCACTGTGTCCTCTGAACCAACATAATTGTCCACATAAAACCCTGCCAGTAGTTTATCCGCGGCTGCCTTGTCAATGGGGGATACTCGGCTAAGGTGATACTCAATTACCGCTCCCAGAATAAATGGGCTGCACGTCGCTCCGAATACAACCCGAGCGTGGCGGTACACCTTCAGCTTTCTACATTCTTGATCCACCCACCATAAGAACCGCAGGTAATTTCTGTACACTGACATGACTTCTATCATCTGGAAGGCCTTCCGGATATCCGCAGTGACCGCAATTTTCTTTTCCCGGAAGCGCAATAGAAGTTCGGGAATCAGCTGGACGTAATTGGTTCCCTTATGTAGGCAATCGTTGAGCGAAGGATTTTTCCCTATTTTGCAAGAACAGTCGAATACAGGCCGAACTGGAGTTGTCAAACTTTCTTTAAACACAGGCCTGTGTGGAATGTAGTGGGCGTCTAACTCAGATTCGCTTGCTGGAACTTCTTCAATGAACTCATGCTCCAGCTCCCACTCTCTCAGTAACTTGTCATAGTCTTCAAATTTTCCTACTTGAAATAACTTTGCAGTAGTACGTTCCAGTCTTTTTACTGCCACTTCCTTGTTTCTGGGAACGCTTGGATGATCATCGATGAATGGCAGGGGAACGGAGTAGCGACCATCATTATTCCTGGTGATGGAATTCATAAACTTTTCTTTTGCTTCCGTTTCCACTTGAAGCACAGTTTTCTTTTCAGCATCATCCTGAATTCCTAAAGTTTCCAAGCTCCACATGTCTTGAATGGAGGCATCAGCAGCTGTCATTGACATGACATGCATTCCCACTAGGTTTTCCCGAGGCGCATTCTCCCATTCACCGCAAAGCGTCCATCCAAGCTTTGTTTCCAACGCCACCAAACCACACTTAAGCTCCACCTTTCTTCCAGTCAGCAGTCGTCCCTCATGGTCTCCTCCGATCAGGATTTCAATGGGTGGGCTGTCATTTCCAACGTCATTGTAGTAGATGTGGTGGTGCTTCAATTCCTCGAATAGCGTAGCATTCTTCCTTACTCTTGGAATGTTGGCGGTGATGACATCGGTACTCCTAGCCTCAACATCATACGTAAATCCGCCACCATGTCGTTCCAAAGTCAGCATAAATTTGCCGTGTTTCTCCACCGGAGTCTTCTTGCCTTTAAACAAAAGGTGACAAGCACTCACTTCCCCGTGTGGTGTCAAACCCAGCTCCTGTGTTGTCGACGTCATTACATAAGACCGTTGGTTTCCTCCGTCAAAGAAAACTCTAGCTGCTCTCCGGTGACCATTCACTAGAATGTTTACCATCAAGGTCTTCAGCACCACTTCTGTTGAACATTCGACGCTGGAACAACCAGACAGATTTTCGTTAATCTGCTGCCCACCTTCTTGACTGCTACTTGTTCCATTGTTGTTGTGAACAGCTGCTGTGTTTCTCCCCGTGTTCCATTCCCTGCGTTGAGTAGGCTGAATTTGACCTTGACCTTGTCGCTGTGAATTTTGTGAGTTTGTTCCTTTTGATTCGCACATGATTGCGTAGTGTGGTTTCTCACAAAAATGGCACATCACACTTGCTTTGCACTTTTTTGCTGAATGTCCAACCTTCAGGCACCGGAAGCAGGCATTCTTTTCTACCAGAATCTTTTTCTTTTCCTCTGGCGTCATTTTTCGTGCTTTGAAGCACTCCTGGCTCGGGTGGCTCTTGCCACAAAATACACATCCGTTGGATGACAACGATGAAGAGTCCCCAACGTGTAGTCCAGCGAGTGATGGCACTTTTTCTTCAAACTTCTTATCTTTTCCCTTCTTGGGTTTGCTATTTTCCTCCGAAGAAAATCCCGTTTTGGCCAGCTGGATCCTTTCTTCAATTTTGACCTCGTTCTTCATGAACTCCAATAGAATGTCAAGTCTTGTCCTTGGGGGATCCTCCTTGCTGCCATCCTTTGAGGAAAGGGGATTTCGCTGCCACGAGAGTAGTATCTCTCCAGGGAGGCTTGACTCCACTAGCGGGAATAACCACGTGGCCGGGTCGGCTTTCTCGAGTTCCAGTGTCTTTAAAGCCCTCAAGTGAGAATCTAACTTGGTAAACAGGGTCTCTAAAGGAATTTTCTCGGGTGCAGTTACATTTGCAATGACAAGTTTCAACAACTCACGTACATAAACTTGTAGTAAAGTATCGCTATTTCCAAACCTTTCCTTAAGAGCACTAACCACCGTTTGATAATTCTCCGCTGTTGGTGGGTAGCTCGACACGATTTGGTACGCTTTACTTCCCGGGACCATGCTTTGGAGGAGATAGTGGAACTTGTCCGCTTCATCAAGCTTGGGATTGAGGTGAATTTTCTGGAAGGACGCCCAGAATCCCAACCACGTCTTCAGGTCGCCATCAAACTTCTGGAGCTCCATCTTCGGAAGTTTGACACTGTCTCTCCCTCCAGCAGCAGTGCTGTACGAGCTGGCTTCACTGGCAGTTGGGCTGGTCCTTCCTGGATGTACACCGCAGGTGTCCTCGATTCCTTTCCTTATCCTCAAGTAGTTCTCGGTGTAGCGTTGCACCTCTTCTACCTCCTTATCCTCTTCATCCTCACTCGCGGCGTCCGCAAAGAGCTGTTCCTGGATAGCAAGATCGCAGGCTTCTAACTTTCCATACACTTTCTGGATCATGTCCCTCTTGATAAGGAGTGTATTTTTGTTGGGGTTCTCCTTCCCGAGTTCCGCATCACACTCGTTCACGAGCTTGGTCAGTTGGGTGCGGACTGGGCGGCGTTTCCTCCTGAGATCGTCCATCTCGAGTCCAATCCGGGTGATTTTATGACACACTAATCACGTCGGGGTCACCACAATGTTGCGGCCAAAGTTGACTAACCGTCAGCAGTGCCGTTAGGTGTTAGCATAAACTAACGTATGAACAAAACTAGAGCGTGTTCAAAATGCTGACTAGTGTGACCTATGACTTATCACTTAGGATTGGACTTTTAGCACAGATTAAATGGATGACGAATGATGATAAATGATAGCATAAACTATCCACAGAATAATAATTATAAGAAATGTGATTTATTGAATAGTTCGGAAAAATAATAAACCACAGTTTACAAAATATTCACACGCTAAAGTAGCTACACCGTTACAAATTGATTATGAATTAGGCTTTACGCTCACAACTGGCTACCTACGGGAAGTTCAGTAAAATCAAAAAAGTGACGAACAATTCTCAGTGAACAGAAAGTGCCGAATGAATTGTGCTTGATCATTTCACACCACCGTACCAGACTGCGTGGTATCCCGCTCGCACCGTGCCAAGACTGCATGCTCATTGCGAGGAAATGATCAACCGACAAATTTACAGGGGCTTTTTAAGACAAAAAGAACAAAGACAAATTTACATAAAAATACTAACGCTACTTCTAATAATACTCAATTGAAATTCAGACAAATATGCCAACGAAATAAACTAGTAATTTCCTAGCTAATTCAATATATTTGAAAAACGATTGCCTTAGATTGCTCATGAGCAATTTCGTAAAACTAAAAAGGTTTACCATAGACACAAAGAAACCATAAATGATTACCATTAAATAAAAAAAATATTTCAACTAAACAGTTTTATAAAATCGTTGATGAGATAAACAATACATGTAGTGAAAAATTACAAGCTACGTTACGTATTAACGTTTTTTTCCTTTATTGCATTAATGAACCTGCAATATTTATATTCAATTGTACGCTATATTATGAAATTCATTATTATGTTCATCTAGTTTTTTCATTTTTCAAAATCAAATTAGAAAAAGGTGTCTCGGGCACTATATGTCATAACATATCATCCTACACAAAATAAAAATCCTTACAAATTTATGAACAGAACAGAATTTGATGAGTCAAAAATAATGACATTTGCGCACAGGTTAAATTCAAAACAGTCATGTTTAAATTTTTGTATTGAAAATCAAACAAATATGCCAATGAAATGAAATTGGAATTTCTTAGCAAATTCAATGTTTGAAAAATGCCTCAAGATTTCTCATGAGTCATGAGCAATGTCGTAGAACAAAAAAACTGACCAAAAAGGGGGACGGACTTGGCTCCCATTTCCCGTTCTTCCCCGGACAATATGTCCAAACCAAGATTTCCAAACCAAAATTTCCAATTTCAGGCGGACAGTTTTTCCAATCGGACATTTTACCCAATTTAAATTTTCCAGAAGCGGAGCAAAATGGAATTTTTGGCACATTTTCTAAAATAACTCCTCACAGAAGATAGTTGATTTAAGGGTACAAAGCGTTAAATACCCCTGTCAGTGGTGGTTATTTAGATGGGTCTAGGCCCGTTCCCCGCGGATCACATTCCCCACGGGGTGTCGTTTCCCCGCAGGTCCAATTCCACGCGGACCCCATTCCCCGCTGAACCTGTTCCCCGCGGATCTAGTTCCCCGCGGCCCTGTTCCCCGCAGACCTTGTTTCCCCGCCAAGAATGTTCCCCGTGATTTTTCACAGGGGCTAATATTAATACTCAATTGCACATAACGAAAAGTGCACCATAATATTAACTTACCAATTAATAAACGATTGGCTAAAACACAAAATCTTACAAAATAATTCATCGCCAGTTATTAAAGGACCATTATGCACAGTGAATATACCAGCATGGAAGAAAATGAGTTTAATCAGTGCATTCAGAATTCTGTTTAGTAGTTAGATTTTGTTTATACGGATACTGTTTTATAAGCTTAAGCTGTTAAGCTTAAAAAATTTGCAACAGGATTTTAAAATAAGTTAACATTTATAGTCCAATTTTAAACATAATACAGGAATAACCAAACAGGATATTTTTTAAAGAAAAGGAAGAATGATTTTGTTTGCCAGACTTTATAAGAACTAACAATTACAAAATATTAATACGCCTGTAACTTTTATCATATTATCATATAGCATGTTTTAGCATGCCAAGTGAACAGTACGTGGTTTAGTTGATAGAAATAACGTAAAATGTAAGTTCATGCTTTATTACCCCATGAAAATGGGCAAATAGTACTGCTCTAAATAGTTATTTGAAAATACTTAATAACAACTCTAAATCCCACGGAATATATTGATCGTAAATGTGCATAATGGTCATTGATGCATATGTCTATCTGTACGTAGAGTTTACTTTAAATATGCAGTCTGTATGTGCATAATGGTCCTTTAATAACTGGCGATGAATTATTTTGTAAGATTTTGTGTTTTAGCCAATCGTGTATTAATTGGTAAGTTAATATTATGGTGCACTTTTCGTTATGTGCAATTGAGTATTAATATTAGCCCCTGTGAAAAATCACGGGGAACATTCTTGGCGGGGAAACGGCTACCGCGGGGAAACAAGGTCTGCGGGGAACAGGGCCGCGGGGAACAGGTTCAGCGGGGAATGGAGTCCGCGTGGAACTGGACCTGCGGGGAAACGACACCCCGCGGGGAATGTGTTAATTTTTGTATTATTTTTTATTATTTCGGAATGTTCTAATCTGAGCCATATTAAATGCAATGCGAATCATAAATTCGTCAATATTTTCTGTTTTGTAAGTAGCAACTAGAAGATATATCCCTCTATTTAACTGCTTCTGCCTGTAGCGCTTGTCCTTTATTGACTCTTCTGCAGGCCAATAAAAATTAAGCCATGTCTGCTCACTATGATCTCACATTCTATTTTTGAAATTTCAAGGTTAAGGTGATACCTGTAGGGATTGTAACGCAAAGCTGTTGAAACAAATTTTTTGAAGGAACTGGTTTTGTTTGTCGCATTAAAATTCTTTTTTTTACTTTTCATCAAACTCACAAATAAATAGCATACAATTTCTTCGTTGAGTAGAAGACTATGAGAAAATAGATAATTGAATATACAGGAGGAAAGCAAGTGGAATTATGTAGAAACATTACTACTCAGAAACGCAAAAAGGTTATGCATTTGTATTGATTTTTAGATTTCAGTTTTGACAAAATTCAAAAGGATGTAAAATATGCATACTTCATCTTACGAGACGGAATAGGAAAAGATCAACGCGTTTTATTCCTTATTTATTCAAAGCCATTAGAAAATTTTGTGACCACAAAGAAATATAATAATTCATCATTTTCAATTGACGAAACTGCAATTGTTGCAGCTTTGCATAAACACATAATCTTTGCACTTGCTGTTGCATACAATGATACAATTAAAGTTTTAGTATTTACAATTGAATTTTTTTAAACTTAGTAAATTAGTACTATGATCATTCCATTATTCTTAAACTTAAGAGAAAGCATTGTACATTTAAAGTCTTTCATTTTAGAAGGAAAGATACAGTAAGTTTATCATTCTAATTTATCAATGCAATAATAAACATTTATACAAGCAATATGTTTATCTAGGTCATTTTATTGTCTGCTACTACAAAATCCACAACAAGATTATGGTTTTACTAACATATAAAGCTTGTTAATAACACTTCACTCATTTAGAATCCTACAGAGTATATAAGGATTTAACGGATGCAGGAATTTCCTCGAAATCAGGGATTCTCAGGTTTTGAAGTTTTACTAGTTTCTTCATCAGGAGTAAAATGACAGGCATAACATCTGGAATTGTCGGTAAAGTTTGATAAACAAGTATCCATAGCCGCCTGACAAAATTGTTGGTAGGTATATGAAGTAAGAATTACACCATTATGTGCTCCGGATGCTGTCAGTGTATCTAGTAATTACAAAACGGTCTTAGTAGAATTAGAAGAAATCACCGAGCCACATCTTTCATTTTATTAGCAATTTAGTAGTAACGCAGCTCATTAAATCCACCTATTTTGCATGACCACTATGTATTTTTTAAATCAAAATGGCCACCTGCTTCCCTTATTTTTGCTGCTAGATGACGTGAGGAATGTAAGAGGAATTTTTCGTTGATTTCTTCCGATCCTACTCTAGTTTTATTTTTTTTGTTTTATTAACGTGAACCAATATTTTAAAATATTACTTACAAGAACCCCGCTTCCCAAATATGCTTCCATTCCATGGGGCTCTCACGGTGGGAACAGCAAGCTCCCGACATTGCAAATGTCCCATAGCAGAGATGATGAAGAACATGAGAACAAAACCGGCAAGAAAATATTTAGCCATGGTAAAGTTGATGATTTAGCGATAATACGTTTTTAAGAAATTTAAAAAACTTGTAACTTTCAAGTAAAGTTAAAAGGTTCCAAAAGGGAAAGAATTGCGAGAACAATTTTTGTAAAAGGGTTTATGCTTTGCTAAATCTCAATTTTCAAGTAATGCAAGACCTAACTCGGCTACCGGTTTATATACCTGCTTGAACATATTGTCAACAATTCTGAAGATAGTTTAAAGTCCAATGGCCAGGTAATTATTTAAATGAAAGGAACAACAATTCTTCAGAATCTAATCATTTTGGTCACTTATAAATATTCAGGGTTTTTTCATTTTTTAATATTACAAAAACCATACGTTAAATGTTAATGTCTGTACTTGATTTCAAAATCTTTGAAATGAATTCACTTATTTACAATTGTATAATGAAATATTACCTTATGTCCATCTATTTTTTTTCGTTTCTAAAATCAAATTAGAAAAGTGCTTGGCGGGCACTATACATAAGCATTATTAGCTCGCTGCTTCAGCAGGAGAGCTATTTAAGATATCGTTGTCCGTTTGTCTGTCTGTCTGTCCGTACACTTTATTTTTAAACCAGGCTAAATGGGCTCTAATCCTGCAAAATGGGCTCTAAACCAGCAATATGGGCTTTAAACCAGCAAAATGTGCTTTAAACCAGCAAAATGGGTTCTAAACCAGCAAACTGGGTTCTAAACCAGCAAAATGGTCTTTAAACCAGCAAAATGGTCTCTAAACCAGTAAAATGGGCTTTAAACCAGCAAACTGGGTTCTAAACCAGCAGACTGGGTTCTAAACCAGGCTAAATGGGTTCTAGACCAGGCTAAATTGGCTCTAGATCAGGCTAAATTGGCTCTAGACCAGGCTAAATCGGCTTGCTTTTTATCGCTTTTAGCAGCGAGCATTTTATATGGTTTACCATTGACTTGTTACTTGCATTCATCTAGTGCATTCATCAAGGATTTTGTCGTAGGATCTTTTGACCACTTAAACACTCATCGTTGTTAGCAGCGAGCATTTTTCAATGGCTTACCATGGATGCTTAAAAATATATCATCCCACACAAAATAAGAATCCTTACAAAATCATGGACATAATTTGATGAGTCAAAAATAAGCAATGACATTTATCCACAAGGGAAACAGCTTTCTCCACAACTGTTTATGTGTACGGTGGTGAAGCCAATGAAATGCACTAGTATTAACCTTAGATTGCTCATGAGAAATGCCGAAGAACGAAAACGCTGACCGAAAAACAATATATTATTACCATCAACCATAAGAGAATGAAATGATGATTGGGATGGTACTTTCTGTGATTAAAATTCAATTATTTTGCTTTATTATTCATAACTCACAAATAAACAGCATACAATACTATTTTGACGACTTTTTTAGGATAACGCCGCTATACATAATAATTTCGGCCAGGTCATAAATATACTCCGGCTAAGAACTTGTTTGCGTAGGCGACAATGAGAAAGTAGATGAATGTGTTAGATGAAATAAAGCATTAAAGTAATTGAAGAATTTGTGGAATGGTCAAAAAGGATTTTAGTGCGTTATTAAATTTTTATGGTTTAACTAATTTGGAGCATATTGTCTGCCAGAAACTGCAAAACTGTGGAAATGCTTTTGAAAGTTACAACTTTTTTCAACTTTCTTAAAATCATATTACAATCTTCGGGCATAAAATATAGTGTATATTGGAATATGACAAGTATATAAGAATACTTGAATGCAAGTCAAGAAAATAAAAAATTGCTCCTGCGTTGCGTGAGTTTATCGTTTTAATATATCAATGCAATAACAACCATTTAAACAAGCATTATGTTTATCTACTTTACTTTATTATTCGCTGGAATTTTCAATATAATTTTTTCTAATAATTAGCGCTACAATAAATTGTTGATTTTATGTACATTTCGGAACTAAATACCTATATGTATTTATGGTTATGTTAACAATAAAGCTTGCTATTTTGAAAACTACTCATTTGGAGTTGTCCGTAAAGTAGGAAGAACAAGTATTCCAAGCCGTCTGACAAAACCGGTCGTTGGAATTTTTAGGACGGAATCCACCATTGCCTGTTTCGGATGCTGCCAGTTTATCTAGTAATTGCGAAATGTTCTTTTAGTTTTCTGCTTTAATAAATTAAACCAATATTTTAAAAATATTACTTACTCAAACCCCTCTTTCCAAATAGGCTTCCGTTGAACATCGAACAATCTTCCGACATTCCACATATTCTAAATGAAGATGATGAAGTACATACAAACAAACAAACAATATTCAAAGTTAAATCATGATTTAGCGATAAAACGCTTCTTAAGAAATTTAAAAGGCCTTTTTTGTTTATTTCCTCTGATTAAATTTTCGTTTAATTTTTTGCTTTATTAAATTAAACCAAAACTTTAAAAATATTACTCACTCAAAGTCATAGCCCTCTTTCCCAAAATACTTCCGTTCTGTGGGTATCTAAATGGTCTTCTGGTGGGAGGAACTCTCTCCGAACAAAATTCCAAATGTGCCGACATAGTAGAGATGATGATGAAGGACATGATAACAAAACCGACTAGAAAATATTTAGCCATGACAAAGATGATGATTTAAGAAAAATAAAAAACGTGTATTTTTCAAGTGAAGTTTTAGAAGAGAAATGATTGCACGGACAATTTTGTAAGAGGGTCTTGTTTTGCTAAACTTCAATTTTCAAGTGACGCCGGATCTAACCCAGTAGCTAGTATATATACCTGGCCATATTACCAACAATTCTAAAAATACATATTCTGACATATGAGCAGTAGTGACTAGATAAGTAATTCAGTGCGGCGACCAACAATTTTCCAGAATCGAATCAAATAACATTTTGGTCACTTATATATATATATAATAGAGACTCGGGTTTATTTCATTTTTTAATATTATAAAAACCATACGGTAAATATTAAGACCTCTGCTTGATTTCAAAATCTTGGAAACGAATCGTCTATATTTGTATACAATTGTACGCTATATTATGAAATAAAATCTAACCTTTGCCCATCTATTTTCTTTGTTTTTTTAATGAAATTGGAAATGTGCTTGGCAGGCACTACACATAAACACTCATAATCTATCATCCCACACAAAATAAGAATCCTTACAAAATCATGAAGATAATTTGAGGACTAAAAAATAAGAAATAACATTTACCCACAGGTTAACGGCTTTCTCTCAGGTTGTTTTTTTCCATGCATGCAAGTTTTGGTAGAAACTCAAAAATGCCATGTGAAATTCTAACAAATATGCGAATAAAATCAACTATTATTTTCTTAGCAAACTCAATATATTCGAAATACAAGTTTTGATTGATCATGAGAAATGTCGTTTATTGAAAACACTGAAACGTAAGCAATAAAACTTTGAAAAGTTAATACTATGTATTGAAGGGAAAAGAGAATTATTAAATGTCATTTATTAACAAAATGACTGTGGATTCCCAATCCTGATAAAAAAAACCTAACCTAATATAATGTGCTACACTTTATAAAAAGTTTTAAGCGTTGTATCTGACAATGAAGAGCCTAATTCACGGTAGTAAGCTCCGAATTCTTAATAACAGACCATATTTTTTGAGAAAATAGAGGTCGACTTTGATAACTGCATTTAACAGGCTTACAGGCATAATAATAGAAATCAGTTCATTAAATCGTGTAGGAATTTTTCAGAATTGAAATATTTATTATGAAATATTACTATGCGCAGGGGATAAAGTGTTCAGAAATGGTAGAAAAAAAACAAAGCTTACACTAAGCTATAGCGTACTTACTAAGCTTCTTCTTGAAGCTCTGTAGATCAACAAAAACAGCAGAAGATCACATTTCAGTGTTCGTGTTGCGCGTATGATGAACTTAGAATAGAATAAGCATGTCAATCTCTTTGGCTGTACGTTCCCAAACAAGATTCTGAATGCTATTAAATATTACGTTTAAAATATAAAACCAATAGCAAAAACTTTTTATATTTAAATACCAATTCTGTTGACAGGCAAAAATTTGACGAAGCGAAGTACATCTGCATTCACGTAGTGAGGATGTTGATGCATTCACAGATCTTCCATCTATCCAGCTATAAGTCATATAGAATCGAGTCCAGTTAGGAACAAGATTGCATAGCAATGATGTTGATGCAGATATGATTATGCAACAAATTTTTTTGCTTCACCAAGTTCGGTCCACAAAAAGACTTCACAGAGAAGAATCATGTTATCCTACTCTTTCACTTTTTACGACTGTTGGGTAGTCTTAAGACCCTACCGTGCCTATGAGATGGAACTTTGATAAACATTTGTTACAAAATGCTTTTGAAGTATTTGCGTCAATTTGAATTTGAATTTATTGTCAAATGATTCCCTCGATGAGGCACATTACATCATAGACATCGGAAGTTATTTAAACATATCACAACAGAATTCACATTTGCGACAAGTGATAAAACATTACATGTTACATTTAGGATTAGATTACAGTGATATAGAGTATTAGTACAGTCAAAAATGTTTAATAATCTATAATTTATAAAGTATTTAACAAATCGGTGATAAGGTCAACTGACGAGAAAAATTCACTCACAATTTCATCATTATGTTGCACAATTTCATTAATTTGAGACGTGAGTAAAAATGCATACAGAGATTTTTTTAATGAATAGACTAGTTAACGCTTTGACGAACTTCAGATGAGAGGTCGTACCATAACCTCACTCCATTGAATTTAAAAGAATATTCACCCCATTTAGTTACAGGTGTGTATGATGGCAAAACATAAGTTTGAGATCGCGTACTTCTAGTTTCCCTTGCATGAAAATCCAAGTATCTGTAGAAAAAGTCACCATTTTTACTTGACATGATAGTTTTAAAAGTAAAACAGAGAAAATTATATTTGTAAAGGTTAGGACATAAAAGCCATTCTAGTTCATTGCTACTGTCCGAAATTAGAAAAGGTAAGAGACGTTCAAGAGGAAGGGAATTACCGCCGGTAATGCATTGCTTATGGGACGTTCAAATGGTCCCATCTGCAAAGCACTAGTGGCGGGAATTCCCTTCCTAGTGTTGGATTTTATTAGGTTCTTTTTTGTATAGCTGTAATGTCTGCTGATATACTATCATATTTCTGTTTTTGTAAAACCAATCTAGCTGTAGCTTTGATTATTTTATTGACTTTTTCATTGAGTTTCTTAGAACTTTTGCTTAACCAAACAGGCGACGCATAGTGAATATGTGAAAGTACAAACGACTGAGCTAATGTTTTACGATTTTTAACAGAGAATATTTTTTGAACTGGATATAGTTTAGACAATGCTGCATAGCATTTCCTAGTAACATAGGTAAGGTGGTCTTCAAAGGTTAAATTCTCGTCTATAATAACACCTAATACAATTAGTTTATTTACTTGTTGGATACAAACATTATTCAGCTTAATCTCAGTGCCCACAAAACGCTTAGTGTGTTGAGGTTTGCCTACAACCATGAAGTTATTTTTATTAATATTTAACTTAATCTGATTAGCATCAAACCATGCAAATATACGTGCAAGATCTTGTTCAAGTAAGCTTATTATGCTTTCAATGTCGTTTGGCTTACCAGAGATAACTATACTACCATCGTCAGCAAACATGAATGTAACTGAATTTCTAATATGCGATGGTAAGTCATTTATCATAAGGGAGAACAAGATACTTGATAGGCTACTTCCTTGTATCACGCCAGTCTCAGCTTCCTTAACATTAGATTTAGTTAATTTACCATTTACTAAGCATACAACGTATTGAAAACGATCTTTTAATAGGGACTTAATTACGTCGAGATTAATACCGTAAAAATTCAGCTTGTACTGTAATATAGCACGAATAACTTTGTCGAATGCTTTTTCAAAATCCAGAGCTAGGATAATACATATAATATTACCTATATCAATTTCAGTATACAACTTATCGGTAAGGACAACTAGAGCATGAGTTGTGCTAAGGTATTTACGAAAGCCAAATTGGTTCGGTACAAGAATATTATTAGTTTCAACATGATCCATTATTTGAGCTAAGAGACATTTTTCTAAAAGTTTTGTTATTACAGGCTGAATACCAATTTGTCGTGTTTAATTAGGGTGTTAAGGATGAATTCACTACTCAATAGGGCGTCAATTTTTTCACTACTACTGATTTGCTTTGAGAACAATGAGAATGCATGACATGATGATACATGCTTCAAGAAATAAAAATCTCTGCAGATAAAAATCTCTATTTTGTGTTTGGGCTATTACGTAATGTGGAATAATATATGGGGCAAATAGTATGCTAAAATACCACATTTTTAAATCATTATAAGGATCCAGCATAAATTTAGCCTAGAAAACAACAAATAAAGGGTTTCTCTTAAATCAGGAGACATTTTTGCAAACAGATAAAATGCAAAAGAAGGCTAATGACAAAAAACTGAATGCATCATGCGATAGCTTATCCTTCGGGGGTTACACGATGCATTTTTCGGTTTTCCAAAATAAATGCATCGTCATGAAATCTGGAGAGAATGAAGCGTTTGCAAAACGGTTTATATCCTGTTTCAAAAATATCGTTATTGTCTCAAAGATTAAAGCAGTGAAACACTTCTTAGAAGAAGGTAAGCGCCTGACATGTATATACAAAATAATTCGGGGATATGAAACTACAAAAACATCAGGATGAAAGTTCCCTGAAGGACGTACAGCAGTTGTGGCTCCCTTGGGAACCTTGAAGACGACTTCAAAGTTGCATGAAGAGGAGCCCTCCACTTCAATTAGTGTTGCGGCCAACAAACTCAACATTAGTCCACAAGCGATAGAACAAATTAAAGCTCAGAAGTTGATCATCAAAGCCTGTACTAAGCAGAAAGTACCAACACATTTTATGAATCAGGAGCAGCGTGGAAAATCTAGAGCCTGTATTGTTTACAAAAAACACTTTCTAAAACCCTAGTTTTTTATGACGTGGCATATTATGTCCATTGGAATGCTCAAGATGTTCCGGGAAACAAATAATTCCATGCTTCCAACCCTAAACAAGTTCCTCAAAACACAAAAGTACAGCCAAATGCAAAGTTGTTCAAAAAAGTGATGGGATGCCCTGTTGTCCCTGTTCACAAACTTAGCATTTTCTTTAATCTACCAATTAATAACTTATTGGTAGGCTTAACTATTTCTTTTGAAATTCTACTGTTTTTGATGACGTTGCTGTAACATTGCCTTGACCATCAGGAGCCACTCTTGCCAATTCCATCATCATCATCACCGTTAACCTTCGTCTGAGCGGAACGGTTCGGCAGCAGATAAATTTTGGACGGAAACCGTGACACGCGTTGAAGCAATTAGCTCGATTAAATAGTCCATGAAGAAGATGCATGCCCTTGATCACTCGCCACATTGTACTCGTGACAAAATGATGGGCACAATGAAAGGAAACTGAAAACAAATCCAAAGTAATTTTTTGCTTTTCCATGCACTATTTTTTTTTACATTGTGGCATCAATTACATATCTCATTTGCACTTGGAAATGCCGTTACACTGGAAATCAAGTAGACATTTAATCCTTTCGTATCGAATTCGACACTATAATATGCAAGATGCATATTATTCTTGTTGTAGTATTCTGTGGCGTATGTGACAATTTAAGAAAAGATGTTAAAGGTATTGCACTTTACTTCTTCTTGTTCATGTTGAGATCGAATATATTAGAGTACTTGTGAATAAGGTATAGGTAAATAAAACTTTAGTAAAGTTGTAAAAGTACGCCCAGCGAAAAATATTTGGCGCCAATTTTAGCGAAAATGAATTCCCCACCCTTCAATTAGTCTACATACCGAATTTGAGCTCAATCCGAGCGAAATTGTAAAAAACTACCCCTGGGGGATGAACCCTTCCCCCCAGGGGTAATTGATTAACTTTGCTGAATTCCCCACCCTTCAATTGGTCTACATACCAAATACCAGCTCCATCCGTCCAAATATGAAAAAAGTAGTACTTCTACTATATCAGCTGTTCTGGACGGACGGACGGACGGGACAGGAGGGGACAGGACACTCAAACAATCTCATATACGCTGGGCGTAAATAAGGCAAATAAAGAACGTGTCAGCTTTTGTACAATGTCATGGATGCGGTTACCCCCAAATAATAAAACTTGTTGGTTTTGAGAATCCATTTTTTTCTAAAAAATATGATATTGTGCCAAAAGATTTTCCTCTTTTGAGATTATATCCTTTGCAAAAAAATTGAGTGCTCTTGTTACAAGATTTGCCTTCATTCATGAATATGAATCCACCCACCAACCTTTCAAGTTTTGCTGCCCATCCCAACCGTTTGGGTATGAAACGAGTTAGGGCATTGGGCAATAACTGCATGGCAGTATTGGCAGTAGACGCCGAATGTGTCCCCATTATTGATTTTTCTTCACTTAGCCGACCCATTATAACAGCTCGGAGGAGACTACCTAGAAGACAACAAGATGAAAATACCACGGTATCAACAACCCACTGGGGTTACCCCTCAACAAGCTACTTTTCCTCCACTGGCTTTAACTCCAGAGCCGTTCCCCGCAACTGAATTGCCTCCTGTTCTTTCAACCTCAACTGCCTTTTCTCTTTCAGAAGACATATGTCAATTGCTCCAGAAATGTTGAAGGTCTTAGAATGCCCCGTTTGTCAGGATCTTCCGAAAGACAAGATCATATCCTGCTTTAATGGACACTCCATGTGCTTCCAATGCGCTACCAAACTACGAAATTGTCCCATTTGCCGAGTGAGTCTTAAGCAAAAAATCCGGAATTTGACAATGGAAGCCATGCTGGAAACTGTGAGAGGAAAGCAGCCCCTGGATCCTAAGCCTGTGTCTGTGTCCAAACGGCCGACTTCATGGAAGAAGAAGTTCTTACGTTTCTTGCATTTGGAATAGAGAATGTTGTTTAAAAGATGAAATGAAAATTATTATTTGGTTATGAAGACAAGAGCGGAAATGTAAAATTTAGTTTAATATTATACAAGTCATTTGTAAAATAAAACAGTTTTGCGCAGTGAGTTGTGCCCTATAAAAGATGTCGTTGTTTTTATTTTTTGTCATATTACGTACAACGTAATATGATCAAGATATTATGTTTGATTCTGCGGAACCTTAGTCACTTTTCCTGTTACTTCATCAGCCTGCTATGCATGTTTTAAAGGATGAATTAGAAGCAATAAGCTGTAAGCTTAGGTACAAAATAATTGAGTTTTTTAAGGTTGAATAAACAAGTGGATTTTGCCATTTTTCTTTGATTTAATTAGTATGGCTAATCTGAAACATGCTAAACAAAGGGTTTCCGAAAAAATGTTAAGCAGATGGAGAAACAAGGAAGTTAAAGTCCTTTTCTAAAGTTGTCTTTCCAAGAGTGGAGGTCATTGGGAGTGGGGCAACCTAATATTACAAGACCCCACACGTCTATTTTTTATTTATCAGCCAATCAGAAAATAGCAATATGACGTATTTTCAGCTTTCATCAGCTGAACGTTTTGCTTTGTGGTGTGGTGCCCGCTCGTTCAGCGCGTTCAGCTGATGGTACGTCAAAATCCTATTTTCTCATTGGCTGATAAATAAAAAATAGACGTGTGGGGTCTTGTAATATTAGGTTGCCCCAGTCCCAATGACCTCCACTCTTGGAAAGACAACTTTAGAAAAGGACTTTAGCATAAATTAATTACATATTGTACTGATCCTATGTACATGCATCTTATGTTGAAAATTAAGCTTTGATTGAAATATAAACTACACACACTTCAGGTTTTTGCCTTTATTCAATTTGCCAATCATTAAACGGCTATATTACAGCTACAATTAAAACATTAATTCTTCAAATTGAACTCACCATTGCACATCGATAAATTTTATTGATTCATTTAACTTCAATCTACTGTTATCCGGCGCATCTACGAGGGCTCAATTCCCTTCTTGTCAAAATGTGACGTTTAGTGGCGTCTCCGAAAAGCAAAAGGGGTAATGACCATGGCAAAATGACTTAGTTCTACTTATCTTAATATACCAGTAAACTGCTCAGTTCTAAATACTACGTTTTGATGACTATAGGGATGTTTGGGGTGATTAACTATAAACATAAGAGAAGATTTCAGTTAGGTTGGGTTGAGACGACATGAGACTTGAGAGACATGAGCAAGTCGCGTGGCTTCCTCTTGCACTTGACAAGAATGTCGTTTCCACTCACTTGTGACATCTGTAAGAAAGATTAACTGTGAACTGTGTATGGCCAGCAACTGTGGAAGAAGCTTCGACTAGATTCTTTCGTTTCCGATTCGATCTTCAGAAGAGACATCCAATAAAGTCACTCATGCAACAAATCTTTGTTATGAAACGCCTAGTAAATGCCTTGCATTTAAATACTGGCATGTTAAACATTTCCCTTTCCATATTTTGTATGGCATAATGCGTCAATTTATCTTTTTACGCTTAAAATGATAACAAAGTAGTTAGGAGATGGGGAAGAGTAGTTGGTTCCCGTGGGGCAAAAAAGCTTAGTTGTTGGGTAGATTGGGAGAGTCCAAGTTGGCCGACTGCCGACCGATTATACCTGCAACTCGGCCGATTTTTTAGCCGATTATATATGCAAGTCGGCCGAGTAATCGGCTAAAAACATGCAAGTAGGCCGACCGATTATACCTGCAAGTCGGCCGATTTTTGGCCGATTAGACGTGCAAGTTGGCCGACCGATTTTACCTGCAAGTCTGCCGATTTTTGGTCGATTAGACATACAAGTTGGTCGACTGATTAATAATCAAACCTTAGCGTTTGCCTAAATACAAATGTTGCCTGCAGGGCTGTGTCTGACGAAAATTAGGTAAGGTTGTTGGTTAGGTTAGGTTTATTTGTAGAACGTATAGTGACACAATGGGATAAGAAATGTTAAAAGTTTTAACCTCGAACAACTCGTTTTTGGTTTAGTTGAATTTGGAGGACGTATTAGAGTGTTCGGATTCTTAACAATGTCTGCAAATTCAAATATCACACATAATGAAAAATTCGAGTTTTATAAAGTTTCCAATCTATGCCAAATTATCAAATTTATCTTAAATATTCAAATTTTCAAAAAAATCAAACCCCAATTCTAATACTCAATTTCCAAAAAATGTCAAACCCAAGTCAAAATAGTCAAATTCCCAAAATATTTCAAACCCAAGTCAAACTTGTCTAATTTCGAAAAAAATTCAAATCCAAGTCTAATCACCAAAATGTTGAAACCTCATTAATTTACAACCCAAGTAAAAATCATCAAATTCACTAAATTTTCCCTAAAACCTCCAAACCAAGTAAAAATCATCAAATTTGCTACACTTTCCCTAAAATCTCCAACCCTAGTAAAAATCATCAAATTTGCCAAATTTTCCCTAAAATTTCCAACCCAAGTACAAATCATCAAATTTGCTAAATTTTCCCTTAAATCTCCAACCCAAGTAAAAATCATCAAATTTGCTAAATTTTCCCTTAAATCTCCAACCCAAGTAAAAATCATCAAATTTGCTAAATTTTCCCTAAAATCTCCAACCCAAGTAAAAATCATCAAATTTGCTAAATTTTCCCTAAAATCTCCAACCCAAGTAAAAATCATCAAATTTGCTAAATTTTCCCTAAAATCTCCAACCCAAGTAAAAATCATCAAAATTTTCTTTAATTTGTTTAAACCCAAGTCCAAATAAAAAAACAATTGATAAAGTTTTAAACTGAATACGCCGAAAGAATACTTGTTATGTAACGAGTGTACGCAACATTACACGCATGCAACGATTGGCCATCCGACTTGTACGTGCACTCGGCCAAAAATCGGCTGACTTGCATATATAATCGGCTAAAAAATCGGCCGACTTGCAGGTATAATCGGCTAAAAATCGGCCGACTTGCAGGTAGAATCGGTCGGCCAACTTGCATATTTTTAGCCGATTTGTCGGCCGACTGGCAGGCATAATCGGCTAAAAAATCGGCCGACTTGCAGGTATAATCGGTCGGCACTCGGCCAACTTGCAGCTCCCGACTGCCGACCGATTATACCTGCAAGTCGGCCGATTTTTTAGACGATTATATCTGCAAGTCGGCCGACTAATCGGCTAAAAACATGCAAGTTGGCCGACCGATTATACCTGCAAGTCGGCCGATTTTTAGCCGATTATACCTGCAAGTTGGCCGACCGATTATACCTGCAAGTCGGCCGATTTTTGGCCGATTAGACATCCAAGTTGGCCAACCGATTAATAATCAAACCTTGGCGTTTGCCTAAATGCAAAAACAAACATTGTCTCCTGGGCTGTGTCTGACGAATATTAGGTAAGGTTGTTGGTTAGGTTAGGTTTATTTGTAGAACGTAGTGACATAATGGTATAAGAAATTTTGATTAAAGTGTTCGGATTCTTGGCTTGTTTTAATCGGTTAAGCAATGTTAATTAAATACATTTTCTCCAACAATGTCAGCATAATGTTAATTAAATACATTTTCTCCAACAATGTCAGCATAATGTTAATTAAATACATTTTCTCCAACAATGTCAGCATAATCAAATATCACACAATAAAAAAATTGAGTTTCTAAAGTTTCCAACCTATGCCAAATAATCAATTAATCAATTTTTAAAAAATGAAACCCAAGTCAAAAATAGTCAAATATTCAAAAATTTCAAACCCAAGTTAAAACAGTCAAATTTCCAAAAATTTCAAACCCAAGTCAATATAGTCAAAAAAAAACTTGAAACCCAAGTTAAAATAGTCAAACTTCCAAAAATTTCAAACCCAAGTTAAAATAGTCAAATTTCCAAAAATTTTAAACCCAAGTCAAAATAGTCAAATTTCCAAAAATTTCAAACCCAAGTCAAAATAGTCAAATTTCCAAAAATTTCAAACCCAAGTCAATATAGTAAAAGTAAAAATTATCAAATTTACTAAATTTTCCCTAAAATCTCCAACCCAAGTAAAAATCATCAAATTTACTAAATTTTCCCTAAAATCTCCAACCCAAGTAAAAATCATTGAATTTACTAAATTTTCCCTAAAATCTCCAACCCAAGTAAAAATCATCAAATTTACTAAATTTTCCCTAAAATCTCCAACCCAAGTAAAAATCATCAAATTTACTAAATTTTCCCTAAAATCTCCAACCCAAGTAAAAATCATCCAATTTACTAAATTTTCCCTAAAATTTCCAACCCAAGTAAAAATCATCAAGTTTACTTAATTTTCCCTAAAATGTCCAACCCAAGCAAAAATCATCAAGTTTACTTAATTTTCCCTAAAATGTCCAACCCAAGTAAAAATCATCAAATTTACTTAATTTTCCCTAAAATGTCCAACGCAAGTCAAAATCATCAAATTTACTAAATTTTCCCTAATATCTCCAACCCAAGTAAATATCATCAAATTTACTAAATTTTCCCTAAAATTTCAAACCCAAGTCAAAATAGTCAAATTTCCAAAAATTTCAAACCCAAGTCAAAATAGTCAAATTTCCAAAAATTTCAAACCCAAGTCAATATAGTAAAAGTAAAAATTATCAAATTTACTAAATTTTCCCTAAAATCTCCAACCCAAATAAAAATTATCAAATTTACTAAATTTTCCCTAAAATCTCCAACCCAAGTAAAAATCATCAAATTTACTAAATTTTCCCTAAAATCTCCAACCCAAGTAAAAATCATCAAATTTACTTAATTTTCCCTAAAATGTCCAACCCAAGTAAGAATCATCAAAATTTCCATTAATTTGTTTAAACCCAAGTCCAAATAAAAAAAACCATTGATAAAGTTTTAAACCGAAAACGCCGAACAAGTACTCGTATTGTAACGAGTGTACGCAACATTACACGTATGCAACGATTGGCCAGCCGACTTGTACGTGCAATCGGCCAAAAATCGGCCGACTTGCAGGTATAATCGGCTAAAAAATCGGCCGACTTGCAGGTATAATCGCCTAAAAAATCGGCCGACTTGCAGGTATAATCGGCTAAAAATCGGCCGACTTGCAGGTAGAATCGGTCGGCCAACTTGCATGTTTTTAGCCGATTTGTCGGCCGACTGGCAGGCATAATCGGCTAAAAAATCGGCCGACTTGCAGGTATAATCGGTCGGCACTCGGCCAACTTGTAGCTCCCGGTAGATTGAGAATGGAGAGAAATGATCAGAGGTTTTGTTTATTAACCCAGTCTGGCGAATAAGGTGTTGTTGGAATAAAATATTTTAAAAAGAAGCAATCAATGTACCTTTGTTTCTGACAGCTTAGGAGAGTTATTCATGACATAGGTCACAATTCTTTACAAGTCTGCACCGTACAAACGTTCTTCAAAAATCATTTTCGAAAAGTTGGAGTGTAGCTATTGCATGAAAAAAAGATGACCGTTTTTCAAAACCAGTTCTAATTTTATACTTTTTTGTTATGCCTATTATACGCCAAAAGTATGAATATAAATTTAAATGTGTTTTAACTCTTTTTTTATAAAAACCTTTTTTGCTAGCGTTATACTCTTTAAAACATGTTTAAAAGTTGTAAGTTATGTAAGAGAAGGTAAACTGAGAAAACAGCAAAACAAGTAGGCATTTCAACCGTGTCCGTGTGGCAAGGTACGAATTTAAGCTTTTTGGTAATAATTGAACTAAACAATAATCTTTGAATTTAGGTAGATTATATGCCAAAGGAATAAATGTTAAAACCATGTTTGACTTTGTATCAGCTTGGACAATTGCACCACACGAAATACAGTTGTGGATTTTTAGGCGTGCAATATGTGCGATACGTTTCGTACATTGCACAAATTGTCCATTTAAGACGCTTTTTATTGTCGTGTTCTCTGTTCTTTTTGTGTCTTAGTCTTGTCTAGTTTTCAATTGAAATTTCTATCTCAGTTCCTGCAGTTTGCTGCAGGTATCCCTTGGTCATGGGTTACCACGTCGCACACAGCAAATCGTAGTTGATCATTAGCTCTACGGAAAAATACCAGAATGATTGACCATCATCCCAAGCCAGAAGATAATTTGGTGGTGGAAGCGGTCACACTCGGATAAGCTTTTGTGCTCGATAAGACAGTCTAGTAACATGTCCTTGATCACTCGCCACATTGTAGCCGTGGCCATGATGTGCGCAATGGAAAGAAACTGAAAAATTCCAAAATAATTTTTTATCATGTAACGGCACTATTTGCTCAGTTTGGCAGATGGGCTACCCAGTAGCATATGCATCTCATTTGCATTTGGAATTGCCGTTACCAGCATTGTTCAGGCATTTGGAACTTGCTGTAGCTTATAGTCCAGCAAGTTTCATGGGGTCCCTTTGAATGAAGCATTAAATGCTGCACTATAAAAGCGATAATCTACACTCCTGTACAAATCACCGGATTCGCTGAAACATTATTACGTTAACGTATACCAATGTATGTAGAAGATTCCCAATACACTATTTTATTTTTTTGTACCGACACCGTATGAGGATGCACACAGATATTCTTGTATGTAGTGTAGTAGTCTGTGGCGTATGTGACAGTTTGAGAAAAGATGTTAAAGAATCTGCACATTAATTATAGAAACTTCTGTCGTCACACCACGCTGTGGTCTATTGGTCTACATTCTAGGGCAGTTCTTTGAAGGTTTCCATGCAGGAATGAAGTTTACAAAGAAGAAACATCCGATAAAGTTTCTCCTGCAATCATCGTTCTTGAGAAATGTCCCACATTACCATTATGCCTAAATACTGGCATTAATTTACAGATTTCTTACATTGCATGGAATAATTAAATCGTGACAGGTCATTCTTTCAGATCAAAAATGATAAACAAAGTTGTTTTAGTTATTGAAGAAGGTGGAAAAAAACGAAATTTGGTTGTTGAGCTGATAGTTGGGGCAATTGAGAACGGGACAAGAGGGTTTGCTATTAACCCAATCTGGAAAATAAATATTGCTGAAATTTGGAATACCAGATTTTAAACCAAAAAGTAACATTGATGTTCATAGTTTTCTGATTTGTACCAAAATGGAATCAGTGGAGAAGGGTTAATAATCTACTTTTCTAATAATCCTTTTCAAAAACAATTTTCGAAAAATTGGAATTGAGCTATTACATGACGAAATGTACAGCAGTCGGAGCAGCGTTTCCAAATGCAATGCTAAACCATTTTTATGCTTCTACATAAAATATGCAAATGAAAAGTAGTTTTTATTTAATGGATTCTTCGGCTAGTGAAAACCCAACAATGGTTGGGACGGGTTTGCGTCATAGCACTTGTTTTCAAAGATTCTTTTATTGCACTACTCATGCATGTACAAAGGAATGCAAAAGTGTTTTGGATTTATAAGCTCGCAAATGAAAAAAATTATATATAGTAATGCGAGGTTTCTTTGTTTTGTAATTACACCAATTAATTATTTTGCATTGCAAATAAAACCCGTGTAGACTCAACATGAGAAGCTACTATCTATGAAGTTAATAAAACCGCCTCCTAATACAGTTACAGTTTTTAGGCGTGCAAAATGTTCGACATCTTTTATACAATGTCCAAAATGTTTCTTTTCAAAAATACTTTTTATTCATTGCTACATTTGATTGAGTTCATGTTTTTAGTCTTATACTAATCACAATCCTGTTCTATTTCTTAATCAAGTAAATTCCAGCACAACATGGCAAGTGACACTTTGTGATAAATTATTTGATTTATAATCTTTTAACTGAAAGGTAATATAAATATTATTGATTTAAATGGAGTACATAAATAATTAATTTAGTGCAAAGTTAATACTACCTACGTGATACAAATTCAAACGATTAGCATTGACCAGCTTCAATTGATTAGAATATGGTTATGACTTATCGAAAAATAAAAATGAACAAGTAACAAACCAACCCTTGAACTTTTTCAGCTAATTCTAAATAAACTTTCCAAATCAATCTCCTCAAAACCGTTAGCCGTGACTTTCAAGCGATCAACCCAAATCTTTTTCAAATCCAATTCTTCGACTTCTACCGCTTCCTGCATAAATTCGTCACAATAATCATCCCTCGTGCATTAACAGACACATATTCCTCTAAATGTCTAAGGATTCCAATCTGTCCTTTAAAAAACGTTTTCCCACAAGAAACATTTTCGTGCATCAGCTTTTCCTTTACTGGCTTGGTGGATATTCCCCTGGACTTATAGAAAATTTCATCACCTTTCCATTCATCTTCGTCAAAGATTTCATCCAAAGTTTCAAACTCAATCTTGGCCATCTCACTCATCATGCTTATTTGGAACATATCCTTAACAGTTTGACCACGGTTCCGTTTAAAACCGGGAATATCCTCGATTTTGATACTGTTTCTCAATCGGTCCAATGCACTTTCAGGGAAGACGGTTATTCCATTAGGCTTGTTCAAGCTAACGCCCAGTTTTGCCAAAAGCTTATTGCCTCCAACACCAATCGATGCTATAAATTTGGTATGTCTAAATAAGTACATTTTAAGTTCTTGCATTATCAAAGCTCCAAAAATTAGCTTCCTTTCATGCTCCATATTGTCGTTCTCGGGAACAAGATATCGATTGATAACCAAGTTTTTCAAAGCCTCGCCACTATACTCTTTTATCCCATCTTGGAAAAATGTTCGACTAGCAAACAGCGTGTCAAAGCAATGGTCGTTTATGCGCAAGTTGACTTCTTCGGTTATGTCTATGTAGAACTCGTCGCATGAAGAGCCTTCCAAAATGGCTCCGAAACAGTAAAGATCCAAGTATTCCTTCAGAGTATCCAAGATGTGTCATGTTGCATAGTACCTCTTTCGAATCAGGCTTTCCTCTGGAAAAGTCCATTCATTTTTATTAACTAAATCATTTTAAGTGATTCTAGAAATATGCATGCATCAAATCACGTACCGATCATCGGGCTTCTGAACGGTATAAAGACGTACTTTGTGCCGTCTGGCTATTCGTTTGGCTTGCTTCAGCCTTACCTCACGACCTATGCCAATCCGACGGGCTTCATGCGTGGCGGACACAATTCTAAAATGAGCAAGTTGGGGTAACCAAAATATGGACTAAAAATATTCCCAACCCAGCACTTAATACTTCTCGTCTCTTACCGCCCAGTTTGGTCCGCGACAACGGCTGCCTTTCCAGACAATCTTAAATTCGGTTTGAGTTTTTTAAAGAAGATCTGACATTCGAATGAGTCGATGTCAAGCAGAGCAATGACCTTGTGAGAATCATCATGATCATGACCTGAGAACGAGCTTGATTCGTCATCCTTCTCCAGAGCCCGCTGGTACAATTGCTGGAAGCACAGGGACTCTGACGTCGTATAAGTTTGAGCGCTACCTTAGCGCTTGCTTAGCGCTTGCTGCCAAAGGGTCCACAGCCCCGAAACCCGACCCCCAACAGCCGAAAACCTGAAACCGTTTGGCCGAAAAACAAATTCCTTCTACTACAAAGATTTATACGTAATGAGCTGTCACCAGTTGACAAAAACAGTTTAGGGCAATTCAAACCAGCCTGTTTCCAAACTAAAGGGAACACTCTTGCAAATTACACGTAGCTGGAATTAAAACACAAAGCAAACGCCAACAAATTAAATAACTGCCCGAGCTGACCAACGCTTCCATACTTATGGAACTAGACATCATTCTTTTAATCAAAGCAGACTTTGAGTATTTTTCAAAATTTCATAACTCAGGCAATAGAGCCTGGATAATTTCTACCCACATTCATTGGATACCGATAGCATCTTGAAACAACATGTAACACGACAACATCCAGTAGCCACTTGTAGCCACATGGGTTATTTTATCGTGCATGGAAAAATAGTTACACGGCTTTGAAGAAAGGTTATCTATATCTGGCTTACAAGACTTTGAATAACTTTCAAGAATTCATAACTCAGACAAACAAGCCTGGGTTATTTTCTAACCACATACATTAGATACCGGAAGCATCCGGTAACCATTTGTATCCAGATTGGTTATTCTATCATGTACGGAAAAATAGTTACACGGCTTTGAAGAAAGTTCATCTATGTCTGTGCTTACAAGACTTTGAGTATTCTTCAGGAATTCATAACTCAGACGAACAAGCCTGGGTAATTTTCTAACCACATACATTGTATACCGGAAGCATCCGGTAGCCATTTGTATCCAGATTGGTTATTCTATCGTGTACGGAAAAATAGTTACACGGCTTTGAATAAAGTTCATCTATATCTGTGCTTACAAGACTTTGAATATTTTTCAGGAATTCATAACTCAGACAAACAAGCCTGGGTAATTTTCTAACCACATACATTTTATACCGGAAGCATCCGGTAACCACTTGTATTCGGATTGGTTATTTTATCGTGTACGGAAAAATAGTTACACGGCTTTGAAGAAAGTTCATCCATATATGTGCTTACAAGACTGAGTATTTTTCAGGAATTCATAACTCAGACAAACAAGCCTGGGTAAATTTCTAACCACATACATTATACACGGGAAGCATCCGGTAACCATTTGTATTCGGATTAGTTATTTTATCGTGTACGGAAAAATAGTTACACGGCTTTGAATAAAGTTCATCTATATCTGTGCTTACAAGACTTTGAATATTTTTCAGGAATTCATAACTCAGACAAACAAGCCTGGGTAATTTTCTAACCACATACATTATATACCGGAAGCATCCGGTAACCACTTGTATTCGGATTGGTTATTTTATCGTGTACGGAAAAATAGTTACACGGCTTTGAAGAAAGTTCATCCATATATGTGCTTACAAGACTTTGAATATTTTTCAGGAATTCATAACTCAGACAGACAAGCCTGGGTAATTTTCTAACCACATACATTATATACCGGAAGCATCCGGTAACCACTTGTATTCGGATTGGTTATTTTATCGTGTACGGAAAAATAGTTACACGGCTTTGAAGAAAGTTCATCCATATATGTGCTTACAAGACTTTGAATATTTTTCAGGAATTCATAACTCAGACAGACAAGCCTGGGTAATTTTCTAACCACATACATTGTATACCGGAAGCATCCGGTAGCCATTTGTATCCAGATTGGTTATTCTATCGTGTACGGAAAAATAGTTACACGGCTTTGAATAAAGTTCATCTATATCTGTGCTTACAAGACTTTGAATATTTTTCAGGAATTCATAACTCAGACAAACAAGCCTGGGTAATTTTCTAACCACATACATTTTATACCGGAAGCATCCGGTAACCACTTGTATTCGGATTGGTTATTTTATCGTGTACGGAAAAATAGTTACACGGCTTTGAAGAAAGTTCATCCATATATGTGCTTACAAGACTGAGTATTTTTCAGGAATTCATAACTCAGACAAACAAGCCTGGGTAAATTTCTAACCACATACATTATACACGGGAAGCATCCGGTAACCATTTGTATTCGGATTAGTTATTTTATCGTGTACGGAAAAATAGTTACACGGCTTTGAATAAAGTTCATCTATATCTGTGCTTACAAGACTTTGAATATTTTTCAGGAATTCATAACTCAGACAGACAAGCCTGGGTAATTTTCTAACCACATACATTATATACCGGAAGCATCCGGTAACCACTTGTATTCGGATTGGTTATTTTATCGTGTACGGAAAAATAGTTACACGGCTTTGAAGAAAGTTCATCCATATATGTGCTTACAAGACTTTGAATATTTTTCAGGAATTCATAACTCAGACAGACAAGCCTGGGTAATTTTCTAACCACATACATTATATACCGGAAGCATCCGGTAACCACTTGTATTCGGACTGGTTATTTTATCGTGTACGGAAAAATAGTTACACGGCTTTGAAGAAAGTTCTACTATATCTGTGCTTACAAGACTTTGAATATTTTTCAGGAATTCATAACTCAGACAAACAAGCCTGGGTAATTTTCTGCCATGATTGATGATAGGGCAAGGACATCAGTGGTGTTCGTTAATCTAACCTAATTCCCATCCAGATGACATAGCTTCAAGTGACGAGGAGGATAATCGATGACCTGACTTGATGGCTGTCTGTGGATACGAATGTTACGCCCAGCAACACAAACCTTCTAAAGTTTCTAAAAATGATGCAGGGTTAAAAGATTTTTAATAGAAAGATCCGATTTAGTTTTTGTGTACTTACCTGTCCGCAATACGCAAGGTCTCAAACAATCACAAATGTACCTTCTAAAAGTATCATAAACCAAAGGCCAAAGCACAGGACATCAATAAAGCGACTATTAAACTTTAAAAGCGATACGACGACGAGAATTAAGCGCAAAGGAAATAAAAAATGAGAGTGGGGTAAAGTGGCACACATGACACAGAACCCAATGGACCACCCAGGTGCACCAGCCAATGAGCCAAGCCTCCGAAGCACCTATTATGGACCATCATGGATGACCCAGTGACCTGGTCCCGGTAAAAATCTTTAAGCATAATATTATGGAGTTGACTGTTGGACCGATGGTGATGAAATAATCAGTGGCAAGATTACCCGCAACACGAGTTGAAGATGAAGTCGGAGTAATAAATTGAGATAAGCTATAAGTTGTTGGAATTAGAAATGATAATCAATAATGGAAGCAACCAAATCGTAAGGCAGCTACTGGGGGAATTCCTTGGAACTATATGCGTGTCGTTTTCTTTGGCATTGGACCACCCGGTTATCTCCTCATCCTTCCTTCTAAATATATCATTGAATAGAACTTGGAATGCAGCTAATTAGGAGCAACGGATTTAGGAGTTGTTTTCAACTTTTATTTTGTTTTTGGTTGTCTAAGAGACTAGGTCTGACAGTTTGAGGAAAATTGCTAAATATTCTGCACGCTTCCTTAGCCATTGGACTTACTGGCTTTCTTTCTCATTTTGTCGTCCTTCTTTTGGGAACAAGTTAACCCATTAACCCAGTTTAGAGAATAAAGCTTTGCAGAAAAGATTTAATCAAAAGATCCATTGATAATTTTGTTCAACTTCTTCTGTTTTATCTGATCATATAACGGTACGCTATAACTTATCTGGTTGATACATAAATCGCCTTGAAAAATGATTTTCGAGATGTTGGAATGCAGCTATTGCATGAAAAATGAGGTGACAATTATGTTTAGAAGCAAACTGCAATTTCTAGGTAAAACTATCTTTTATTTACCTAAAGTACAGATTAAAAACGTACTTTTTATTTTTCCAGTGAATACTAACTAACAGTTAAAACGTGATTGCGTACAAATTCTTGTTTTTCATAAAATGTTTTTACTGCACTTTTCACTTTCCAAGCATGAACAAAGGAAGAAGGAATGCAAAAAAGTGTGTTGGCCTTATATTGTAATTGTTTATGCTAGCAATTAGAGCTTATCAAAACACACCTTTAATTGGATGCAAAGATCATTTGACTGAAATCATATATTTTCATGTTACGTTTCATTCTTCCGTGCTTGTTCGTAAGGCTTAAAGGTTTGAAGATTTGAAAGAGGTTCTTTGGTCAAAATTAAATTGACCAATTATGTTCACTGCAGCCATAACCCTAACGGTTAGGGCCTAACCATACATTTGATCGTGCAATTCTGGCCATTAATTGCAAAGCCCAGGTACTAAACGAATACATATCTACCTGAAACTGAATATCACACTAGATACTGTAGCAGGTATTTAGATGCGCATATTGTTCAATATTACGTGTCGAAATTGTTTTAAAACTTTTTATTCCATATTTTTTTTCATTTTAGAACTGTATTTCATTACTGGTATCCTCTTCATAAAACCAGACCTTTAACTTTACATCTCATAAATTGATGATACTCTGTAACGCAATCTGCTTTAAGTAATTTACTACACTAAATACAGCTGAAGGTTTCTAGGCGTGCAAAATGATCAATATATTTTGTACATTGCACAAATTTTTCTTTTAAGACGTTTTCTAAATTATTCTTTGCTATATTTGTGTCTTGATTTTATATTGCTTGGTACTTATTACCAGACCTCCATTTAATTGCCAGTATATACTCCTACTAATATTCTTAGCATGCATTTATTCTTAAATGATTCAATTCATAACTTATTCGTAGGCTTAACTATTTTTTTTGAGATTCTACTGTTTTTGATGACGCTGCTGTAACCTTTCCTGCTTGACCATCCGGAGTCACTCTTGCCAATTCCTTTGATAACTCCTTGGCGTACATAAAAACCACAATCAAACCGAACAGTCTCGGCCCAAGTAAAATGAGTGTTCCTGAAGCAATCTTCAGTTGAAATTCCCATTTCAGTCCCTGCATAGCCATGACAAAAAAGGCAGACGCTATAATAATCAGAAAGAGATTGTAATAGCCCCACAGCTTGGCCGATGTGCAGGTATCCTTGTCCTTAGACCTGGGTGACCAAGTGGCACATAGCAAGTCATAGTTGATCATTAGCTCCACGGAAAATACCATAATGATGACTATTCCACCCCAGAAGATAATTCGGGGATGCATTCGGTCACAAATGGCGAAGGTTTGGTGCTCAATAAGACAGTCTAGGAGCGTGCCCTTGATCACAAGCCACATTGTGCCCGTTGCCAGGACGATGCGGGCAATTGAAAGGAACTGAAAATAAAATGCAATGTCGCTACCGCACAAACCGGTAATCCTTCTTTGACTGGTTGGTTTTCGGTGGATAAATGTTTGCCCATCATGTACATTTTACATCGTAACTGTACTTCTTGTAGTTTTGCCGTTGGTTCGTTGATTGATTTTGTTAGTGCTGAAGCTGAGGGTGTTTGGAATAGTTCGTTTTACATACCATTTGGGGTAAAGTTTAATGGATATAAATTTGTAGTGCTTTTACGTGAAAGAGAGTTAGATCGCGGGGTTCATGTTAACGTGGCTTCTGTGCTTTCTCCGTTCACACTTTTCATTTGGGTTTGTGTTTTGGCGTGTGTCGTATTTGTGGGTTTTACGCTTTGGGTTTCAAACACTGCTGGGGTGTTTTGCGTCGTTTCTGTGCTACTGGAACAAGGGGATAATTATAGGAATCAGATAAATCGTAGAACTATCGTTGTAGTTTTAACTTGGATGTGTGCTGCGATCCTTCTTAGAAACTTTTATGCTTCTACTATGTACTCGTATCTAACTGAGCCTATTGAACCTGATGACGTTCCTACTAATGTATACAGTTTGTTTAACAATAGCGTTAAAAGTGTAGTTACGATTATAGACAGTGAGTTTACAATGTTGTTGAGAAACCATGGAAGGAATACTTCCGAATGTTTGTATAAATCCAACCTTATCAACGGAATCATATCACAAACTCGGGAAATTAAAGATTTCACCGGATTTCATAACGAGTACAAAACGAACATATCAAATTTTATTAACTTCTATTGTTTTAGTTACCCTTTTCTTACGTACAGTAATGAACACGCTCATTATTGTGATGGAGCAAGTCGTGTGGCTTTCATGTACAAAAGTGTTGGAACTCACTATCATGACTTTAAGTACTGGAAACTAGTAATAAGTTTGTTTGGTCGGAGGAGGTATCGGGAGTCGCTAAATGAACAATTATTCCACGCTGAACGACAATTTTGGAGATTTAGAGACAAAAATTTTCTGGTGCACGGGGAGAATTACAAATTTTAAATTACAAATGACACATTTTACAAAAGAGAGAATTACAAAACCCAAAATTACAAATGAAAATGTACATGAATTACAAAAACTCAATTCGCCATTTTTTCTTTAATTTTTCACAATACTATATAAATTTCAAACAAAAAAAACATTGATTCAACTAGTTGGAATCATTTTTACTCACTCATCAATACGTATTATGCTATAATGTAATAGGACATTTTACTGAATGCTACTCACTATTGCTACAAACAGCATAGAACGACACTTGTTTTATGTTCAAATTTTTGGAAGTAATGCTTTTAGCAGTATTCAATTTTTTATTTAGTCTTCTAAAATTTTATCCAAATGGTCCGTAAATGCAACCTGCTGGAGCTTTTTAATATCCATGTGACCTTCTTCTAGAAAATTTATTAACAGTAGCTCTAGCAGGACACAGTCACAGTCAACTCTATTCTTGTGAGTACGTTTGAAAGACGACTGCACTGTTTAAAAACATGCATGCAGTAAGAATTAATCTTGTTTTCTTCGAAATATTCGATGAAAAGATTCCTCACTGATGAACGGTATTTCAAAAAAGAACCACGCTTTTTATGTGAGCTTAACTGGGGTAAGTTTGAAATTTCTGAAAGTTTTCTCTAAAAAATACTCGGTTTTATATAGTTGTGTTCCAAGTGTACCCTGAAATGCTAGTTTGAACTTTTGTAATTTATGTAGTTAGGAGAAAAAAAAACATTTGTATTTTGAGACTTTGTAATAGAAAATTTGTAGTTCATGTATTTTGTAATTTGTGGTTTTGTAAATCTCCCCTAAGACCAAATTTTCTATACTCTGATTTTCAAGGATTTGTTAGTGCGATGGAAGAAAGCGGATTGACAGAAGTTATGAAGCGTTTGCGTGAAGTTACGCTGCAGATGGAGATGATTGATGAAATTCGAGCTAGTAACGTTTTTGTTCAGAAAAACTGGAACTTTTATGCGTTTGTTTGGGATCATTTGAAGGGTGGGGGTACGATGTTAGAAGATTATTCTGGTGTGTCGATGAAGTGCCAGGATTTTGTGGTTGTGTTAATTTTGTATGGTTATTTGATTTGTTTCTGTTTTGTGGGGTTTTGGGTTGAATTTTTTTGGTTTATGGGTTTGGATGGTGGGAAGAGGCTGAATGCTGAAGAAAAGTTCACGTTAGTTTTTATGCCATGTTAAGCTAGTATGCAATAAATTGAAATAACTTTTGAAACAGTTCATTGAATTTGTAAAAGCTCAGGTTTAGGACCGATTTAGTCTGGTTTAGAGCCTATTTTTGCTGATTAAAAATAAAGAGGACGGCCACACGGCCAGACAGACACACCACATCTTAATAAGCTCCCCTGCTAAAACAGCGAGCTAATAATTAAATAATGAAATTGAATCTAAGTTTAATGACTCTGAGTACATGAGGCAGTACTAATCAATCTGCTAGTGGTACACACTCTCACTCTGGAAAATAAATTTGCTGTCATAATAATTATTGCATATTATCAAAAAATACATTTTTGGTAAATTCTCATTGAAACAGTTGGCTTTCCAAGATGCTTCGTAACTACCTATTTAAGTACTGTTTGTAGTGTAATCGATTGAATATTCTTTGTCCCCTAAAAATCATACTACATTTACCTTACACTAAAGCAGGCTTTTGGTGATACTTGCTTTTACCGGCGTTCAGACATTCATGCTGGGAAAGTAAATAATCCTTCAAATAATCAATAAATTAAAAATTATTACAATATTTTGATGCTAAAAAATCCGAATCAATGTTGAACATGAATGTTCTGCCTACATATAACAAAAATTGAAAAATATGTGTACTGGAACGTTCACATATCAATATCATGAATTTATAAACACACATGCAATTTTTATAACAATAGAAGGTCAAACTAAAGTCAACCAAATGCAAACGAAACTTGAAAAAACTTGTAAGTTTTATTTTCCCTGTTCACAATACAAAGTACAAACTTTACACCTTTTGAGATTCATTGACATCTTTCTCTGGAAAAGAAGTTCCAAGTATATAGCAGATAAATGGTAAGTAGAATTGACGTAAAGGTTTATTTCAAACAGAAAAATTATGCCTTCAAATAATGAGTTGTGAGCATAACTTACGATAACAAAGATTGCAATGCATTTGAACAATTGCAATGTAGGACGTAAATTATGTATGCTCTTATTACAAAGATGGTTGAAACGATTATATATGCTCTTGTTGTACTGTTCTATGTATTTTTAATTGTTGCATATTTCTGCATGGTTATTACGCAAGCGGAAAAGGTTCAACAGTTCACGCAGTACTTCAATAGTCAAGGGAAGTAGCAAAATATAATATGTTGCTACTTCCACTTCATTTTGCGGTTTAATAACTATCTACAGCTTTCCAGTTAATTCTGTTCTGTTTTGTTGTGTTTATTTATACGTTAGCATTGTTGAAAATTTTAACTCATCATAATTTATCTGGTTTTGGCTATTGTGTGATGAAATTCAAAAGTGTTTTGTGCTTTTAATTTCCATTTCCTCTTGTATTTTGTGGCCTACTGCATTAGAGCATTATCAATCATTCTACTTTCAGAATGTCACGTAAATCATTTCAGCAAACAGATTATGATCAAAATGGCTCTATTATGGGTATATAAAGACTGACACATTGTTGAATTGTATCAGTTATCTCTATTACTATTCATTCAAAGTCCGAAATAACGTCTTCGTTTCTACCAAGTGTTGTAAAATAAATAGAACTAACCATGAAATCTCCCACTGTTTTCACTTTACTTTTTGTTGTGGCAATTGCCTTGAGCATGGCTTTTCCACAGAAAGATAAAGAAACTACATCAGAATCCACGTAAGCAAAAACTTAGAAATCCGAATTCCAATACTCATTTAAAATATATGACGAATTTTTATTTCTTCGGCTCTACAGATACAACTGGTACTGGTAATGGAACCGTCAAACCGGAACCAAGATTCATTCCCGCAGTGAGTGGTTTTCCCTCCATCTCCACTCCATCTTCTTCAGATGGAAACTCTAGCCAGAGTGCTAACACTACAGACGTCGTATCAAGCAGTTCTCAGGGTCAGAGTAGCGGTAGCAGTTCCCTACCTCCTATTGACGGTTCTTCAAACACTCCAGTTGATAGTGGCAGTGGTAGCAGCTCATCAACTACATCCTAATTTAATAACTATAAATATTATCAAAAACTGCTGAGCAGTAATGTTTAAGTAAAAAGGATCGATTTGGATGTCCTATTATGACATAATAATTATGTATTAGATGCTAAAAATAAACCTGTTTCCGTTGGTATTTCTGACATGTTAATATTTTCTTTTAATGCTTTTGAAAAAATAAAAGTTCCTGAAGCACACACAGCACCGGAGACTGTATACAGTTTGCATTCAAAAAGTTTATTGCATTAAACGTTCAAAATAATTGAATGTATACGTCAGTTTTACCACGAGTTTGACAGATAACAAATGATATCACTAATATGTATATATTTGTTCCGTTCAGACATAGTCGTATTATGATAACATGCATACGTGTGTATCAAAACTAAAAAGGTAAAATGCACGCGTTAGAATGGAATACGATACGAGTTTCCGGTTGCATAAATCTCTACTGATAATCTAATTGCTTATACTTGCAGACCGGGCCACAATTCAATTCAAGGTCATTGATAAACAGCATAGTTTGCAAATCCAGGTTTGTGGAAACAGTTTTGCACAATTGAGCAAATTAAGATTTCAAGTACAAATACAAATGTAATGTCATACTTTGCAAAATAGTTGTAACGAGTCAGCAAAAACGAGTTACATTCAAGGGGTTCAATTAATGAGACTTCCATAACGTATCAATCATGCATCACAACAGGAGAGAAATAAAGGGAAAAGTTATTTACACGTAGCCCTTTTCCTTCGACGCATTATAGCGTTACATTATATATACTTCTCAGAAAATCATTTTTGAGAGCTTTTTTGATTGGAAAACAGTTTTAGTTAATTGTTTAGCATCGTTGTCGCATGCACTCAGTCATTCTTTTCTATGCATCATGTGCTTTTCTATTTACTCTTCATACATTTTGAATTGAAATCAATAACGCCATAACATTAATATCTCATGCCATCAGAGATATACTTATCTATAGGTTCTTCTGTTTCTAGATAGTGATGTTAAAGATTGCCCTAAAGTACCAATAAACAATAAAGGACTGTTTAAGACAAATTATATATGAACTTAAAATTCATTAAAACTTTCATACCAGACGGAAGCGGTTTTATGAAATCCACTTGCAGAAGCACGCCGTAATTTACATTATACATAATTTAATGCGGCACTTTACTTGCGGTATTCAGTATGACGTATCAGACACTAAAAATGAAATTGTTTGCATTGAATGTAAAAGCAAAAAGTGTGCACTTTATGTATTTTGAACGATTTTGAAATTTCAAAAAGCCACTGCTAATGACTACACAAAAATAATAAGTTGTGCTGGGGCACTGCTTTTTAAAGCATTGTATCATTTAAACAATTTTCTTTCGTCAAATACTCTGTTTTTTAGTATAGCTGAATTTCTGCTTTTTGTGTATGGTGTCTTTGCTAGTTTAATATTCTGTGTTGATGTGGGTTAATTTAAGATATTGTAAGACTTCTGTATAAAATTGGTAATGACTATGTTCTGAATATCTGAATTGTCCACTTTGGTATGTTTTGATTAACGGTTACAATTAGGCATACGATTTTGATGTCTCTGTTTTTTGGAATTATTTGTTAAAGTAAGGGTTATCCTTTACTTCTGTCTTATTGTTGGAAAGCAGCTTTTTAGTTGAACATTTAAGACTTGAATAAACTCAATACTCAATACTGATTTCTGTTAAGGAAAGAAACCTTATTCGGGATTTTCAGGGATTCGAAAAGTCAATTTTGAGGAAGATGTAGTTCTTGCAATCAAATTAGGTATATAATCACCAAGAATAAGGATTGATATACATTTGAAGAAGGAATGTTCTACATCTTCATATAATTAGTACGAAGAAGTAAGTGATATATTCTCAAACGGCGTTTTAATAGTAACACAAATGTAACACCCAGAGACCCAGAAGAAATATCAATGTTTCTATATGCGTACTCCGATCCCCGATCATCAGTTCATAAACTCTTAATTTTTTATTTCAAATCACAATTTAAAGTTTACACGGAAAAATCGGATTTCATCTTTAGCTAGCCACTATCCTATTATACTTTTACTAGCAATATTCCCATTACGCCCCAAAAACCGAACTTCCTACAAATTCGTTCAAAGTTGCATTATCATCAAGACCTCCTTGCCGGAAAGGGTTTTATTAGCAATTTATAACCAGTGTTTATCACTTTAAAATAAAATGGTTTCCTTAAACTGCTTTGTGCTTTATTTTTCAAATATTGTTTATCTTTTACAAACAGAATAATATATTCACAATTTTGTTATCTGAAAAACAAGTGGATTTCATTTTGCCCCCGAATGACTATAAGTGTTTCATATACCAAATTTACACGTGATCATTGGTAATATTCTCCTATAATTTGAAAGCTTGCAAGAATCTCCTCTTCCAAGATAGCTTCCGTTTACCCTTTTGGCTCTTTTGTAGCTGCTTATTAGAAGATGGAATCTTCTCTTGCAGAATATTTTCTAATGTCAAGTTCCTGATTTTCTGTTGAAGACCTATTCGGCAAATGGGACATCGGTTTAGTTTGTCAGCGCACTGAAAGCAGATGGAGTGGCCGTTGCAGCAGGAAATTATTTTGTCTTTGGGAATCTCCTGGCACACTGGGCATTCGAAGAGTATCGTAGTAGCTCCAGAGGAATATGGTATGGGGCATGAGGCGGTTGGACAAGACGGATACAAAGCTTCTGAGCGTAATTCAATGGGGTTGATTTCATGGGTCGAATTGATGACATTTGATTCTTGGGTGGAGGTTGTGGTGGGTGGTAAAGACCCAGCAATAGGCTGCAGGTCATTCACAAGGGGAGTTTCCTCTGGGTTCGTTGCACCAGGCCCATTGTCATTTACTGTGGCTGGAGAGAAGTTCATTTGTCCGTTGTGTGTTTTGGGAAGGAATTTATTAAAATCGACAATTTGATCATGCCTAACAGGTCCAAACCGAAAATCTATACAGGATGACCAACTTGATCCGACCCAACCGTTGAGTCCGTAGTCACTATTCATTTTGAAGTAATTTAGTTGCAATAGTGTAATGCTTTCAGATACTCAATATATTATGCTTGATAAAAAACGGTTAATCAGTTTTTACAAAATGACATTTTAATAATAAATTGTTGTAAGAATGATTTGATTGTGATTTAACTGCATACTGCATCCATGACATCAACAATGCCAGCCTGGGTGTGTTCCCCAACCTGGAAAACAGGCATAGTATGTACTAATTAGTACTGCGAATTTTTGAGAAATGAAGTAAAAAAATTATTATGAAATAGATTAGAAGATTGCATTTCTGTGTATCCTGTATGATGAATTTATACATTAATGCATTTTGTTTGTATTACCAAATTGTATGCAATCTGAGTACTTATGCAAATGGAAGCATTTTCTCATTCACCAAAACAATGTGACATAATATCCTCTCTGATACCACGTTCCAAAACAAGTATGCTATAAATTTTAAGCATTACAAAATAAGCAGCAAAACGATTTTTATATTTAGGTACCAAACCAAACGGATTTCTAAACGCAACCTTGTGTATACTAGCTATATATCAAAAACGAATTGGCATTGGCTATTAAGAGTATACACTTTTATAGTCTCAATCTTCTACAAATCCTTTTAAAATAAATCGAATGTTTCAATCTAGAAACATTTAATCCTACCTATCTTATTCATTTTAGAAATTTTTACGACATAAATCTATTATATGATGTTTGCTTTAATTCATCGTGACACAAGGTGTGTCATCCTCAATCGTATTTTACACTTATGTGGGATTAGTTGTTGGGCAATCTCCTAAACCATACAAGATATTCAAAATCTGTTGTTACAAATGCATTCCTGGCTCCGAACCTCTCTCTGAAGCCCAAAAATTAAGCACAATTCCCTATTCTTCTCCTTACCCGAGATACCCCTGAAACCTACAAAATAACTCCACTCTAAACCCCGCGTCCCGATTATCTCATTACCCTACACTTATCAAATATTTTGCCCTGTCCCATCCCTCCAACACCCCACTCGATTACGTCTCATCCCCCGTCAGTACCAAAGAAAGACTTAAAGAGGACTATCTCAATCATAGTCGCAGTCGCATGACTGTTTTTGAAAAATCCCATGACTACTCACACTATAGTAATGGCAATCATTTTTTATATATTTTATCCAATATTTTGTTTCAGTCAATCCCACTTTCCACTTTTATCAATGCTGAACACAAAAGTTGTCAATTTTATTGATAAAATGGCTTTTAGCAGCCTTCGTCCCACAATGCCCCACGCCATCCCAAGCCGAATCCTTCTACTCATTTTTCTGGCTTTTCATTCTTCCAAGGGCCAAATCCGGAAAAACTCGTCCCCGTCATCCTCCCTTGACTCCTTGTTTCTTCTGTCACCCTCCTCATCAGCCGACTCAAACTTGGAAGGCACCATCCTCAACGCTACAAATTCTAGCTGGATTCGAAAGAAGCGACTCCTAGAAATACAAGCTGAAACCAAAAAAGTTATCATGTTTATCCACAATAAGGAAGAATATATTGAAGAGAGTTACGCTTCTTTAGAAGATCAAGGTTTTCCCGGAGTATTTTTTCAATTTCAAGAGAGAGATCCCCAGGAAGAAAACACCACCCGAAGGCAGCGAACGATTATATACACAGAAGACTTTATCGTCCGACTGCAGGAAAAGTATGACTACACTACATGTAAGCTTATCATTCATTATCAATCCATTTGCCATTTCCAACTTGCCACTTTCTTTAAAAACCTTGCATTCTATTTAAGGCAACGCCTACCTTGATTCTGTGCCTGACCTACAAAACCGCTATTTCACTTATGACGAAGATCTGGTCAACATTGGCAATGAAGGAGACAGCGAGTACATTGGCATCAAGTCGGAAATCGAAGCCCGAAAACAGCGAGCCAACTCAACGATGACACAACGCTACCGCCTGTACAACGAGCCCTGTGACGTTGAACAGGAGTTCTACTTTTGGCGAGACATGTTTGTCATTGCGGAAAATGACACCATTCCCGTGCCCAAGAAGTCCAGCGCCAGTTCTCCGAGTGGCCCTGCACCATCCCCTCCAAAACCTGGCGATCCTATCAACAAGGACACTTATGACTATGTTCAGTTTGAGCCCAAGGAGTTGATGTTCCGATGGAATGAGGTTTGGAACAGGTACAAGACCAAAGGAGTTTGCAACCAGAGGCTGCTACTCCAGTGTGCAACGGATGATAGACTTCATCCGAAGGATAACACGACCTGTCAGTGTCGAAAAAGTGGAGTGGGTTTGAGCTCGGTGGCATACAGGAAACCGGTTCGTGTACTGTTACCCGATGTACCTGACGGTTATACTGTTCAGTATTATGAGGACGAGGAAGAGAACAAGCACGGCGAAGTTATTCCGCATTATGGGAAATACGTGCATAAGCAAAAGTGCGTGCTAACCGCGTCATTTCCCTATACAACCTATTACATTCCTATGATAAGTAAGTTAATGCTTTTTTTAAAAAACTGCAATGTTTTCTGAAAGTTTAACAGTTAGTTTATTTTACAGACCCGTGTGACTTCTTCCTTCCGATGATTGGCATGTGTCAAGGGGAATGCGTAAGGAATGCCACTTGTCGCTCCGTGACCGCAAAGGAAAAAGAGGAAACTAAGGAGGAGTTGGGAGAAAAGCAGCTTTTCCAACGGCTCAAGGCAGAGAAAACGCACGAGTTTTATCACAATCGCTGCGTTTGCGATAAGAAGAAACGGTGTAAGAAAGCCCAAGACTATAGTGTATTCAACCAAGGGGTACGCTTCATCAGAACTGGATGGACATTTGGGCCTGGGGCATTCTGCAGCTTGCTAGTGCAAATTTTGATTGGGCTAAAGATTAACTAGAAAACTGTGTGGATATCAGAGAAAAGGAAGCGAAAGATAAGCGATAAATATTCAATTTTATAGTAAAATTGTTTTAAGACAACTTTAATTTGTCATGAAATAAATGGTTTATATAAAAATGCAACGCGATGTGAGATAATCTTCACTTCTAATGTATTGCCAAAACTGATTTTTTTCTGAAATTGCGTAGAATTGCGTGCATCTACATGCATCATCTAAACGATTAATTAACTAATAGTTTTCCAAAAAAATATACCCGATTTTTCAATACTGGTTTGCATTAAAATGTGGAGAAGATGGGGTTTGATACCCGCACCAAATTTCCTTAAGACTTGGAGTATTTATTGATAAGTAGATGTTCTTTTGTTTGTCTCCACAAAGTACATTATATTTCCATCTCTCCGACGATTATCTTCATAAATCATCATCAACAACGCTAAACTAGGTATATCATAGTGACAGTTTGCCCGTGTCACTCGGTTTGTACCCTGTTCTCATTTACTCCGATAATCCGATAAAACTTCGTTAGATAAATAATTGATGGAGGAAATGACAGCACCTGGTTTCCAAAACTAGGAAAACCGCTACGGAGATTAGTAATTGGCTCACAAATCTGCTGAAGCTTCCTAAAGCCCTTAAATATAGGTTTGCTTGTGAGTGATTCTACAGCGACATTGTCAGGGTACTTCTTCAGGGGAAAAATGATTTTCAGCAAATTGTTTCAGTGAAAGAAAATATTTTCTTGTATTGTGAATGATAAACATGATTTTTAAAATCAAATAAAATGCAACATGTATACAACTTAGAGCAAAAGTAGCATACAGTTGTTTAATAAAATATGTGATCAGAATGCAAAAATTTATTATAAGTACTCTCATTCTGACAACAAAAGCAACTGGGGCATTAAGAAACATAAACGAAACAAAATCCACTGGTATTTCCATAATTCCATAAAACTTGACCCACATAAAACATAGCACAGAAAAGTGCAAAACACCGTTTATAAATCTTATCTCATTTTTGACTTTGTGTTCATTCGAACAAATCATGAAGATTTATCTTGAATGTTCATAGGCACCAAGTCTGTTACGAAAGCAAAAAGGGTTTACTCAGAATATGTCCGATGGAAATATTTATTCCCAAAATAGCCCAGCTTATAGTCACGTAATTTCAGTTGGGTACAAATAAAGTTGTCATAATACAAAAACGCATCTAATTGCCGATTGAAAAACATTTACATGGGTAATAGTAATGTATGCTTACAAAAGATTAGAGAAATGTTTATAGATATACACACAAAGAAAGTCCTTTTGTTTTTCACGAAGAACTTCCCAAGCATAAGCAAGCTAAAATCTATAAGGCTTTGGCTGACAAAATGTAATAACCGATGGATTCAGAGTCAGACTCAGACTACACTAAACTCACAAATCCTGTTCATGTCAAAAAGTCAATATCTGGCAAACGTTTTTTGCCCTTGGCCGCAAACAGTTTAGGTAGTTCGTATAGTTTACTTGGAATACTGCCTTTCTAAATAAACCAACCAACCAACAACCGGCTAAAACAAATCTGGATATAAAGTAATTTTGTACAAAATGCTCATACTCGAGTTTTGAGCAACAGGCAAGGATTACGCATGCGTATGTTTGTTAGGGTGACTCACTTAATTTACAAACGTGCAAGACCGAACGTCATCAGCTCAGGTTTCTAGGAAAGCACATTATCTTGCGCATTTTACATTATCTTCACCTACTTTCCCGATAAACTTAATATAATAGCTGACTGGACTGGACTATTATGTTAAGGGTCTAAATACGCTATTTAGTATATACAATTCTTGACAAGGGACAACAAGCGTACTACGTAATGACGTAATGATATAATGATTATGCTTGTTATTATGATGTTGGCACTTTTTAGACATTTATAGTTTCATTCTCTGAGCTTTAGGAATCAATAGTCATTTCTTTGCCAGTGTTGAATCGAATAAGACATGCTTGCATTCTGGCATTGTGTCAGAAGTTTAGTAGGGATTGTCTTTAGAACTCGAATACTGTCATTCTAGAAACTGAAGTGATAATACGTATGCGCGTGTGATTTGTTATGCAAAATTGTATTTAAGACAAGAAAACTGAATTAAACTTTTAAGTAGAATCATTTTAAACATTTCCACTTTGCTAATTCATGCGGATTACTATATAAAGTACAAAATTTCATTTTAGCTTGTCTCAGTAATCCCACAATCAACTAAACTAGAAGACTTTTACCTATTTGAAGATTTATTTACCCTAATACAATGGACGTACTATATTTTATAGTGCTGGTGATTTGCGCATCACAGGTTTTCACGAGTAAGTTTCCCTACCCAAAATCAAACGAAAGATTGATTAATCTATTAGCGGTCATTGTCAAATCCGGAAATAATTATACTTATTAAGCAATAATAATAATAGTTAATATTCCAACTTTCTTGTTTTTGTATTTCAAGACGTGAATGGCCTAATGTGCAGCCAATGCCTTGCCATCAACTGTGAAGACGAGGATTTGGAGTGTCAGCGGACCCGTAGTTTTATTGAACTCGAATTAAAGTCAATGTACTACTTTGAAGGATCTCTGGAATCCTGCCCAACCACTGAGTACCAATGGACCAAAATGAGGACAAATACGCTTGATCACTGTCCAGAAGATAAACCTGGAGATGCCACCTGCGCTTCAGGCAGAATACAGGTGCAAACCACGCGGATTGCCCCGGATGGTGGAATTAATGCCACAACCACCAACTATGCCACTATTGTAGGCTGTGCCAAAAGGAATTTGATGCAAAACATTAAATCTCAGTACGATCAGGCAAAACCCTGCTACATTTACAATAATATGCTGGAAACTGAAGAAACTAGAGAAAGCAAAGTGGTCCGAATGTTGGACGTGGAGCACTGTAGAGATGTTGATAAGTTGTGTTATCAAAAGGATTTTTGTCTTGACAAAAGCCAAAGCACAATACGATATTGGTTAAATAGAATGATAAATGAGCAGAGAAAAGGTTTCTTCGTTTCCTTTCTTTATTCATACGGGATTTACATCTTTGGTGGTTTTGCCGTGGTAGTACTTTTAGCCATTGCGGTAGGTACGTTTTGTGGCAACTGTAACAAATCATCCAGCGGTGAGGAAGAAGTGCCCCCTTCCACTACTGAAAATGGTAAAGTAGGAAACGATGCAAAAGTCAGTAAGCAGGCAATCGCTGTAACTGTAGATGGTAAAGAAATAGAGGCAAATGTGCCGTATGAAAATAATGTGAATATCAATGTAGAAGAACCTGGAGAAATGGAACCAGTGGTCGATGGGCAAATTCAAAAAGGATGTCCAACGAATATAACGTCAATGTAAGGGAAATCAAAAACCGCTTTGAAACAGCGGACAACGGACAAATGTCAAATGGTAATATTGTGAATGGGAGACATAATATGACAGTTTTTAAAAGTGAGCTTTCAAGTTTGGTGTAGGTAGAGATTAGATGTTGCATTCATCTTTCGGGTTTCCGATCAAAAGGGAGTTAAGTTGAGTTTGCATTGCAAACTAATGCAATTAAGTTCACCGAGAATGTTACAAAGATTAATCACGAAAGCTTTTTCTTGTTGGGGTTTAGTTTGATTTATTATTCTATATGAGGAAATTTTAAAAGTTATATTCAGTTTGGTTTAGATTTTGCCTGTTAATAAATTTCTATCTACTTTTGTTTTTACGATTAGCATAATATATTTTCCTTACAATTTTGTATGGAATTTTGAATTTAAGATTTAGTTTTAAGTATGAAAGCCGCAAAAGTGATTAAGATAGCCATTTTTATTTTTAATGACTTATAATAAATTTGTTCATAATTGATGCATGCATATGCATAAAAAAAATTTTAATATAAAAAGAGATTTATTGATTGTTTAAGGTAAAGCCATTCAAAGTTATTCGAATGTCACACCATTTTCATCTTAATTAAATCATTATTATTTAACATTTTTATTTTTTATTTTAACTTCACCGGCTCATTTGTATCCAACGTGAGTATAAACTAAAACATTTACTTTACATTTCGGTTAGTCATAACACCTTTACTTCCTCATCCAGTAGTTTACACTTGTACAATTTTTTCTTCTGCTAATTTTCTTGTGTTTAAATGCATTAAACCGTCAGGCAAACAAGTTACTAGGGTTTTATCCTGTTTCATGATTTCGGGTAATGAATCGGGAATACCCGGTTGCCTTGGGTGTGAGCTTAAGTCGCGGGCAAATGTAGGCTTCCCGAATTATACAATGGCAGCAAAAACCCAAAGCGTTAGTAGAATGGTAACCCTGAGCCTGTCATCCTTGTCGCATTTATCACTTCAGCTACCCAATAAAATACACAAGACTACAGAAGAGTTCTGCTTAGTATTTAGCAACTTAATGGTAATTAGCAAGCCAATAACTGTTCCTAGCACTAATATCCATTTCTTCTATGGGATATGGATCCAAAACGGCTTGCCAGTTTTCTTTATAACGTGCTATAAGGAAGAAAGTTTCTGTGGACAAGTAAGGCTTCTCGATTTTGAGATCCTACGATGTTCCAACCAAATTTGCAAAATATGCAGAGCACAACATCCAACAACAACGGAAGATTCATTTGATTGAATTGATTCCAGTTCCAAGGAAAAGTATCAGTGATATCAGGATAAGTGGTAAAAATTGTCCAGATAGGAACTTGCAACCGAAAAAAGACCAATTTGTCTCAGCCGGGTTATCCACGTAACGTAGAAACAAATTAAGAATGTAAACCAACTTTTCAGGGTAATATGTAGGTCGTTGTCCCAAATTGGGAATGCAGAGGTTCTGTAATTTTGTGCTATATTTGCAATGATCCTAGAGGACTACAATTAACAATACGGGAGAAAATCGAAGGATTGGCAGAACTCGAAGGATGTGGATGGTGTAATTTACAACATTATGACATAGTCAAAAACTACAACTAAAACACATACAAAATACGATACATTACTTCTTAGATCTCTTTATTTTCATAATATCCAAAATATTCTTGCAAATTATCTCTATGATATATTTGTATAATGATTTATTGTTTTTCGATTATGTATTTAACTAAGCAACTTGAATAGAATCAAACGACCTTTAAACTATTTTACCAAATAGACGACATTCCCCACAATCAACGTAATGCTATTTAGTGGGAAGTCCAAACCTGATCATATCTGCATGAAATAATACGCAATTTTAAGAATTCATAATCTATTATCTATTGCATCCATTTTAGCACTTTATAAGCATACCTTGAAAATACGCATCGCTATTTATCAAACCTTCCATGAATTTTTCATCAATACAGTCCTTCATTTCTTGCTGGCCACCTAAAAATTTAGGCAACATTTTGGGATCGACGCTGTCATGTAAGCTTTTCATGTTCTTGTGGAAATTTATCTAGAACCAATAACCAAAATGCATACATGAAATTTGAACAGAGTCAGAGTTTAGAATGTTCCTAAATGCAAATTTTGGTTTACCCTTTTCTTCATTTTTTCTGATAAAAATGGTCGAACTCCCGAATAAATCAAGTCAACAACTTTTGGATGGTTAATTGCATGGAATTCTTTCATTCGGCCATTCACCCCATTTTGTAGCCAACCTAGAAAGCTTATCAATCTGCGCTGTTTTACAGCCCATGCTTGTTCCAGCGAATAACCAGTAAAATCCCAAATGACAATATAACCTTCGCACTGATCTTCAAGACAGTTTGCTATTGCATGTTGAACTAGCATCCAAATTGCCACAACACCTTCATAGTAATTAATTATTTGGGGGTTCCATTTACTAACCTGACCAATTAATATTCGATGACCAGAAGAATTACGAACTTTTAATGGAAATAGAAGGCCAAGGCTGTAAAAGTGCCTGTTATACATGCTTGGCTGAAGTGTGGCGTCCCATTTCGAAAGTTCAATTATAGCTTTATGAAATGTTTTAATCTGCAAGAATCACAATCAGTTCAATAATTTAAGATAAAAATGCAATTTAAGTTACTAAAGGACATTTCATCATACTAGTTTTGCAGCTTTTTCAACGTCTCCATCTTTCAATCGCAAACACCGAGCTATAAATTTCTCACATTGGGTTGAAATGAGTATTTTTTCTGAAAAATTAGAAACGCTTAAAATAATCAGAATAAATTAGCCAACCAACTATGTTCAGTATTTTTTGCATTGGCTTACGATCTAAAGACTGCTTCACTTGAGCAATTTTTGAAACAGTTTGCTGGTCCATTTTTAATACTAAATTTTAAAATGTTATTTTGTCACAGTTTAACGGATTTTTAGTTTTCGATTGTAACTTTTCGTTGAACCATGAGTTGTGTTTTGTAAACTGCAATGCTTTAATCTTGCAAACTGCTACACTCTGAACGAAAAAGTTCTAATGATAATTGTTATTTAGGAAAACTGCAATCTGACAGATAATAAAACCGACTGGGTACGTGAACCAAATTAATCCTTATAGGTTTCATACATTTCATCCACATAAAAAATTCCAACCAAATTGTAGTCTGACCTTGACAGATTGTTCTATTTTACTGGATTTTCCTTATTGTTTGTACAAACACCAGCTAGCAGACTAAGTTAATTAGAGTGTATTGCAGTGTATTGTATTTGCTAATGTTGCTAAATGTGTTGAGATGTATGCTCCCAAATAAGTGAAGTTATTTAAATGGATCAAATAAGTTTAGTTGTAAGCTTTAATTTTAAAATCTAATTTGAAGGGTGCGTACGTACGTATTTCAAATATTTGAAACGATATAGATCAAAGTTTGCCTGTTGCAAGAAAAACGCTTAGCAAGAATAAGAAAAGCATATTTTTAATTTTGTAATACACTTAAATGGGGAGTAAATATTATATATTTTTACTTGGATTTTAATGGGTGTGTTTTCAATCTGGAATCCAGACGCTGGATGAATTATGGTTTTATTTTATTTTATGATTTACCACTGAATGGTTATAATTCAAAACCAAAACGGAACACTAGAGTGAGTACCTTGTAGTTACATACATACTGTTTAATTGGAAAATTACAGACAATCATTTTAATCGTAATTACTCTTTTCACACGGATTTCCTGTAACTTCACTTTATTCAGTGACGCACATTACATTTTTGCAAATTCAAGCATATAATCAAATAAATGATAAACAGTTAAAACTGCAGATGCTATACAGGACGCAAATAACTTACTAAAGTTTGATTTCTTAGTTAATATTACATAATAGGTGTTTTTCCCTAGCAAGTTTATTATGTTTATGAGTAATTGTAAATGAAAATTAATTGTTTCATGAATTTGTTCCAAATAAAAAATTTATTGCCAAATTGTTGAGTATATAAAATAAAGGCCAAAAAAGTCCGATCATTTCTAATTTTTAAAGATGTATATTTTCTGTAAATAGTGTAAATGAGAGGAATTGGTTTGTGATGAATATCCCTTTCTATGAAATTCTGCAAGGTTATCTAATTTGCAGCCAGATGATGTTGCCACTTAATGTTTGCAAGTTCCTTTGTATCAATAACTCATTGAATCATTTTACCAAGCGTTTTAAATGACACGCATGACTGTCGTAGATTATTACAATTCCAGTCTTTACTTAAAAGCTTTAAAAATCAAGAGCAAATAACATTTAAACCTTATAAATCTCATTAATTTGCCACTCGTGCAGCTTGTTTGACTTGTATGAGCTCAAAATGAGATATGGGAAATTATGTTTTTGTACCTGGCACTTTTATGATAGAATATCTTCAAAATGTACGTTCTTGTATAAAACTGTATTGCATTTTGCGTCATAGGAACAGTAAAATTGTTCTTGACGACCTCAACTACTCTTTCCTGACGCATTTTCCTTTTGTATAACAATTAAGTACGGATTTGATATAATATTACCCAATTCGGTTAAAACATATGCTTACACAATTATTTCATTTATTTCATTCGTTGTCTTAGTTGTAAATACGACATACCTCCCTAGATCTCTTTTTACTGCACTGTATTGTAGTGGCTCTTATTTATGTATTTCCAATGAAACAAGAGTTCTCAAAACAATCTCGCATTCTTTAAAGCCAAGTCATGTGAATTGGAAATCATAAATGACAATAAATGAGCCACCAACTAAAACCAAGAAACAACTAAGGTGTGCAACCTGAAACTTTGCAAATTTGAAGTTGCGAACGATTATTACAGCTAAAAGATACGGTAACATTCCTTGATATCCATCCAACAAATCTTTTAAATAATCTCTATGTTATATTTGTGTAATGATTTCTTTTTTTTTATTATGCATTTAATTTTACAAATTAAGTAGTACCCTATCACATTTAAACTATTTTACCAAGTAGACGACATTTACGACATGGTAAATCACTGTAATGCTATTTAGTGGGAAGTCCATGCTTGACTATATCTATAAGAAAATACATACGCAAATTTTAGAATTCATAATCAATTATAAAAGCCGCATTGCATCCATATCCATTTTAGCACTTAATAATTAAGCATACCTTGAAAATACGCATCGCTATTTATCAAACTTTCCATGAACTTTTCATCAATACAGTCCTCTACTTCTTGCTGGCCACCTAAAATTTTAGGCAACATTTTGGGATCGACGCTGTCGTGTAAGCTTTTCATGTTCCTGTGAAAATTTATCTAGAACCAATAACCAAAATGCATACATGAAATTTGAACAGAGTCAGAGTTCAGAATGTTCCTAAATACAATTTTAGTTTACATTTTTCCTCATTTTTTCTGATAAAAATGGTCGAACTCCCGAATAAATCAAGTCAACAGCTTTTGGATGATTGACTGCATGGAACTCTTTCATTCGGCCAATCACCCCTTTCTGGAGCCACCGAGCAAGACTTATCAAACTGCGCTGTTTTACGGCCAATGAGTGTTCCATCAAAAAACCAGTAAAATCCCAAATGACAATATAACCTTCGTACTGATCTTCCAGACAGTTTGCTATTGCATGTTGACCTAGCATCCAAGTTGCCACAACACATTCATCGTAGTTAATTTTTTGGGGATTCCATGTGCTAACCTGACCAACTAATATTCGATGACCAGAAGAATCACGAACTTTTAATGGAAATAGAAGACCCACGCTGTAAAAGTGCATGTTATACATGCTTGGCTGAAGTGTGACGTCCCATTTCGAAAGTTCAATTACAGATTTATGAAACGTTTGGATCTGCAAGAACCAAAATAAATTCAATAAAAATGCAATTTTCGGAACCATTTCAGTAATTGAGGAACATTTAATCATACTAGTTTTGCAGCTTTGTTTACGTCTCCATCTTTCAATCGCAAACACCGAACTATAAATTCCTCGCATTGGGTTGGAATGACTAATTTTTCTGAAAAATTAGAAACGCTTCAAATAATCAGAATAAATTAGCTACCAACTATGTTCAGTATTTTTTGCATTGGCTTACGATCTAAAGACTGCTTCACTTGAGCAATTTTTGAAACAGTTTGCTGGTCCATTTTTGAATACTAAATTTTAAAATGTTATTTTTGCACAGTTTAACGATTCAATTTTTAGTGTTTGATTCAAACTCTCCGTTGCGTTGTTGAACTGTGAATGTTGTATTTTATAAACGGTAATGGTTTAATCCTTCAAGATACTACACTCTGAACTATGAAGGAAAAAGTTTTAATGATAATTGTTATTTAGGAAAATTGCAATCTGACAGAGAATAAATAAAATCGATTGGGTCTGTGAACCAAAATTAATCATTATAAGTTTCATTCATTTCATCCACATAACATATTCTTAATAAATTACAGTCTGACCTTGACAGATTATGCTATTTTACTGGATTTTCCTTATTGTTTACACAAACACCAGCTAGCAGACTAAGTTGATTAACGTTTTCTACGATTGAGATGAAAATTTGCCTGTTGCCAGAAAAAACTCTTAATAAGAATAAGAAAAACATATTATTTCATTGTAAGGTTATGTAAGCTCTGCGAGTGTTGTTTTTTTGAGTACCCTGTTATTGGGTAAATAATGTTTAGTTTAAAAATTTAAGACGAATATTTTCTTATTTTTAAACGTAATTACTCTTTTTAAACAGATTTACTGGAACTTCTAATGAGCATTTCAGATTGTCTGCCAACTGTTATGTTAATCTGCCAAACTCTAGAACGCAAAGTTTTTTGACATATCAATACTGTCGCTATTTTGTTTTTGGGTTGATTTTATTTGATAAGTCTGAGGTAGTAGTTTTGGCTGTGAACGGTTAAAATGATTGGTACTTTGACCTATCTTTACTTGATAGTTCAAGTTGCTTGGGATAGCTTTTTTCGATATTATTGATGAATTTTTATTGGCAGCAGAAGATTCATTTGAATCTATTCCAATTCTAAGGATGCCAAAATGTTGAGTATATAAAGGCCAAAAAAGTCCGATCATCTCTAATTTTTAAATAGGGTAAATGAGAGAAATTGGTTTGTGATGAATATCCCTTTCTATGGAATTCTGCAAGGTTATCTAATTTGAAGCCACATGATGTTGCCACTTAATGTTTGCAAGTTCCTTTATATCAATAACTCATTGAATCATTTTGCCAAACGTTTTAAATGACACGCATGACTGTTGTAGATTATTTCAATTCCAATCTTTTACTTAAGAGCTTTACTGCTTGAGCAAATAACCTTTAAAACATAATACATCTCATTAATTTGCCACTCGTGCAGCTTGTTTGGCTTGGATGAGCTCAAATTGAGATATGGGAAATTATGTTTTTGTGCCTGGCACTTTTATGATAGAATATCTTCAAAATGTACGTTCTTGTATAAAACTGTATTGCAGTTTGCGTCATATGAACAGTAAAATTGTTCTTGACGACCTCAACTACTCTTTTCTGACGCATTTTCCTTTTGTATAACAATTAAGTACGGATTTGATATAATATTACCCAATTCGGTTAAAACATATGCTTACACAATTATCTCATTCCAATTATTTCATTCGTTGTCTTAGTTGTAAATAAGACACACCTCCCGAGATCTCTTTTTTACTGCACTGTATTGTAGTGGCTCTTATTTATGTATTTCCAATGAAACAAGAGTTCTCAAACCAATCTCGCATTCTTTAAAGCCAGGTCATGTGTATTTGAAATCCGAAATGACAATAAATGAACCACCGACTAAAACCAAGAAACAATTAAGGTGCAATACTAACCTTTGCAAATTTGAGATTATGAACGATTAATATATGTCAAGGATTTAATTAAATATCATCATCAATCATAATCAAACAGCTAAAATGGTACAAAATACTATAACATTCCTTGGTAGATACTGTACTTTTCTTACAATCCAATAAATCTTTTAAATAACCTATATGTATGATTTCTCATTTTTTATTATGCATTCAATTAGTAGACAACATTTACGACATGTTAAATCACTGTAATGTTATTTAGTGGGAAGTCCAAACCTGACCATATCTGTAAGAAAATACATACGCAAATTTTAGAATTCATAATCAATTATAAAAGCCGCATTGCATCCATATCCATTTTAGCACTTAATAATTAAGCATACCTTGAAAATACGCATCGCTATTTATCAAACTTTCCATGAACTTTTCATCAATACAGTCCTCTACTTCTTGCTGGCCACCTAAAATTTTAGGCAAAATTTTGGGATCGACGCTATCATGTAAGCTTTTCATGTTCTTGTGGAAATTTATCTAGAACCAATAACCAAAATGCATACATGAAATTTGAACAGAGTCAGAGTTCAGAATGTTCCTAAATACAAAATTTGGTTTACCCTTTTCCTCATTTTTTCTGATAAAAATGGTCGAACTCCCCAATAAATCAAGTCAACAATTTTTGGATGATTGACTGCATGGAACTCTTTCATTCGGCCAATCACCCCATTCTGGAGCCACCGAACAAGGCTTATCAAACTGCGCTGTTTTACGGCCCATGCGTGTTCCAGTGAATAACCAGTAAAATCCCAAATGACAATATAACCTTCGTACTGATCTTCAAGACAGTTTGCTATTGCATGTTGACCTAGCATCCAAGTTGCCACAACACATTCATCGTAGTTTATTTTTTGGGGATTCCATGTGCTAACCTGACCAACTAATATTCGATGACCAGAAGAATCACGAACTTTTAATGGAAATAGAAGACCCACGCTGTAAAAGTGCATGTTATACATGCTTGGCTGAAGTGTGACGTCCCATTTCGAAAGTTCAATTACAGATTTATGAAACGTTTGAATCTGCAAGAACCAAAATAAATTCAATAAAAATGCAATTTTCGGAACCATTTAAGCAATTGAGGGACATTTCATCATACTAGTTTTGCAGCTTTTTCTACGTCTCCATCTTTCAATCGCAAACACCGAGCTATAAATTCCTCACATTGGGTTGGAATGAGTAATTTTTCTGAAAAATTAGAAACCCTTATCCTTACCCTTACTCAATAATCAAAATAAAAGTAGCTACCAATTAATTTCACAGTTTTTTCTAAACTGGCTTACGATCTAAGGATTGTTTCACTTGAGCAATTTGTGTGACAGTTTGCTGGTCCATTTTAAAATGTTATTATTCCACAGTATAACGGATTCAAGCGTGGATGGTTTGTGTTTGATTCCAATTCTTTGTTGAACTATGAGTTGTGTTTTGTAAACTGCAAAGTCTTGCAAGTTGCTACACTGCACGAAAACGCTTTAATGAGAATTGTTATTTAGTATAATGGCAGTCTGACAGAAAATAAAATCGAGTGGGTTTGTGAACCAAAGTTAATTAACATAAGTTTCATTCATTTCATCCACGTAACAAAATCTAAATAAATTGCAGCCTGACCTTGACAGAAGGTGCTATTTTACCGGATTTGCCGTATATTTTTTACAAACACCAGCTAACTAAGTTGTTTAATGTGCATGGTATTTGATACAATAGGGACCAAAGCCTGCCTGCCTGTTGCCAGAAAATTCTCTTAATAAAAATAAGAAAACAGATTTTTATTCTGTATTAGTTAATTGGTGAGTAAATAATATAGCATTTTATTTTACTTCATGGTTATGTTTTCAGTCTGGATGAGTTATGTTTTTATTTTATTTTATGGTTTACCATTGATTGGTTATATTTCGAAAGGAAAACGAAAAATTAGAGTACCTTGTAGTTGCGTATATACTGCTTGGTTTCAAAATTACAGATAATCACTTTTATTGTAATTACTATTTTTACACAGATTTATTGTAACTTGTCATAAGTATTTAAGATTATCTATCAAAATATTATGTTAATGTTGAGTTAATCTTCCAAATTCTAGAATTCAAAGTTTCTTGACGTATTAATAGTGTCAATATTTTGTTTGGATTGATTTCGTTTGGCAAGTCTGAAGTAGTTTTTGCTGTGTACGGTTGAAATGATTTGACCTGCTTCTGCTTGATGCTTCAAGTTGCCCGGGAAGAGCTAAAAAATGCTTTTATTTGTAGGTCTCATTGATGAATTTTTATTGTAGTTTGTCCAATTAAACTTTTACGAAAGAATTAAAGCTAGCATAACAGGAAACAGCAACACATTTTAGGTTATCAATGATACATTAAACAGCATGCGGATGATCCCATCCTAAATAAGATTAAAAAAAGAAACAAACCTGACCTGTTGGTCCATTTTTGTATATACATGTGAGCATTGCCAATATCAGTGTAACAACAAAATAAATTACTATTCATTTTTTGCTCCCTGTCTAGGTATGTTTCAGCTCGTGAATACATCAATCTAACATACGCATTTTGAGTAACAATTTAATTTGTAACGATGTAGAAAATTGCTAATTATGACGAACTGCGTCAGCATTGATTTTGGTCGACTTGCTACCTTTAAAAGGCAATTATTCCCCAGACAAAAGAAAAGCACTAAACCTTTTTATTTTCAAATTTTGTTCTTACAAAGCAAGCCAAATGCAATACATAATGAATACGACGTCTGACTTTGAGTGACCAATTCATTTTTAATTAAAAACAACGAATGTACATACATACTTATGTGATTGTTGAAATGAATTATCCCATTACCAGTCTAACATTTTTAAATAAAACATCAAATAAAAAATTTGCAAAGTGTATGACGCATGGCATGACGCATTAAAATAATTATATTCTTAGCTCCTGTAATTTTGAAGCAGCCTACTCATATACATATACAATCAAGTGTTTAAACGTTTACAGAAAGGATATTGAACGTGTTTAAAGTTTTACGTATTCATTTGTGACATTACTCAAAATTTTGAATAGTGTGACTTTCCAAGAACGTAAAATGTTGGAAATATACCTACTTGCCACCACATGGATTTCTATTGTGCTACTTTTTCCACTGAATTGTTATGGACAACCTGTTCAAACAGCAAATTCAACTTATCTTGATACAACAGCTAATTTCTGTGGTCCAGTGGAAAGGTCGGTCCCAGAATTTGGACCCGAATGGGAAAAATGCAATGATGCGATAAAATATTTTGGCAAAGACGAGAAACATGAACCGGATGTAAATAATATTGTAAGTGGATGCAAAACCCAATATACTGAACTTTTATTTCCTACAAATCTGATTACATACAAGTGCATTTTTATTACAGACTGATATGCTAAAACCATACGGTTTCATTTGTGAAACCCATATGGTTACAACTAGCGATGGCTACATTCTAGCCATTCACCGAATTGTGAATCCCTTTAATATGTCATCTTCCAAAGTTCCGGTATATATGAGCCACGGGATGAACTTCGCTGCGGACAGTTGGTTTTTGCAAAATAAGAAACAACGCACTTTACGTAAGATAGCACTTTTTGTGGATAATACTACAAGTTAATTAGTATAATTGCATAAATTATGTTTTTTGGTTATAGCAATTATGCTGGCCGTTCGAGGATTCGACGTATGGCTGGGAAATTCCAGAGGCTCCACTCCATCACTGAATCATACAACATACGATTATAAAGAAAACTGGACGGAATACTGGAATTTTTCTGTGGAGGAAATGGCAGTAATCGACTTGCCATCTATTACGGATGTCATACTGGAGAAATCTGGTAAGAAAAAAATGCTTTATGTTGGTTATTCCATGGGAGCAACACAAGCACTGGTTGGACTCTCAGAAGTGACAGAACTGAACCAAAAAATCCACGCGGCTTTTCTTCTGGGACCGGTAGCATTTTTGCGGCATACAACCAACGCGTTTAGATCACTTGCAGAGGATATACACACTTACGAAGATGTAAGTTTATGTAAAAAGTATTTTCTACTTTAATTTTTATTACGACTTTTTGCTGATGTTGTTTCAATTTTACAGTTCCAGACTATTTATAAAACTGTTAAAGGTTTTGTGGGAAAATATAATACAAACTTGATACAGACGGATACTTGTCCAACTTCAACTAAGCGATGTGAGATGTGCGATAATAGCTTTCTGAAATTTTATGGGTACAACGCTCCCCGCATAAACTTTGTAAGGCACTAAATTATCGTTTAAAAATCAAACTGTATACTTGAGTTTATACAGGATTTAATTTTTTTAGAATACAATTTCTAACTTGTTGGAGCGCTCAAACCATGCGTCCCTTAAAACATTTGTGCACTATCTACAGTGGATCAATAGTTGTGAATTTCGGAAATTTGAGTACACACCAGAGATCAATTTGAAAAAATACGGAACGAGTACTGCGCCGAATTATAATTTAGATAATATCAAAACGGACACATATATCTATTATGCTGCTAACGATCGCCTAAGCACTCCACTGGTAAGTTAGTTTTTTGACAATAAATATAAATCAGCATTGCACTATGGGTTGGTTGGACATATTTAAAGTAAGATATAATCAAATTTAATGTGCATTTTTAGGATACACATTTAACAGCAAGTCGGATAAAACAAGAATTTTTGAAGGAACTTTACTTGGTTCCAGACGTTTGGTTTACACACTTTGACTTCATTATCGCAAAAGATGCGGATAACTTGGTTTATAATAAAATTATTAATGATATGATAGCGACAGTCCAAAATAACCCAGTTTTTAGCTACATGTAACAGCAGGCAGAGGCAAAAGGATTTTCCACTTTTTACTCGAATCTTAGTCTTACTGATTGTCTTTTGAAAATGATTGCAACTGAAATGAATTATCGAAAGAAATTAACTAAAATTTTCAAATAAAAATAAATAAAATCAACACATGAAACAACTGACTTGTTAGCAAAAGTGTTTGTATTTTTCAATTAGTGCATATTATGTCGCTTATCAGAATATGAGCCAAACTGTTATACGAACTACAAATGGACTGGAATTCATTTTTCTCTAAAGTTTTCCAAGATTTCCAAGTTTTTCCTTTACCAATTCTACATCTGACCATTGTTAATATTCTTCCGTAATTTGAAAAGGCGTAAGAAACATTTTTTCCATGATGTCTTCCGTTTGCTCTGTTGGCTCATCCAGTTCTTTTGGGACTGCTGCTTATTAGTAGGTGGATTCTTTTCCTGTAGAATACTTTCCAATGCCAAATTCCTGATTTTCTGTTGAAGACTTATTCGGCAGATAGGACAGCGGCTTAGTTTGTCAACGCACTGAAAGCAAATGGAGTGGCCGTTGCAACAGGAAATGATTTTGTCTTTGGGAATCTCATGGCACACGGGGCATTCAAAGAGTACCGTATTTCCTGAATATGGTATGGAACTTAAGGATTTTGATTTTGGGAATGACAGAGCTTCTTTTGGTAATTCAATGGAGTTTTCTTTATAGGCCGAATTGCATACAATAGATTCTTGAGCTGCTGAGGTGGCTGGTAAAGTCCCGGATGGCTCTGGTCTATTCGCAACGGGAGTTTCTTCCAATATCGGTAAACTGGTTATACCCGGTCCATTGTCACGTGCTGGGGCTTGCGAGGTTGGACTAAATCTTACATATAAACAACCATCAGGTTTTACGTGAGAGGACCAGTGGTAATTGCATCCTGCCTTCGGTGTAATTTGGCATCCCATTTTCATGAGCATCGGTTTGTTGCCTGTTATGCTGATCATTTTGAGATTATTTGGTAACTCAAATGTAATAACGTATAATCAAAAATGATTTTTTCAATGTAATTCTAATAGAAAAACGGGAAACCAGTTTGAAAGAGTGTACTTTTTAGAAAATGACCAATTATTATTTTTAAATAAATGCATCCATGACATTGGCAACGCCAGCGTGGGCTTCACAAAAGGAATGGTATTTTCAGCACGATTCAAGTATTTATTCCTCTTATCTTTTACATATAATTCGTATATCATGTCATAAAGGTCCCCGTAGAGTCCGATTGCAAGTACATTTACAATGCCAAAGTTTTGCATTCTAATTTCACTTCTGCGTTTATAGTTTCCAATTTGCATTGCATTTCAATTCATACTGTGGTATTTTGGATTGCATTCCAATTCCAATTAATACTGTGGCATTTATAGTCAAATGCCAAATTCCAGTTGCATTCATATTGTACTTTCCTATTCTCATGTTGTGTTTAGAGTACAATGCAATGCAAATTCAATGCATTGATTTTGGTACCAAAATAGGAAGTACAATGCCAAAATCAAGAGTTGGATTCTTTTCAACTCTCGAGAGTAGGACAATAGGAAAACACAAATGCAAAGTCTAAACTAGCAACATGTAAAATGCAATATCAATGTGAATTGGAATACAAATTCAACCATCTCCCTATTTTGCGTTTATAGTTTTCACATTTACAATTGAATTCGTAAAATGCAAAAACAAGCATTTCATCTTGTACTTGTACTTGTACTTGTAATCGGACTCTACAGGGACCTCAATAGTAGATCAAAATTGGTTCTTTTTACTTAAATATTACTGCTCAGCAGTTTTTGATAATATTTAGTAATTACATTAGGAAGCTGATGAGCTACTACCACTGCCACTATCAACTGGAGTGTTTGAAGAACCGTCAATAGGAGGTCTACCGCTACTCTGACCCTGAGAACTGGTTGATACGACGTCTGTAGAATTAGCATCTGAGTTTCCATCTGAAGAAGATGGAGTGGAGATGGAGGGAAAGCCACTCACTGGAGAAATGAATCTAGGTCCCGGTTTGACGGTCCCATTGCCTCCAGTTGTGTCTGTAGAGCTGAAGAAATAGAAGCAGAATTTGTCATTATTATTCTACTGAATATCTAAACCTTTCAAGTTTTTACTTTATTGCTTACGTTGATTCTGAAGTAATTTCTTGATCTTCCTGTGGAAAAGCCATGCTCAAGCCAATTGCCACAACAAAAAGTAAACTGAGAATAGTGTGAAGTTTCATGGTTAGTTCTATTTCTTTTTTATACTCGAGACGTTATTCTGGGCTTTGATTGAATAGTAATAGAGATAACTGATGCAATTAAACAATGTACCAATCTTTATATACCCATTTTAGATCCATCGTGATCAGGATCTGTATACAAATGTTGAAATGATTTATGTGACATTTTTTAAGTAGAATGATTGATACGCTAGCGTAAATACAATAGGACAACAAAATACAAACGGAATTAAGACTCTAAAGCACAAAACACTCTTTTGAGTTTGAAATTTATCAGAATAATCAAGACAAGATAAATTACGATGAGTTTTATTTTCAACAATGCTAGCATATAAATAAACACAACGAAACAGAACATTGGAATTTACTGGAAAGCTGTAGATAGTTATGAAACCGCAAAATGAGGTGGAAGTAGCAATATATTAGAAATTTTAATGTAGAAATGCTACTTCCCGTGACTATTGAACTACTTCGTGAACCGTTGAACTTTTTCCGCTTGCGTAATAACTATGAGTGCAGAAATATGCAACACTGCTTAAAATTACATACAACTGTTCAGCAAGAGCATAATATATAATTTACGACCTAAATTGCAGTTGTTCAAATGCATTGCAAGCTTTGTTATCGTAGGTTATGATCACAACTCATTATTTGAAGGTACAATTTTTCACCTATTGCTTTTATTTTTCTGTATGGAATAAATCTTTACGTCAATTCTATTTACTATTTATCTGCTATATAATTGGAACTTCTTTTCCAGAGAATGACGACAATGAATCTAAAAAAGTGTAAAGTTTGTGCTTTGTACTGTGGTCAGGGAAAATATAAGTGATTTTTTAACTTTTGTTTACATTTGGTTGACTTTATTTTGACCTTCTATTGTTATATAAAATGCAAGCTTTTAAAAGAAATTCATGATATACCTTAAACACGAATTGTCATTTTGGAAACAATTTTGCATGACGTAAACAAAAGAATGTACAAAAACTAGTAATAAGCCCGTTTTGCCATCAAAAACAAAATACAATTTGATGGCAATCTAGAGCTAAATACATATGGCAAAGCTTTTATATCATGTATGGAAACCATTATCGATCACTCTACAGAGGCATCAGCTAATTCAACTCAAAATTTCATTGAATTACCCAGGGCAAGCGGCGTGGACGCTCCTCTGTGTGTTGCCCCACTGGCCTTACCAGTCTTCTGGTAAGGCACTGGCGGTACATTTACAAAAGCCACCGCTGGCTTCAAGCACAGAAGCTGCTATTCGTTTGCTGCTAAACTTTCAGAGGTCTTGATGGGATCTGTAGCAAACAAACGAAGGCAACCGCTGGCTTCAGATCAGAATATCTCTCTGTATACCACGTTCTTCGTGAATACCTTTTCTGAATCCTTTATCAGTCTTCCCTGATCCGGTGTTTCGTACACCTTTACCCTTACATCCTCAAATCGCTTCACTCTCGAAAAGGCAACATATAGTTGACCATGTCCAAATACTGGATCGGGCAAATAAATTCCAACCTTTTCTAATGTCTGACCTTGTGACTTATTTATAGTCATAGCAAAGGCAACTTTCACAGGAAACTGTCTTCTTGTCAGTTTGAAAGGTAGGCCAGTGTCCGATGGCGAGAGATCAATTCTTGGAATTAATACTTCTTTTCCTTCGGATGAGCCAGTTAGCACTTCGGCTTTTATCAAATTTTGTTGTAGCCCAATCACGATCAGCCTTGTTCCGTTACAAAGTCCTTCCTTTGTATTCAAATTTCGTAACAGCATAATCACGCATCCAATCTTCAATTTTAATTTATTAGGAGGCATCCCGGATGGTGTTAGGCTGTTCACAAACTCAATCGGAAAATCAGTATTCTCATGATTTTCTTTTCCTTCAATTTCGATTTTGTCGACACCTAAGTAGGTGTGTTCTGCCGAATCGATCAGCTTCAAAATATCATCATTAATTCTGTCAACGCTTTCATTCTTTGGGCAAAGTATTGCGCGCTTTGACATCAATTTTACATTATCAATCGTAATCTTGTCCCCGTATATTTCAGTTACAATTGATTCGGTGCATAATACTCTCTGAGGCACTTCAATATAATCTTCCCCAAGACCGTCTGCATTTCCAAGCAAACCATCTCCAAGTTTCAACAACCATTCACTGTATTCAGGATCTTCTGATCTCATGTTGTTTTTCAAACTCAATGTTTGAAATTTATTCCACATGTTGCAGTATTTCAAACTGCTCTGAACAATTGCAGCTCGCATAGCATGAGGAACTATGGCAAGACATTGTCGAAAATCTCCCCCAAGTAATATTATTTTTCCTCCAAATGCAATATCTTTTACACCAGTTACGTCTCGTAAAAATCTGTCTATTGCATCCATTGCGTGACAGAGAGCCATTGTACATTCGTCAATGATTATCAAGACAGCTTGTCGAATCATTTCGGCAGCTGGAGAACTCGGGCTTATCCTTGAGACTGTTTTTTCATTAATTGGAATTCCCAACTTAAACAACGAATGGAAAGTTCTTCCCCCTTCCAGTAAATTTGCCGCTATTCCAGTGGAAGCTGCAGGCAATACTGTGTGTTTTTTACCTCTAAGGTAATGTAGCAAAGTTTCGTATACGTACGTTTTACCACTTCCACCTGGACCATCAAGAAAAAAACATTTCGCTCGAAGAGACGTATCATCAACAGCATTGATTATTCGATCAAATGCAAGCCTTTGGTCCGTATTAAGGGTTTTAATCATTGAATCTGCTTTTTTGCTCTCAGCTACTGGGTCATATGCATCATTGCAGATGTCAGGTAAATTGGATTTAGGTTCTCTTAAACCTATAGCATGAAGGTTTGATCCAAGTAATATCAAATCCTTCAGTGCGTAATCTTCGCAATCTTTGCAATCTCCAATGCGTTGATGCTGTCGGTGACATATGTCTTCGGTAAAATCCGTGATATTGTCATTCCACAACTTTGCCGGATCAGAAGGAGAGCAGTATGCACATATGTAAGCAAAGATCTGACGAAGTTGTGCTGGCATTTGACAGGCTATCGCATCATTCAATGTGTTTTGCCATACGCTATCATCAGCTAATAATCCTTTTGCCTGTGCTGCTTCTCTAAATGTTTCATATATTACACCATCATGTGTTCGAAGGTTTTCAAAACTTGTTGCACCTTTCACGTGAAGAAGTAATAGTCTCAAATAGAATCTCTCAGGTTCTTTTGGACTCACGGTGAACATTCTTCCAATTTTGTTAAAACTTCTTTCTCTAATTTTCCATTTCTCTCTGTTTTAAGCCATGTATAATGCAGAGGAATTTGCCAGTAGTAGTAATTTCTTGCATCAGTATCAGATGCATTTAGTAAAAACCAACTGGTCAATGTTGTATTTTTACCTTCCGCTTTTTCAACAGCTTTTTCAATTGTATTGTCTTCCGCTGTAGAAACCGTATCATCATTTACTTTAATTACGACAAACTGTTCACCGGGAAGATGAACCGCAAGTCTTTCTACAGAATGTGATTGATCATGCATATCAAATCCAAAAATTCTCCAACAACCTTCCGGTGCACTCACATATCTGGAGTCAACGTGTTTTTTAATTTCGTTTTCAGTAGCTCCATTCCCGTTCTCTCTTGAGCTTGTCTGTTTCAATTCAATATTTGCACAATCATGGCCTTTATGAATATATTTAAAAATATATTTAACACACCTTACGGACGTACAAACTTCAACATTTATGTGACAGTTATATCGCAACAGTAAATATGGATTGTATGGAACGATCCATCTGTTGTCAATTTTTTTTCCTTTAACTTCTATTTCAACGCCTTCTCTTCGTTGATATTTCGCGAAACCATCTATGATGTCGCTATTTCCCAATGTATTCTCTTGGAAGTCGCGCGGAAAGCTTTTCTTGCATTGGTCGCCATCCATACATGGCGATTTAGTTCCAACACCGCATGGACCATGTACCATGTGCGAGGTAACAGCCTCATATAATTTTGGATTATTTTCTTTATCGGGAATTTCAGCTCTTACTACTTTATCGATTTTCTCCGCAGTATTTAATTTTGAATCATCATCCAATATCAGTAAGATATGTGCATGTGGTAGACCACGTTTCTGAAACTCAATGGTGTAAACATACGCGGTTACCTTTCCAAAAATGCCACCTCTTTGGTTGACTGTTTCACTCAGAAGTTGTTTAAGTTTCATATTAAACACTCTTGCAACCAAATCTGGTCTGTTCTCTGCACTTTGCCACGGTTCTAAATTCTCTTGAATTTCTGTCCACTTTGGGTTGCATGTCACTGTTACGAAAAGATCAGGTTTTCCATGCTGTGTGACAATCGCCATCGCATCTTGATAGCATTGCTGCATATATCTCGGGCCACCTTGAAATGAAGATGGTAAGATAACAGGAGTCCCCGCCTGTTTTCCCTGTGCTTCTGCATCAGTGGCAATATAGTCTTGTAGACCTTTCAAAGAGTCTCCACGTAGCTCAGTTTGATTATTCTTAATATAGCTGAGTCTGTTACCCTCCATCTTAACATAGGCATCTACTATGTATTGTTGCGTCAAACGTCCGGCGTTCAGCAATGGATTGAATGTGTCTCTTATTGAGAGTTTATAACAATACCAATCCATCATGGTTATTTTATTTCGAACTCCGTTCGTTTTTTTAGGCAAATGTAAACCCCAGCTTTGTTCTGCATGGGGGAATAAAATTGGATAAACCATTGCTTCTAAGTTCTTGTCGAATATCTTGATTGTATCTATGCCCTTATTTGGGTGTCCTGATACAGGTCGTGGATATATAAGTAAATCTCTTTCAATTGGCGGAAGACCATCTTTACTCTGAAAGACTGCCGCAACTTCATTGCAAGCCTGAGCATTATATCTTCTTTTGTCTTTTGTGCGATCATCTACAATAGCCATGGTCACAGAAATGGTCGTTTCATTTTCTTCGGCCTCCTTCATCGCCTCTTTTTCGCATTCATAAAGCATTTTGTAACTCTTACAAAGATCGTTATTTTTATCCATAACGTCTGCAATGACATTAAATATGGCTTTGTCAACATCTTTGTTTGCCGGATGGTCACTTCTTATTCTATTAGCTTCTTCGACATCGAGTATATACAGCTGTCCATACTGTCTACCATCTTCACCCTCTGGATGTAACGGACCGGTTCTATGATATATCTGACCTTGAATTCTGAAGCATGGAGGTCCATATCCCGGTGGTGGTGCAATCTTTGCTCCCATTGATGCCATTGCAAAAGAACTGTTTATTCGTCGAATGTTTTCCATAAAGTTTTTACTCAATAAATGTTCTTTTTTCATTAGCTGTTGAAGTATTTCTGGATATAGCTTTTTTGATTCTTCAAGAGTCACTTGTCCGTTTTTGCAGCATTGTGTATATGTTTTGCATCGAACCGAAGTGCCTTCTGCCACTTGTACAATTTTGCTGCGAAACGGTTCATCTCGGAAATGCTTTGCGCTACATTCGTAACACACTTCGCTCAATTTACCACAATAATGCTCTTCTATTAAATTTTCGTTTTCTATAGCCATGTCGGCAGTTTCTTTTAATGTAAGCATTTGACTTTGTCGTCTCTGTTGTACACCATTTTTTTGTTTTTCTTTGCGCGCGCGAGACTCATCTGAGGTCTCATATGCTCGCTTTGATTTTTTCTGAGCCGAATCTTGACTTCTCCTAATTTCGCGTTGTTCCTCTGTTAAATTTTCCATTCTATTTCTTTGGTTAGCAGCGATGCTGCTTCTGTGAGCTGCCAAATCAGACTCGGTTAGATTGGCGATCCTGTTTCTTTCGTTAGCAGCATTCTTACTTCTATGAGCAGCTAATTCAGTCTCAGTTAAATTCTCAATTCTTTTTCTTTGATTTACAGCATGCTTGCTTCTATGAGCAGCTACATCAGTCTCATTAAGATTCTGAATTCTTATCCGCTCATTAGCAGCATTCTTACTTCTATGAGCAGCTAATTCAGTTTCAGTTAAATTCTCGATTCGCTTTCCTTGATTTGCAGCATGTTTGCTTCTATGAGCAGCTACATCAGTCTCATTAAGATTCTGAATTCTTTTCCTCTCATTAGCAGCATTCTTACTTCTATTAGCAGCTAATTCAGTTTCAGTTAAATTCTCGATTCGCTTTCCTTGATTTGCAGCATGTTTGCTTCTATGAGCAGCTACATCAGTCTCATTAAGTTTCTGAATTCTTTTCCTCTCATTAGCAGCATTTTTGTTTCTGTGATCAGCTAATTCTGTCTCTGAGAGATTCTGCATCCTTTTTCTCTTATTGGCAGCATGTTTGCTTCTCTCAGCAGCTATCTCAGCTTCGCTTTGCATTGCTTTCTTGGCTCGTTTGCGGGCCATGTCAGCATCCAATCGCTCTCTACGTTGCTCTTCAGTTTCGTTCGCTCGGCTATTTCTTTTAGCTGCCGCAGCTGTGGCACGTCTCTGTGCATCATTTACATCTTGTAAACCGCTCATTTTTCTTCAATCACGGTTCCGTAATCCAGAACTCAACCAACTTCAATCTCGGTTCTGTATTCCAGAACTCAACCAACTTCAATCTCGGTTCCGTAATCCAGAACTCAACCAACTTCAATCTCGGTTCTGTATTCCAGAACTCAACCAACTTCAATCTCGGTTCCGTATTCCAGAACTCAACCAACTTCAATCTCGGTTCCGTATTCCAGAACTCAACCAACTTCAATCTCGGTTCCGTATTCCAGAACTCAACCAACTTCAATCTCGGTTCCGTATTCCAGAACTCAACCAACTTCAATCTCGGTTCCGTATTCCAGAACTCAACCAACTTCAATCTCGGTTCCGTATTCCAGAACTCAACCAACTTCAATCTCGGTTCCGTATTCCAGAACTCAACCAACTTCAATCTCGGTTCCGTATTCCAGAACTCAACCAACTTCAATCTCGGTTCCGTATTCCAGAACTCAACCAACTTCAATCTCGGTTCCGTATTCCAGAACTCAACCAACTTCAATCTCGGTTCCGTATTCCAGAACTCAACCAACTTCAATCTCGGTTCCGTATTCCAGAACTCAACCAACTTCAATCTCGGTTCCGTATTCCAGAACTCAACCAACTTCAATCTCGGTTCCGTATTCCAGAACTCAACCAACTTCAATCTCGGTTCCGTATTCCTGAACTCAACCAACTTCAATCTCGGTTCCGTATTCCAGAACTCAACCAACTTCAATCTCGGTTCCGTATTCCAGAACTCAACCAACTTCAATCTCGGTTCCGTATTCCAGAACTCAACCAACTTCAATCTCGGTTCCGTATTCCAGAACTCAACCAACTTCAATCTCGGTTCCGTATTCCAGAACTCAACCAACTTCAATCTCGGTTCCGTATTCCAGAACTCAACCAACTTCAATCTCGGTTCCGTATTCCAGAACTCAACCAACTTCAATCTCGGTTCCGTATTCCAGAACTCAACCAACTTCAATCTCGGTTCCGTATTCCAGAACTCAACCAACTTCAATCTCGGTTCCGTATTCCTGAACTCAACCAACTTCAATCTCGGTTCCGTATTCCAGAACTCAACCAACTTCAATCTCGGTTCCGTATTCCAGAACTCAACCAACTTCAATCTCGGTTCCGTATTCCTGAACTCAATCTCTTTTTATTTAAAAAACGCTGGTTACCTTCTTGGTTACCAAACCTCTCATCAATTTAAAAAGGGCAACCTTCCTGGTTGGCCAGTCACTTATTAGTTTTTAAAAGTTTGGCCTTCTTGGCCTATTACCTTCCTGGTTCACCGAAATTACCAATACCCAATAAAACTTACCAATTACCAAAGCAGTACCCAAAGTCCCTTACCGGTTTGGTAAGTGTTAAGCCCAACCAAAACCCCACCCACAATCAATTAACCATAAACCTTCTTTATTTAAAAAACGGGAGCATAAATTTTTAATTAAAGTAGGCAGCACCTTTTACTTTTTATTCAAAAATGACAGCAGCGTAGTTTTTTAATATAAAAGTCAACAGTAGCGTTATTTTAAAATAATGAGCAGTTAATATTTTTAAACAAAAGTTTTTAAAGCAGCACAACAGCAGCCCAAAACACGAATGAATAAAAAAAGATGATAGGAGACGGCAGAGTCCAAGTCGAGATCAGATGTGTTCGCTGCTGCTGCTGCTTGAAACAAACGGCGCTTGAAGTTATGGGGCGTACTGAGATGTTGCAAAGCAATGAAACGTCATGGCACAACAAACATGATGAAAAGTAGCATAGCACATAGCAGCGCCACTGTGAGTGATAGTGAGCCAGCAAGAAGGCTGCTTAGACAGAATCACCCAGGCAGCCAGGCAGCCAGGCAGCCAGTAGCGACATGCGTTCTAAAATGTATAGTCTAATACGGTAATAAATTCAGGTAGCCTTAATTACAGATATCCTGACAAGTATGTGAAAAGTATCGACTCATAAAATGCTTTACTAGTCACTGCTCAATTGTTCGATTGTGAACTTCCTAGTATACATATTTTTCAATTTTTTATATGTAGTCAGAACGGTCATGTTCAACATTGATTCGGATGGTTTATCATCAAAATATTGTAGTAATTTTTAATTTATTAATTTATTGAGGGATTATCTATTTTCCAGCATGAGTGTCTGAACGCCGGTCAAAGCAAGTATCTCCAGAAGCGTGCTTATGTAATAACTAGATGCGATGAACACAATATACACAAGTGGGACTGTTACAACTTATTCGATATGAAAACTGTATAATTATGATGTATCTTAGAAATCAAACAGTTTTAATGCAATTTTAACGATGTTTCCGGTGATATACAATTGCATAGTTACAATCTCTTATGCAAAAAGCATGCTAGCATGATAACCTGGACGTGCCACCACCACTTTTTGCCTGTTTTGTTTAAAATGAAAGGTCCAAATTGACCAAAACGATCAACAAATTTGTTATTCATACTTTTCTGATTCGATGCATGTGAATATTTGTCATATAGGATTGACAGGAAAAGCTGGGTTTTGATTTTAAGCTCATTGTCATATTAATTGTTCATTTTTAAAGCAGTTTCACGTAATACTATGACCTTGTGATTTATTTATGTATAAACTGTACTACCAAAACGAGAAATGAAAGGGGGTCATCAACAATAAGTATGCAGTATGATTTTTTACGTGTTTTAGCATTTCTTGTTTTTCATTTTAAATATTTTCTTCAGATATAAAAGTGTTTGGAGAATGTTAAAGCGTGATCGACATATTACCTAAATACTTTGTATTTGACATATCTGATTACCTAGTATATAAAATGCACATTTACACTGGTGTAAATGCAGGTATAGTGGAATTGCACACTATTTTTTGCATCATTATTGCATGGTTATTTGTGCGATGCACGGCTCAACAATTAAGTTTATATCCTCTAAGTTATAAAAAGTTATGCCTCATGACAGATAGTTTTACACTAAAGTTTAAATAAAAAATCAAAACTATACAATCGCAATCTACATTCTTCCCTTAGGTATTCTACTTTTTATATTAAATAAAGCAATAGCAAATGCAGTAATTAAGAATCGAAGATTAGAGCCCCGGGGCGGGGCCTTCGGCCCGCAAATAAACGGATTTTAGCAAATGGACCTCATATTTGTAATCCTGGTAAAAAATGGACCTGAAATCATGTGTCACACATGATATATCCATTTAATTTGGAAAATTTAACAATTGAAGCCCCAAATCAGGGCCTAAATAGTCAAATTTTAACTAATGGACATCAAATTTGTAATCCTGGCTAAAAATGGACCTAAAATCATGTGTCACACATGATATATCCATTAATTTGGAAAATTTAACAATTAAGGGCCCAAATCAGGACCTAAATAGTTAAATTTTAACAAATGAACATCATATTTGTAATCCTGGTCAAAAACGGACCTAAAATCATGTGTCACACATGATGTTTACATTAATTTGGAAAATTTAACAATTAAGGCCCCAAATCAGGGCCTAAATAGTTAAATTTTAACAAACAAACTGTGGATTCGTAATCCTGGTCAAAATTGGACCTATAATCATGTGCCACACAGCATAGATCCATTAAATTAGCGGATTCGAAAATTAAGGCCCTGATTTCAGGGCCTAAATAGTTAAATTTTAACAAACAAACCGTGGATTCGTAATCCTGGTAAAAAATGGACCTATAATCATGTGTCACACAGCATAGATCCATTAAATTAGCGAATTTGAAATTTAAGGCCCTGATTTAAGGACCTTACAATCCGAATTTTGACAAACGGACAGTGGATTCGTAATCCTGGTCAAAAATGGATCTAAAATCATGTGCCGCATGATATAGGTCCTATGTAAATATGTTTGACCGTTGGTAACCTCTGACCTTTGGAGTTGACCTATTGACCTGAAATTCAATAGGGTTCTGTCCGAGGTCCACCTGAGTCTGTATACCAAGTTTGGTGGAAATCGGACCAGCCATCTCTGAGGAAATCGCATTAGGACGGACGTCCGGACGGCCGGACGGCCGGATCAGGAAATTATAAAGAATCGATCTTCGATTCTTAATAAATTTTATACATATGCATGCATCAATTATGGATAAAATTATTATAAGTCATTAAATATAAAAATGGCTATCCTAATCACTTTAACGGTTTTGATATTTAAAACTAAATCTTAAATTCAAATTCAATACAAAATTGGTAGGACCATATATTATACTAATCGTAAAAACAAAAGTCAGACAGAAATATATTAATAGGCATAATCTAAGCTAAACTGAAAAGTAACTTGCTGAATGCAACATCTAATTTCTACACTACAGCTGAATGCTCACTTTTAAAAACTGTCATATTATGTCTTCCATTTACAATATTACCATTTGACATTTGTCCGTTGTCCGCTGTTTCAAAGCGGTTTTTGATTTCCCTTACATTGACGTTATATTCGTTGGACATCCTTTTATGAATTTGCCCATCGACCGGTGGTTCAAAGCGGCTTTCTATTTTTTCAGGTTCTTCTACATTGATATTCACATTATTTTCATACGGCACATTTGCCTCTATTTCTTTACCATCTACAGTTACAGCGATTGCCTGCTTAATTATTTTAGCATCCTTTCCTACTTTCCCATTTTCAGTAGTGGAAGGGGGCACTTCCTCTTCACCACTGGATGATTTGTTGCAGTTGCCACAAAACGTACCTACCGCAATGGCTATAAGTACTACCAGGGCAAAACCACCCAAAATGTAAATCCCGTATGAATAAATAAAGGAAACGAAGAATCCTTTTCTCCGTTCATTTCTCATTCTATTCATCCAATATCGTATTGTGCTTTGGCTTTTGTCAAGGCAAAAATCCTTTTCATGACACAATTTATCAACATCCCTACAGTGCTCCACTTCCAACATTCGAACCACTTTGCTTTCTCTGGTTTCTTCAGTTTCCAGCATATTATTATAAATGTAGCAGGGTTTAGCCTGATCGTACTGAGATTTAATATTTTGCATCAAGTTCCTTTTGGCACAACCTACACTAGTGGCATAGTTGGTGGTTGTGGCATTATTACCACCATCCGGGGCAATACGGGTGGTTGTCACCTGTATTCTGCCTGAAGCGCAGGTGGCGTCTCCAGGTTTATCCTCTGGACAGTGTTCAAGCGTATTTGTCCTCATCTTGGTCCATTGATACTCAGTGGTTGGGCAGGTTTCCAGAGATCCTTCAAAGTAGTACATTGACTTTAATTCGAGTTCAATAAAACTCCGGGTCCGCTGACACTCCAAGTTCTCGTCTTCACAGTTGATGGCAAGGCATTGGCTGCACATTAGGCCATTCACGTCTTTAAATACAAAAACAAGAAATTTAGAATGTTAACCATTATTATTTTTATGACTTGATAAGTATAATTATTTCCGGATGTGACTATAATCGCAAATAAGTTAAATTTTTTTTTTGATTTCGGGTATAGAAACTTACTCAAGAAAATCTGTGATGCGCAAATCAAGAGCACTATGAACTGTAGTGAATCCATTTTATAGGGCAAATATCCAAATAGGTAAAAGTTTTATAGTTTAGTTGACTAAGGGATTACTGAGACAAGTTAAAATGGAGCTTTGCATTTATTAATATAATAAACCGTTTGAATTAGCAAAGTACAAATGGTTAAGTTATTTTACTTAAAAAGTTTAATCTAATTCAGTTTTCTTGTCTTAAATACAATTTTGTAAAATAAATCTCAGGCACGCAGATATTGTCCCTTCAGTTTGTAAAATGACAATATTCGAGTTCTAAATACAATCCCTACAGAATTTTTGACACTATGCAAAAATGCAAGGATGTCCTACCCCATTCAACACTTGCAAAGAAATGTCTATTGATTTCTCAAGCTCAGAGAATGAAATTTAAATTTCTAAATAAAAAGTGCCAGCATCATAATATTCATAATAACAAGCATAATCATTATATCATTACGTAGTACGCTTTTTGTCCCTTGTCAAGAATTGTTTGTAATAAATAGTGTATTTAACTCCTTAACATAATAGTTCAGTCCAGTTAGCTAGTATCTAAAGTTTATCGGGAAATTAGATGATGATAATGTAGACATGTAGAACGCGCAAGCAAGATAATGTGCTTTCCTAGAAACTTGAGCTGAGGACTTTCGGTCTTGCACGTTTGTAAATTATGTGACCCTAACCCTAACAAACATACGCATACGTTATCCTTGCCTGTTGCTCAAAACTCGAGTATGAGCATTTTGTACAAAAATTGCTTTATATCCAGATTTGCTGTAGCTGATTAAAGTTTGTTTATTTAGAAAGGCATTATTCCAAGTAAAACTACACGAATTACATACATTGCTTGCAGCCAAGGGCAAAGAACGTTACGCTATATATTGACTTTTTGACATGAATAGGATTTGTGAGCTTATTGCATTGTAGTCTGAATCCATCGGCTACTAACATTTTGTCAGCCAAAGCCTTATAGATTTTAGCTTGTTTAGGAAGTTATTCGTTTCGTGAAAAACTTTCATTGTGTGATATACCCATAAAAATTTCTTTAATCATTTTGTAAGCATACATTACCCATGTAAATGTGCTTGAATCGGCACTTTGATTTTAACTGCGTTTTTGTATTATGATAACTTTTGTTGTACTCAACTGAAATGACGTGGCTATAAGCTAGGCTATTTGGGGAATAAATATTTCCATCGGATATATTCTGAGAAAAGCGTATCATTTTTGCTTTCGTGACAGACTTTGTGCCTATGAACATTTAAGATTAATCTTCATGATTTGTTCGAATCAATACAAAGTCGAAAATGAGATAAGATTTATAAATGGTGTTTTGCATTTTTTTGTGCTATGTGGGTCAAGTTTTATGGAATTATGAAACTAACAGTGGATTTTGTTCTGTTTATGTTTCTTAATACCCCAGTTGCTTTTCCTATAAGAATACCTACTTTGAAGAACTTCTATCTTTGCAATATGACTACGTAATATATTATGAAGGAACTATAATAATAATAATATAGCATATTATGCTACTTTTGGTCTAAGTTTATTTGTTTTTTAAAAACCATCTTTATAATTTCCAATTACAAAGAAAACATTTTTCTTTCACTGAAACAATTCGCTGAAAATCATACCCTGTCAATGTCGCTGTAGAATCCCTCAGCGCAAACGTACATTTATGGGCTTTAGGAAGCTTTAGCAGATTTGTGAGCCAAGTACTAGTACTAATATCCGCTGCGGTTTTCCTAGTTTTGGAAACCACGGTGCTGTCATTTCCTCCATCAATTTTATCTAACGCAGCTTTCTCGGAGTAAATACAAACAGGGTACAAACCGGGTGACATGGGCAAACCCAGTGTTGCCGATGATGAGAAAATTGGTTACAAATGCATTGGCTCCGAAATAAATGCTGTTGTTAATAGTAAATCTGGCATTAGTGGGCATAGAAGATATACTTCATGGAGACGCAAAATACTTCAGGAACACAGAGAGAGGACCAGGACACCTAATCTAAAATCAAATGCACCAAGTCTCAAGAAAATGTTTTCTGGTATCAAATCCCAACTTCCACACATTTTAACTCAAACAAGTTCATAAAATCGTATTATGTTTTTTGGAAAACTATAATTAATTAATGGTTTGAAAATGCAGATGCAAAGATTTTAACAATTTTTGTACAAATGTCTTCTTTTTTACACAAGAAGCAAGTGAAGATTATCTCACATTGTGTGGCATTTTATATAAACCATTTATTTCATGACAAATTAAAGCTGTCTTAAAACAATTTTACTATGAAATTGAATAATTATCGCTTATCTTCTTTTTTTATCTGATATACACAGTTTTCTAGTTAATCTTTAGCCCAATCCAAATTTGCACTAGCAAGCTGCACAATACCCCGGACCCAAATGTCCATCCAATTCTGAAGCTTTTCCCTTGGTTGAATACACTAAAGTCTTGAGCTTTTTTACACCGTTTCTTCTTATCGCAAACGCAGCGATTGTGATAAAACTCGTGCGTTTTCTCTGCCTTGAGCCGTTGGAAAAGCTGTTTTTCCCCCAACTCCTCCTTAGTTTCCTCCTTTTCCTTGGCGGTCACGGAGCGACAAGTGGCATTCCTCACGCATTCCCCTTGACACATGCCAATCATCGGAAGGAAGAAGTCACACGGGTCTATAATATACACAGTTTAGTCTAACTAACTGTATTTAACTTTTTAAACTTATTTTAAGTGTTAACTTACTTATCATAGGAATGTAATAGGTTGTATAGGGAAATGACGCGGTTAGCACGCACTTTTGCTTATGCACGTATTTCCCATAATGCGGAATAACTTCCCCGTGCTTGTTCTCTTCCTCGTCCTCATAATACTGGACAGTATAACCGTCAGGTACATCGGGTAACAGTACACGAACCGGTTTCCTGTATGCCACCGAGCTCAAACCCACTCCACTTTTTCGACACTGACAGTACGCGTCATCCTTCGTATTAATTCTATTATCCGTTGCACACTGGAGTAGCAGCTTCTGGTTGCAAACCCCTTTGGTCTTGTACCTGTTCCAAACCTCATTCCATCTGAACATCAACTCCTTGGGCTCAAATTGAACGTAGTCGAAGGTGTCCTTGTTGACTTCACCGGGTTGGGGAGGGGGTGGTGCAGGGCCACTCGCAGTACCCGCACTTGCCTTCTTGGGCACGGGAATGGTGTCATTTTCCGCAATGACAAACATGTCTCGCCAAAAGTAGAACTCCTGTTCAACGTCACAGGGCTCGTTGTAAAGGCGGTAGCGTTGTGTCATCGTTGAGTTGGCTCGCTGTTTTCGGGCTTCGATTTCCGATTTGATGCCAATGTATTCGCTATCCCCTTCATTGCCAATGTTGACCAGGTCTTCGTCGTAAGTGAAATAGCGGTTTTGTAGGTCAGGCACGGAGTCAAGGTAGGCGTTGCCTTAAATAGAATGCAAGGTTTTTAGAGAAAGTGGCAAGTTGGAAATGGAAAATGGATTGATAATGAGTGATAAGCTTACATGTAGTGTAGTCATACTTTTCCTGCAGTCGGACGATAAAGTCTTCTGTATATATAATCGTTCGCTGCCTGCGGGTGGTGTTTTCTTCCTGGGGATCTCTCTCTTGAAATTGAAAAAATACTCCGGGAAAACCTTGATCTTCTAAAGAAGCGTAACTCTCCTCAATATATTCTTCCTTATTATGGATAAACATGATAACTTTTTTGGTTTCAGCTTGTATTTCTAGGAGTCGCTTCTTTCGAATCCAGCTAGAATTTGTAGCGTTGAGGATGGTCCCCTCCAAGTTCGAGTCGACTGATGAGGAGGGTGACAGAAGAAATAAGGAGTCAAGGGAGGATGACGGTGACGAGTTTTTCCCGATTTGGCCCTTGGAAGAATGAAAAGCCAGAAGAATAAGTAGAAGGAACCGGCTTGGGATGGGGTGGGGCATTGTGGGACGAAGGCTGCTAAAAGCCATTTTATCGATAAAATTGACAACTTTTGTGTTCAGAATTGATAAAAGTGGAAAGTGGGATAGTGGGATTGACTGAAACAAAATATTGGGGAAAAAAATATATAAAATATAATTGCCATTACTATAGTGTGAGTTGTCAAGGGATTTTTCAAAAACAGTCACGCGGCTGCGACTATGATTGACCGAATCCTTCTTTGTCTTTCTTTGGTACTGACGGGGGATGAGACGTCATCGAGTGGGGGTGGTGGGTGGTGTTTGCGATTTGGGTATGAGATCGAGAAGGACAGGTTGAAATATTGGAAAAGTGTGGGATAATGAGATAATCGGGATTTAGAGTTATTTTGTGGGCTGAGGGGTATTTCGGGTAAGGAGGAGAAAGTTGATTTGAGGTTGCAACTGGAGAAGAATAAGGGATTGTGCTCCATTTTTGGGCTTCAGAGAGGTACAGAGCCAGGAATGCAATGGTAACAACAGATTTTGAATATCTGGTTTGGTTTAGGAGATTGCCCAACAACTTACCCCACATTAGTGAATTAGTGAATAATATTGAGGATAGCACGCTTTTTTGCACGATGAATTAAAGCAAACATCATATAATGGTTTTATGTAGTAAAAATTTCTAAAATGAATAAGGTAGGCAGGATTAAATGTTTCTAGATTGAAACGGGCGATTTATTTTAAATTGAATTTTAAAAGGATTTGTAGAAGGTTGAGGCTTTAAAAGTATAGACACTATAGCCAAATAATGCCAATTGGTTTTTCGTATAAGCAGGTTGCATTAGAAATCCAGGTGACATTTTACGACTACCAAACAGTCGTAAAAAGTTAAAAATATGATAACATGATTGTCTGTGAAGACTTTTTGTGGACCGGACTTGGACAAACAAAAAATTGTGTTGCATCACAATAATGTCTGCATTCTGTATCATCAATGCAATCTTAAAAGGAGTCGATTCTGTTTGACTTAAAGCTAGCTGGATAGATAAAGATACAAGCTCATACAAGATCTTTTAATGCATCAACATTAACCTGTACGCTGACGCTGAATGCGTACGCACTTGCACTGTATAGGATTAATGATGATTGGTTTGCGTTCGGTACCTTAATATGAAAATGTTTTACTGCTTATTTTGTAATGCTTAAAATTTAATAGCATACTTGGTTTGGAACGTGGTATCAGAGAGGATATGCCACATTGTTTTGGTGAATGGAAGACTGCGTCCATTTGTATAGGTACTCAGATTGCATGCATGGTGCAAAAATCAAAACATGTACTTAGAATTTTTTGGTAATAAGTTCCAGTTTGGTAATACAAAATCCATTAATGTATAAATTCTTCATACAGGATACCTAGAAATCTTCTGATCTATTTCACAATAAATTTTGAATGTCATTTCTCAAAAATTCGCACACTGCTTACTACATACTATGTCTGTTTTTCAGGTTGGGATACATACCCAGGCTGGCATTGTCAATGTCATGGATGCAGTTATCACAATCAAATCATATTCTTAAAAACAACTTATTATTAAAATATCCATTTTTGAAAAAACTGATTAACTGTTTTTTGTCAAGCATATATTGAGTGTCTCAAAGCATTGCAACTAAATTACTTCAATATGAATAGTATCTACGGACTCAACGGTTGGGTTGGATCAAGCTGGTCATCCTGTATAGATTTTAGGTTTGGACCTGTTAGGCATGATCAAATTGTCGATTTTAATAAATTCCTTTCAAAAAAACAAAACAGAGAAGTGACCTCCTCTCCAGCCACAGTAAATGACAATGGGTCTGGTGCAACAAACCCAGAGGTCACTCCCCTTGTGAATGACCTGCAGCCTTTTGCTGGTTCTTTACCACCCACCACAACCTCAACACAAGAACCTACTGTCAGCAATTCGACCCATGAAGACAAACCCATTGAATTACCCTTAGAAGCTTTGTCTCCGTCTTACCCAACAACCTCAAGCCTCATACCATATTCCTCTGAAGCTACTACGATACTCTTCGAATGCCCCGTGTGCCAGGAGATTCCCAAAGACAAAATAATTTCCTGCTGCAACGGCCACTCCATCTGCTTTCAGTGCGCTGACAAACGAAATCGATGTCCCATTTGCCGAATAGGTCTTCAACAGAAAATCAGGAACTTGGCATTAGAAAATATTCTGCAGGAGAAGATTCCATCTTCTAATAAGCAGCCACAAAAGAGCCAACAGGGTAAACGGACGATATCTTGGAAGAAGAGATTCTTGCAAGCTTTCATATTACAGGAGAATATTACCAATGATCACGTGTAAATTTGGTATATGAAACACTTAGTCATTCGGGGGCAAAATGAAATCCACTTGTTTTTCAGATAACAAAATTGTGAATATATTATTCTGATTGTAAAAGATAAACACTATTTGAAAAATAAAGCACCGTTTCTAAAGCACAAAGCAGTTTTACGAAACCATTTTATTTTAAAGTGATAAACACTGGTTATAAATTGCTAATAAAACCCTTTCCGGCAAGGAGGTCTTGATGATAATGCAACTTTGAACGAATTTGTAGGAAGTTCAGGTTTTGGGGCGAAATGGGAATATTGCTAGTAAAAGTATAATGGGATAGTGGCTAGCTAAAGATGAAATCCGATTTTTCTGTGTAAACTTTAAATTGTGATTTGAAATAAAATATTAAGAGTTTATGAACTGATGATCGGGGATCGGAGTACGCATACGGTAAGAAACTTTTGTTTCTTCCGAGTGTTAAATTTGTGTTACTATTAAAACGCCGTTTGAGAATATATCAATTATTTCTTCCTATTACTCAGTGGAAAGATTGATCAGGCTTCTTCAATTGTATGTAACTCTTATTCTTGGTAAACATATACCTGATTTGATGACAAGAAGAACTACGTCTTCCTCAAAATTGACTTTTCGAATCCCTGAAAATCCCGAATAAGGTTTTTCTTTCCTTAACAGAAATCAGTACCCCAACACAACTAATTATTTTTGTGAAGTCATTAGCAGTGGCTTTTTGAAATTTCAAAATCGTTCAAAATACATAAAGTGCACACTTTTTGCTTATACATTCATTGCAAACAATTTCATTTTTAGTGTCTGATAAGTCATACTGAATACCGCAGGTAAAGTGCCGCATTAATTTATGTATAATGTAAATTACGGTGTGCTTCTGCAAGTGGATTTCATAAAACCGCTTACGTCTGGTATGAAAGTTTTAATGAATTTTAAGTTAATATTTAATTTGTCTTTAACCAGCGCTGTATTGTGCATTGATACTTTAGTGCAAGTTTTAACATCCCTATCTGGAGACAGAAGAACCTACAGTTACGTATACCTCTGATGGCATGAGATATTCATGTTTTGGCGTTATTGGTTTCAATTCAAAATTTATTAAGAGTAAATTGAAAAGCACATGATGCATAGGAAATAAAGACGTATATTGCATACGACAACGATGCTAAACAATTAACTAAAACTGTTTCTCAATAAAAAAGCTATCAAAAATGGTTTACTGAGAAGTATATATAATGTAACGCTATATTACGTGTAAGAAAGGGATTACGTGTAAATAACTTTTCCCTTTAATTCTCTCCTGTTGTAATGCATGATTGATACAATGGAAGTCTCTTTAATTGAATCCCTTGAATGTAACCCGTTTTTTGCTGGATACTGTGAGTTTTGCAACTATTTTACAAAGTATGACATTACATTTATATTTGTACTTGAAATCCTAATTTGCTCATTTGTGCAAAACTGTTTTCACAAACCTTGATTTGCAAACTATGCTGTTTATCAATGACCTTGAATTGAATTGTGGCCCGGTCTGCAAATATAAGCAATTAGATTATCAGTAGAGATTGATGGCAACCGGAAAATCGTATTCCATTCTCACGCGTGCCTTTACCTTTTTGGTTTTGATACCCACGTATGTACTCATTTGTTATCTGTCAAACTTGAGGTAAAACTGAAGTAAACATTCAATTATTTTGAACGTTTAATGTAATAAACGTTTTGAATGCAAACTGTATGCAGTCTCCGGTGCTGTGTGTACTTTAGGAATTTTTAATTTTGCAAAAATATTAAAAGGAAATATTAACATGTCAGAAATACCAAAGGAAGCAGTTTTTTTAGCATCTAATACATAATTATTATGTCATAATAGTACATCAAAATCGATCTTTTATACTTAAATATTATTGCTCAGCAGTTTTTGATAATCTTTAGTTATTAAATTAGGATGTAGCTGATGAGCTGCTACCATTGCTACTATCAACCGAAGAACCGTCAGTAGGAGGAAGGGAACTGCTACCGCTACTCTGACCCTGAGAACTGGTTGACACGACGTCTGTAGAATTAGCACTCTGGCTAGAGCTTCCATCTGAAGAAGATGGAGTGGAGATGGAGGGAAAACCACTCACTGGAGAAATGAATCTAGGTTCCGGTTTGACGGTCCCATTACCAGTCCTAGTTGTATCTGTAGAGCTGAAGAAATAAAAATTCATCATACATTTTAAATGAGTATTGGAATTCGGATTTCCAAGATTTTTGCTTACCTTGATTCTGAAGTAGTTTCTTGATCTTCCTGTGGAAAAGCCATGCTCAAGGCGATTGCCACAACAAAAAGTAAAGTTAAAATAGTGTGAGTTTTCATGGTTAGTTCTATTTCTTTTACAACACTCGGGAGAAACGAAGACGTTATTTCGGACTGTGATTGAATAGTAATAGAGATAACTGATACAATTCAACAATGTGTCAGTCTTTATATACCCACAATAGAGCCATTTTGACCATAATCTGTATACCAATGTTACAATAATTTATGTGACAGTCTGTAAGTAGAATTGATTAATATGCAGTATTTCAGAGAAAATTCAAGAGAAACGGCAATCAATCTAAAGCACAAAGCACTTTTTTGAGTTGAATTTAATCACAATAGCAAAGACAAGATAAATTATGATGAGTTTTAATTTCAACAATGAAAATCTACATATAAATAAACACGAAAACAGAACACTGGAAGTTACTAGAAAGCTGTAGATATTTATAAACCGCAAAATGAAGTGGAAGTAGCACTATATTAGAAATTTATTGCTACTTCCCTGGTTATTGAACAACTGATTGTACTGTTGAACTTTTTCCGCTTGCATAATAACCATGATTGCAGAAATATGCAACAATTCAAAATACATACAACAGTACAACAAGAGCATGCATAATTTATGTCCTAAATTGCAGTTGTTCAAATGCATTGCAAGTTTTGTTAACGTAGGTTATGATTACAACTCATTATTTGAAGGCAGAATTTTTCACCCAATGCTTTTATTTTTCTGTTTGAAATAAATCTTTGCGTCAATTCTATTTACCATTTATTTGCTATATAATTTGAACTCTTTTCCAGAAAATAATGTCAATGAATCCAAAAACGGTAAAGTTTTTACTGTGGGCAGGGAAAATATAAGTTATTTTTAAACATTCGTTTATTTTTGGTTGACTTTAGTTTGAACTTCTATTGTTATACAAAATGCAAGTTTTTTTCAGAAATTCATGATATTTCGAAAATACGAATTGTCATTTTGGAAACAACTTTACATGATGTAAACAAAAGAAGTAAGAATGTACAAAAATACAGTAATAAATTCAATTACAGATATCCTGACAAGTATGCAAAAAGTATCAACTCATAAAATGCTCCCAGTACACATATTTTTCAATTTTTGTTATATAAATATTTAGTCAGAATGATCATGTTCAACTTTGATTCGGATTTTTTACCATCAACATATTGTTATAATTTTTAAGGTATTAATTATTTGAGGGATTATCTACTTTTCCAGCATGAGTGTCTGAACGCCGGTCAAAGCAAATATCACCAGAAGCGTGCTTTGGTGACGAATAGATGTGCTGAACAGATTCCAGTATACATGTTTAAACTGATTCAATAGATACAAAAACTGTATAATTAACCGAAATGTGTGTTTTAATATTATGCGAGTTTATAAATACAATATTAAGCACGTATACACATACATGGCACGTTTTAACAAAAAATGCAATATTTTTTGGAACTGCCATTCTAAAGAATCATGAAAGCAAATTTAAATTCCCTGTGTGTGTATCAATAGCAGACCGAGTGGTTCTGCCTCATGTACTTGCAGTCATCCAACTTAGATTCATTGCATTCTCATAAGTATTTTTTAAACTTGTATAGCAATACTAGAGCGCAATCATGCAAAATATTAAAAAGTATTTAACTAGTAAACATTATTAGGATGCAAAAATTTTACTTATACTTGTACAACTTTAGTTTTTACGTCGATACTTCTATATAGTTATTAGCTCGCTGCTTCAGCAGGAGAGCTATTTAAGATATCGTTGTCCGTTTGTCTGTCCGTCTGTCCGTACACTTTATTTTTAAACCAGGCTAAATGGGCTCTAAACCAGCAAAATGGGCTCTAAACCAGCAAAATGGGCTCTAAACCAGCAAAATGGGCTCTAAACCAGCAAAATGGGCTCTAAACCAGCAAAATGGGCTCTAAACCAGCAAAATGGGCTCTAAACCAGCAAAATGGGCTCTAAACCAGCAAAATGGGCTCTAAACCAGCAAAATGGGCTCTAAACCAGCAAAATGGGCTCTAAACCAGCAAAATGGGCTCTAAACCAGCAAAATGGGCTCTAAACCAGCAAAATGGGCTCTAAACCAGCAAAATGGGCTCTAAACCAGCAAAATGGGCTCTAAACCAGCAAAATGGGCTCTAAACCAGCAAAATGGGCTCTAAACCAGCAAAATGGGCTCTAAACCAGCAAAATGGGCTCTAAACTAGCAACATCGGCACTATATCAGGCTAAATGGGTTCTAAACCAGGCTAAATGGGCTGAGAATTAGCCAAAATGGGTTCAAAATCAGGTTAAGTGGGCTCCAAGCCAGGCAAAATGCGCTTTTAAGAAGCCCAGGTGGGCTTAAATCAGCCAGAATAAGCTATTATTACTTACTGCATTCATCAAGGATTTTGTCGTAGGATCTTTTGACTATTTAGACACTCATCGTTGTTAGCAGCGAGCATTTTTCAATGGCTTACCATGGATGTTTAAAAGTATAAATTGTAAGCATTTAGCATTCAGTTTATTTTTATCCAGTACCTAGGAAGTTCCTAGTAGGAACGGCTATAATAATGTAAAATGAAAGTCAAAATATATAAATAATTTATTGCGGAAGGACTTTTTGCTATGCTACCTATTTCTTGCCACCAGAAACATTATTTTAATTGTCAATGTTCAATGTATTAGAATTACAAATTTTTGGTGGTTATTGCAATCATAACAAGGGTGCAAAATGTTCTGCTAAGATGTCCAAAGATTGGCTAAAGCTTCTATTTATTCACTTTGATTTCTTCTGCAGTCAAAAAAGGAGTGATCAATTTATAATCGATTTAAGAAAAAAACTGACAAGACAGTTGAACACGTAAAACTCTGCAACGTGACTAGTTCTTTCATCACGTTTCTTAGTTTTTCTATTTTAAAATAGAAGCATGTGCAAAAACGTGAGTTCTACAAGTTAAAAGCGGCTCAGTGAAAATTTTCTGTTCATATCGAATGGTTTAAGTTTTAAGCTAGTCGCGTTTGACGACACATTTAAACGCTTGAGGGTCTTAGTGATGTATATTGCAAATTTTGCAACCAACCTACCTTATTAATTTCTTTCATACTAAAATCAGGAAAATGGCATCAATAAGCACATCCATTACACTATCCAAAACAGAAAAACAGGCAATTGGATTGCACAACCTGTTGTTCTGGTTTGTTTGGCCGTTTACACTAAAGTGGAACGCTGACTATTCGCAAATTGTTTGGAATCAGCCTTTTATGAAAACAGTTTCAAGCAATTCCATGTACGTTTTCATGTTGTTTTTTGGAACTGCTAATATAGTAGGATGCTTTAAATGCAATTCATATTTCCCTCTGGTTGAAAACTTTTTTGGAAATAGGATAATTTTCTTGTTAGTGGGTTTTATTACACTGGCGATTCCCCTTATATATAAAATAGTGTGTTACAGTGATATAATGCATGGTTTTAATGCATTGATAAAACTGTCCTGCGTGCTTAGAAAATTTGAGTGTCGCAGTTGTTCATTCTCAAAATTTGAAGCCATAAAAATTTACTTAAAATTTGGATTCACCTCAGGGGCGGCACTGGTTGGCTGGGCTATACCTCTTGGATGTTACTTTTCGAATCTGGATATTTTGTACTTTGCTTCTGAGCAGTGTTTGCGCTATTTAATTATCAGTAATTATGTAGTAACTTCCTTGGTAACGATTTTACGTATGTTTATAATATTTTGCATGCTTTTTGAAATAAGTCGCGCAGCATCATTTTTTATTATTTTTGTTCTTATATATATGTCCAGATTCAAGCAGGCGATTGATTTGTTTCTGCAGGAAATACATTCCACTACCACCTTTCTGTATTATTTTAACAGTTTAAGAATGACGTTTCTTATAGCTCAACAAGCTATTAATCGCGCAATATTTGCTATCTTTACAGCGGCATTTTGGGCTTTGGTAGTTGTAGCATGGTTAATTGTGCGTTGCACGGCTCAGCAATTAAGCTATATTATTTATATCACTTTTCTTGTAGCATTTCCAATTGCAATTGTCATACTGTACTTTTTGCTTTCAAACCTTTGTATTATGTTGGATAAGTGTAAACTTGCCGTTAAACGGCATCAACTTGAATCTAAGCTTTATCTTGTTAAGTGGAAAACTAAATTTCATCGACTTAATTTCTTGCGAATGAGAGCGATTCAACCTGTTGTGCTAAAATATGGAACATTGACCTCAGTTGGTAATGAGCTGCTAATTGCATATATGTGGCAGATCTTTCTTAAAACTTGTGATGCTATTCTGATGTTTGCTGGATCATAAGTATACATATTCACGCAGGGTGTATTTCGGAACCCAATTGTAAGTTGTACATAATGCACAAATAAATTGAATATAAATATGGGCAAGCTTGTTTATTGAAAGTATGCCGTAATTCATGAATCTTATTTTATTTGACCATCAAATTTTTATTGTTGAAGAAACGTTTGTAAACTTTCATTTCCTAAAGCATAGTAGATTAATTATAGTGTATTATAGGCTGAACTATAAGGTTTCTGAGAATGCAAAAATTTGAACTTTATTATAGAATATTCCTAGAACCTAAAACACATTTATCTTTTCCTTCAGTTGCTCCCGGATTCATCTTAGAACCCAAGGGACATTTCCAAGCTTGTGCAAACTCCGGAGAGTTCTGCAACATTCCCATTACACGAAACCGGCCCGGAGTATGCCCGTTAGTTTTCATTGCATATTGATCTTCTGTTTCTGTTCCATTTTCGCAATAGGTCTGAAAAACAATTTGTTGTGTTTTTCAAGCCATCGTAGAAATATACATAATCTAAGAAGTATTGTTGTAATTTTTAACAATTTCCATATACCTGAGCAACTCCAATGTAAAATAGCTGGTCATCAGTATAATTGTCAAGTCCAGTTAACTGGTGGGCTTTACTACTTTGCAGACGGAAATATGTTTTGTAAGCTCTATAAGCCGCTTGTATACCTGCATTATCTGCCAAGTTTTCATTAAGTGTCAGTTTTCCGTCTAATGTCAAGTTTGCATTTTTTGTGTAATCAAGTCTATAACTATTGTATTGCTCAATCAAGCAATCAGAAAACCCTGTTCCATTTGCATATTCCGACAAGTCTGCATGACCTAAAGAAATAAATGCAAAATGCGGTTTAAAGTATATATTTAAACTTTAAACCATAATTAAACATACCAACAAGGATATGCGCTAGTTGATGGGCAATACCAAAACCTAATCGTCCATAATTTAACGACCTGTAATAGCACAAAATTCAAAATGTACTCAAATATACAAGCTTCAAAATAACAGTTTTGTTCCTACGCTGGTAAAAGTGGATCGTAGAATGGCAACTGCAACATTCCCTGGGATATATCTGTAGTTGTAAATAAATAAGTGGTAAATAATTGACTGGTTACCAAAAATATTGCTTGCATACACCTTTTGGCAATTACAGGCCTGCTGAACTTTAAAATGAGCCAACTTGTCTTGCATAATGTGTATCTTTTTCAAAATGCGCGTCTAAGCCATATTCTTTGACTGAATACAATAAATTAAGTACCTAAATTAAACTTACACAATTCCGGTATATCCTCCTCCTGGTTTGTAAACGTATCCCCGGTTTCCGAAAACAATGTCCGCTGCTTACTTTATACAAATAATTTTTAAAACACAGCAAATTACCTTTTCCTTTCCATAAAAACGCAAATAAGCTAATATAATTTACCATAATTTACCAGGTTTCACTTTCTAAAGATTTGGTTGCAACCCACTTATTGATTTCAATACTTTGTTCCATATAACTTGCAGAACGCTGATAATCCTCAGAAAAGCTCACCTAAAGTGCAAAAGTATATACAATATTAATAAAACAGATATAATAATTGTTGTTTTACACAATTTAGTACTTTGGGAGTACCTCACTGTATTCGGATTGAACCCATGACCCATTTAGTATCCAAAAAGGGTATTCGGGACAAAAGCGAACTTTAGATTTTGTCTTAAATAAAATTCCATCGTCGAGGTCTTCAGTACTACGCTCTAATTTATGAAACTCAAATAGAATGGATTCAAAGAGGATGTGAATCTATAAACATAATAAAACATGTTGCAAATATATGTTTACAACTTTTCAAAATGTCTGAAATTTCTATAAAGCCAAACCTTTAGAATGTGTTCATTATAAGAACTGTTACTGAAAAAATATGTGGCCATCTCGTCGTAATCCAAGTATTCAAACTGGGAAATGTCCATAGTTATATTAAAATAAGACGAGTTTTCCACTTTTGCTTCTAGAAATTCTGATTCTTTGGATTCTTTTGGTTGTTGCAATAAATCTTCTCGTTTTAAATATACGTGGCCAAGTAGAAGAGCAAACTTATCTCGGACCTCACGGGCACATATTACTTTTCTAGGAAGATCCTTATATGCACCAATTAAAGCAAACTCAGCTTTTTTCATGGTATAAACATACTCATGAAACTTCTTAATTCCTGAGAGTTGACTCATCTCTAGCACCATTCTATAAAGTAAATAGTTTGCTAGTGCCTCATCCGATGATGTAGTTGAAAATTTTTGCAATTTCCATCGAACCAAAACAATTTCCAAAGCTTTACTCTCCAAATAGTTTCTATCATAGGTGTTTTCTCCCGATAAAAATTCCAAGAGGTCGGTTGATACATTAACAATAAAGTTAATGACTGCCAATTCTTCTGTTGATGTATTCATAAAGCTCAAACTAGAACTATTAATTGTCTCAAAATTTTCCCCAGATGAATTTTGAAACGAATCAATGTCAATAGACAAACATTGGATGCCAAATTCCGTATTAAGTCCGTCAATAGTTTTTGTTAAGTTAAATCTTTCATTGTTCCATGTGCCTTTTTTATACAGAATTGGCCATCCTCCGTACTCTTCGAGTTTGTCCAGAATGAATTGCATGTCTTCCTTTTCTCTTGTAAAAGCTGTTAAACATTTTTGGTAATATCGCTTGGCAGTCGAAAGCACAGGCAAATCCTCGGTTTCTGATGTATCATTTAAAATGTCTGAAAGTAAAACAAACTAGCGTTAAAGTTTGTTTGTTTGAGCAATTGTGTAAATGTTTAAGACATTTAGTGTGTGTTTGCTTGCCTATAACTAAATTCAGTGACTGTGCTTCCAGTTTGCTATGTGCAGCCCATCCAACAGTATATCCCGATGGAGTGTTTTGGGCGAGCCAGCCCTGACAAGCATAATTGTAAAAGTCGTCACAGGGATCAACCGAGGTATTCAACGAACGTAAAATTTCGTTGGCTTAAAAATACGAAACATTTAGTTTAAATGCTTATCAAAAATTATCCTTTTAAATACATTTGTATATACCAGCTTTGTTACACGCAGTATCTGTGCAATACATGTTCCGATCGAAATCAGAAAAATTGTATGGTATCGGTACTGGCTCTTCTGCAGCATGTGTGTCGTTATAGAATGTTCCATATAGTAGGTAAATAACAGACGTTACTACCAGTACTATTAGAGAGGCTATTACAAGTACGAGTAGCGCAACCAGACAAATCCGATTTTTTGGAAATTTCCTGAGTGTGTTTGAGAAAATATTATCAAATCAATGTACATAATATATTATGTTAATCGCAAACAATTACTTTTGGTCCTGCATCTGGTCCTCCATTCCATCTGATGAGCTATGGAAACCCTAATTTTGCAGTGTAAATACTGGAACTTCTATTGCTGAAATTTTTCACAAGAACAAAAAGTCCTATAATGCAGCAAAATATAATAAGAACAAAAAATTCTAGATGTACAGATAGAGAAAGACATTCAGTATGCATGATGATTCAGTTATAGTGTCAAACGCATAGTTGAATAGATACATCTTTGGTTTTTTATTATGCTGATTTAACAATGTTGATAACATTGTAATTTGTTCTGTTGAAAGCTATGTATATTGTGTCATTGTGTGATAATGTGCGTAAACTATACTATATTTTATGACACACACAGTTTGGAACACGTTTAAAAGTTTTCTTTGTTCCAAGAGGCATGTATAAGTTGCAGTTTATGGCAGATGAATAAGCTCAGTATTGTTTTATCAAGAAACGTGTATTTTATTATTATAATTTGATAGCGTATTGTGGAGTTTATATTATTTAATGCTCTCAGAGGGCATGTGGCTAAAGTCAAGGATTTTCTGTACATAAATAATATTTATTGCATTTAAGATGTGAATATTCCATTTAAATCAAGCTAGAATACAATACATTTATCTTGGTAGTCATTTCTATGAGTTTGTAAACATTTCTGGTAAAAGCGTTGGGATGTTCTTAAGCACGGACAATTCGTTGGTTACCAAAGACTTGTTTAGAATTTCTAAAAAATATGAAAACATTTCTTGGCAATAGTATATGACAAAATCAATCCCCGGAAATTCCCAAGGGTAAAAAATTTATTGTATTATATACTTAATATTATGTTTAAGGTTTTACAAATGAAACTTTTCTTTCCACTTTCTAAAACCCTAAACCAAAATATTTCAACCAAAAACAGAAACAAATCAAATAACCATACAAAATCAATACAACCACAAAATCCTTACACTTCATCGACACACTAGAATAATCTTCTAACATCGTACCCCCACCCTTCAAATGATCCCAAACAAACGCATAAAAGTTCCAGTTTTTCTGAGCAAAACTGTTACTAGCTCGAGTTTCATCTATCATCTCCATCTGCAGCGTAACTTCCCGCAAACGCTTTATAACGTCAGCCAATCCGCTTTCTTCCATCGCACTAACAAACCCTTGAAAATCAGAGTACATAAAATTTCTTTCTCTAAATCTCCAAAATTGTCGTTCTGCGTGGAACAATTGTTCATTTACCGACTCCTGATACTTCCTACCACCAAATAAACTTATTACTAATTTCCAGTACTTAAAATCATGATAGTGAGTTCCAACACTTTTGTACATAAAAGCCACACGACTTGCTCCATCACAATAATGAGCGTGTTCATTACTGTACGTAAGAAAAGGGTAACTAAAACAATAGAAGTTAACAAAGTTTGATATGTTCTTTATATACTCGTTATGAACTCCTGTGAAATCTTTAAGTTCCCGAGTTTGTGATATGAGTCCGTTGATAAGGTTGGATTTATACAAAAATTACACGTTTAACGCGATTGTTAAACAAACTGTATGCATTAGTAGGAACGTCGTCAGGTTCAACAGGCTCTGTAAGGTAAGAGTACATAGTAGAAGCATAAAAGTTTCTAAGAAGGATCGCTGCATACATCCAAGTTAAAACTATAGTTTTTTGATTTATCTGATTCCAGGTATTATCCCCTTGTTCTAGTAGCACAGAAACTACCCAGAACACCCCATCAGTGTTTGAAACCCAAAGTGTAAAACCCACAAATACGACACAAGCCAATACACATATCCAAATGTAAAGTGTAAACGGAGAAAGCAAAGAAGCAACGTTAACATGAACCCCTCGATCTAACTCTCTTTCACGTAAAAACACTACAAATTTATACCCACTAAACTTGGCTCCAAAAGGTATGTAATAAAACGATCTATTCAACACATCCTCAGCTTCAACGCTAACAAAATCAATAAACGAACCAACAGAAAAATGGCAAGAAGTACAATTACGATGCAAAATGTACATGATGGGTAAACATTTATCCACAGAAAACCAGCCAGTCAAAGAAGGATTACCAGTTTGTGCGATAGCGTCATCGCATTTTAAATCACGAAGTTTTTCATTTCCAATCATTCCAAAATTGTTTAATAAATTACTATGCATCTTAGCATGAATACAATCAATCTCTTTAAAAGTCAATTCAAAATGTATTGGAACTAGCATTAGCGTTCTAGCATACAAGGAATCGGATAAATCAAGCATATCGGGCGTAAGGTAAACTCGAGGCAAAACAGTTTTGTCACAGGTAGCACAGCCAATATAAGCATGTGCTTCATTAAAAATCAATAGTTTAGACCCTTGATATAAGCGTGGCAAAACAGCAAATAATTTAGTAAAAGTTCCTAGCAGACTCAAATCCAAAACTGCTACAACCAAATGTGGAGAAACGTTTCTATTTGGTCTACGTGTTTGCACATCATGTCTGTTTTCTTGACGTTCAACGTAGTTTGGAAATATGCAGCGCGTTAATCCAATTATATAATTAGGTACTTTGTCTACCGATTCGTTTTTACAGGTTTTGTGTATAACCTGAACTACACAACTATACATGTACTTCTGAGCAGAAAATATTTTCCAGTAATGTATGGAAAAGTTTGAAACGATTTCGCTGAAGTTTCTATTGCTGAATCGTAATTTAACATTTGAATTAAGTGGCTCAATATTTTCAAACTCTTGTTTAAGTTGAGCAATATAAAACGTACAATTTCCAAATGTATTTAGAACCTTAATACTGTGTTTGTAATTCTGAGTGTTTCCAGGAACACGAACAATTGCAAAAATATAAACTGAAAATAAAACAGAAAACGTACGAAACTTCATAATAGTATGGTTGGTCTACTAGAGTCAGTGCTTGATAATTTTTTAAAAAGTGTTATGTTGGCATATTATTTTATGAGCACGCTTGGTATCTAATTTAATTTGAGTGAAAGTGGTATAACTTTAGTAATTCGATTGCTTTACTTCCTGAAATAAAACTAAAAAAATAATAATATGAAAGTACATATTCAATAAAGATAATTCAGTAAAGTAATTCGATATATGTATTTAGTATTTCCATTAAGATAATTCGTCAGCAAAAATTTCCTGTCATGATTGCTTTTTCTATTACATCGGTCTTGACTAGTAGCAGTTCAAAGGCTTGTTTTTTTCCTAGAATCATCAATCAACTGATCAATTCAACCATTTAGCACGCAATTCAATTCAACATTGTTCTGAAAGATTACATTAAGTTACATTTCTACAAAATACTCTAAAGTCATGCCTCATGACAGATCGATGCGCCATAAAGTTTACATGAAAAACGGTAACCACACACATCACAACCTATATACCTACTTCACTTCTACAACCTACAACAAATGAAACTTCATACTTTTTACTAGTTTTCTGGATGCTAGGTAATTTTTTACAAACAGTGACTTCTTTAATAGGATTTACTATTACTAGTAGTAGTTATGCAAAAAAATAACCACACACCAAGCAAACAATTAGTTTGTGTTTAATTTACTAGTTTGGAATTTAGCTTGGAATAATACTTGGAATCAGGTTACACATGACAGTAACATATCTACTTGTAAACATGTGCGCATCCAGGCATTGCGTTTTCTCCTCGGCGTTAATACTTTCCGTAGTATCCTAACCCATCGCATCTCCTTCATCCTCCTCATTTTCCCCATGGGGATCGTATCCATTATCCTCGTCAACGCCATCCTCCTCTTCCTCACTATCGAGACTCATCACCTCTTCTTCCTCATTCAACCTTTCAGTATAATCGTCAATCCACCAGTCAATATAATCATTTTGATTCTCATCATTAAAGCCAATACCGTTATCAGAATCCAAATCGTCCTCACTTGAACTGTAGCCATTATTTATACCCCACAAAAGATCGTACGGAAGGATCTCATGCATAAACTGCATGAACCCACTAATTCTGCAACACTCCCAATCTCTATCCCGTTCATGTTCATCATTTTCAAAGTAGTTACGAATTATGGCAACTTTCTCAAAGCTTTTCTTCAGCAGTTCTTCAGCATCAACACTGAACTGCAATCAAACAATCATACAAATAAATCACTCATATTTTTATAAGTCAGACTACAGACAACAGTAAACGCGTTAAACTTACTTTCTCACCAACGCACACTTTTAAATCCGTCAACTTGCTCATTTTCATAAATCCGGAATGAGTCGCCACGTCCGTTAATTCTCCTTCGCTACAAGCTACGTTCAAATGAAATGTCTTCAGTTGCCCCAAATCCGGAAGTCCCTTTCCACCTTCTTTTCCAATGATATCTTTATCGGTCAGATAAGATCCATGCATGCCTACAAGATGTTCCAGCAATGGCCACTGATCACATATAATTGCAATTGATCCTTTCTTTAGTATTACTCGCAACGTCTTTAAATTTGGCATTATTACTCCCAGCGTTTTCAAATCTTGCAGAGAAAATACCTATTCTGGGTCTGGGTTGCAATGGAGTTGCAAATATTCCAACTCATTCAGGACTACGCCCTCCAGCGGCTTTCCCCACATGCCCCGCACAAGTGAAAAGCCATAACTTGTGGAGAAATTTGTCGGATATTCACCATAATCATCCACCTCCAATGTAAACGGGTAACGGGTCCACGTGAAGTATCTTCAGTTTAGGATTTCACTTAAGAAATCCCAGATTTTCAACCACATTGCCCCACAAACGCATTTCTGTTAACTGGTCCAACTGGCAATCGAAAGGAAACTGGTCAAAGGGTAGCATCCATGGACTACAAGTCACCTCCAGAATTTTCAAGTGTTCACAATGGTTCTTTAGAAGCTCGGGGAGGAATTTACACCCACTGTTGTGTCGGTCCTTCAGAAACTTAATGGTAAGACGTTCCAAACTGGGGAAATTGGTACCGCGAATGATGCCAAGTGTACCATTGTAATTGAACAGGGTAGCTTGCTCAGGTACAGTGAGGTCAAGGTGCTTCAAGTTGGAACCATCCTTGTCTCTGAGCATTCCAAACAAGGTCTCAGAACTGTCCAAGGCAAGATGCTAATAGATAACACATTTAAGGCTTTTAATAACAGATGAAACTAGGTGCTAACAATTTTAATGTTCGAAGTTATAACTACCTGTAAATTTGGAAAGTTTTTGAAAACAAAGTAGTTAATCGTAGTAAGCTTAAGGGACACCAAGTTTGGATGCTGCAAATTTTCAAAGCTCTTGTCACCCAATGGCATTCCGCCAACAAACTTCTTTCCATTCAGGGAGACATCATTGACAATCAAAGTGCTCATGTTTGGCAGCAAATTAATTAGAAATTGCATTAATGTATGATGTTGCATCTCCTTTTGCTGGAATACTCCACAATTGAAGTTCACCCCTTCCAAAGTCAAGTGTTTTACGTGGGCTCCCAAAAAGTTCCAAAAACGATTGGCTTGAGTACCCTGGTCAAAGCAGTGGGGAATGTTAATAGTTGTGTCCTTCAGCTTGTACTTGTGAAAAGGCTTGTCCTCCAGAAATTGAGTTATCGTAGCTAATTCCGGGTCTTCCATAATCTCTGGAGTTAGTTTGAGAATCGCATTTTTTCGCCACCAACCAAGGGACTCATCCCTCCAAACGGTGCACACTTGACGCACGCTTTTTAGCGTGCCCAAGTCCAAGCTGGCAATGGGCTTGAATATCTTGTTGAGCACTAAGCAACATAACTTAAAGTTAATTAGGTAAAACCTAAACCTACCATTTAATTATGCCAAGTTTGAGTAAAGTTTAACTACCACAGAGTTTAGTAGAGGATGTTCGTTGGCCATGTTGGCGTCATTTTCTTCCTCCATTGGCATCTTTCCATAATCAAACAATTTGAAATGGCTCATTTTAAATTCACAGAATGACAACAACAGCTATTAGAAAATATACCAGTATAATAAGAATAAAATCACCACTAGATTGTACCCTTTGCGACCAGAAAATTAGAACATGCTCATATAATAAGTTGCTAAGAAGTGTAATGAACGTTACACAAAAACACGCAAAATGTAAAAGTTACAACTATGGACTAACCATCAACTTAAAGCTTAAACACTCAACCATTTAAGCGTTTTCACAAAATCTTCATAATGATAAGTATAAGTGTTCACAAATTAATTAATCGTAAGTAGATTTACCTATCCACATTCAAAAGTTATATGTAAAGTAACGACTTTCCATACAACCTTAGTAATTATAAAATAAATTATTCCAATTCAAACTGTATTCTCACGAAATATCCATCTAGCAAGGTTTATACTGAGATATCCTTTCATTTGGCCAGACTTTATTGAATGAAAAGTAAAAAACGCAAACAGAATTCCAAGCATTTGGTCACGTCAATCTACGTGCATTAAATGAGCCTATTGAAATATTTTATGTTACGAATCATCCTGGAAACTATTTTAATGCAATGTAAGCATAATTTTTTAATCTACAATAAAACGCAAACAAGTTAGCATTCATAAAATGCATATCCCAAGTTGCCCCAAACACTCCAATATCCTGTCCAGTATCAACCTACAAAAATGTCAAAAGTAGCTCCTTCCCTGACGGTTGAGCCCCCATCATCATCCGCCAATGAAAAGAATCGGACATCCCAGCAAACAACCAATTCTGCTGTGGATGCTTCCAATAATAAAAAGAGGGATGGATTAGGGTGCAAAGTTAGGATTTGTGGTGTTGTGGATACGGTTGGCCAAAATAAGCTCAACTTTAAAAGAGATTTATGTTGCATGTCACATTTTATATCCTAAATTATTTTTCAGTTCCTTTCTATTGCCCACATTGTTCTGGCCACGGGTACAATGTGGCTTGTAATCAAGGGCACGCTTCTAGACTGTCTTATCGAGCACCAAAGTTTCGCCATGTGTGACCGATTCCATCCCCGAATTATATTCTGGGGTGGAATAGTGGTCATTATGGTATTTTCCGTGGAGCTAATGATCAACTACGATTTGCTGTGTGCCACATGGTCACCCAGGTCTAAGGACAAGGATACCTGCACATCGGCCAAGTTGTGGGGCTATTACAATCTCTTCCTGATTATTATAGCGTCTGCCTTCTTTGTCATGGCTATGCAGGGGCTGAAATGGGAATTTCAATTGAAGATTGCTTCTGGAACACTCATTTTGCTTGGGCCGAGATTATTGGGTTTGATTGTGGTTTTTATGTACGCCAAGGAATTGTCCAAGGGATTGGCAAGAGTGGCTCCAGATGGTCAAGCAGGAAATGTTACAGCAGCGTCATCAAAAACAGTAGAATCGCAGAAGAAATAGAGAAGCTTTATAAGTTAGCATGCTATGAATATAATTATATTAGTAGGAGTATATACTGGCAGTTAAATGGGGTCAGGCAATAAGTACCAAGTAATATGAAATCAAGACACAAAAATAGCAGAGAATAAGTAAGAAAACGTGTTAAAAGGAAAATTTGTGCAATGTATAAAATATATTGATCATTTAGCACGCCTGGAAACTTACAACTGTATTTAGTGGGGTATGTGGTTTTACTTAGATGCAGCCAAAGTACTCCCTTAATTTATGAATTAATAAGAAAAGATTTTGTGAAAGCAAATTTGTGAAGGGGATAATGAAATGCAGTTAAATATAAAATGAAGACAAAAAAACTATAAAATAAGTGAATAAAATGTCTTGAAACAATTTGCAAATTATAACACGTAATATTGAACAGTTTGCACACCTAAATATTGCTACAGTATCTAATGTGATATATTTACTTATACAGGTCTGAGATTCTTCGCTGTAAGCTCTGTATTTATGTATGTATGTACTGCATGATCAAACTGCGTGCGGTTGCGGTGCACAAAATTGCTCATTTATTGCTCAATTTACAACAAATTGCTCAAAATTGTTCATAACTTTTTGACCAAAGAACATCTTTTTTAAATCTTCTTCTAACCTTTAAGCCTTACGGACAAGCACGGAAGAAATGAACCGTAACATGAAAACATATTCTTTCAATCAAATGCAGTTGCATTCAATTAAAGCTGTGTTTTAATAAGCTCTAATTGCAAGCATAAACAATAAAATAAGGTCAAAACACTTTTTTCGCATTCCTTCTTCATTTGTTCATGCTTGAAAAGTGCATTAAAAATTTTTAGACCAAGAATTAGTACGCATTCACATTTTAGTTGCTGGTATTCACTGGAAAAATCAGTTAAGTAAAAAAGTTCATTTGTAATCTGCACTTTGTGTAAATAAACATAACAAAAGATAGTTTTACTATAGTAAAATTGCAGTTTGCTTCTAAACAACTTGAAACCTCATGTTTTATGCAATAGCTGCATTCCCACTTCTCGAAAATCATTTTTTAAGGCGATTTGATTTATGAACAGATAGTGTGTGTCCATGCAATAAAACCAGTTATAAGAAGTTGAGCTAAGAGTGCAGATCATTTAGCAGTTTTCCTCAAACTGTCATACCTACTCTCTTAGACAACCAAAAACAAAATAAAAGTTGAAAACAACTCCTAAATTCGTTGCTCCTAATTAGCTACATCCCAAGTTCCATTCAATGATATGTTTAGAAGGAAGGATGATAACCGGGTGGTCCAATGCGAAAGAAAACGAGATACATATCGTTCCAAGGAATTCCCTCAGTAGCTGCCTTACGATTTGGCTGTTGGCTGTTTCCATTATTGATTGTCATTTTTATTTCCAAGAACTTATAGCTTATCATAATTTTTATTCCGACTTCATCTTCAACTCTTCTTGCGGGTAATGTTGCCACTGATTATTTCATTGGTTCACCAGTCAACTCCATAAAATGCTTAAAGATTTTTACCAGGACCAGGTCGGTGGGTCATCCAAGCCATGATGGTCCATAATAGGTGCTTCGGAGGCTTAATTCATTGACCTGTGCACCTGGGTGGTCCATTGGGTTCTGTGTCACTTTACCCCATTCTCGTTTTTTAATCCCTTTGCGCCTAATTCTCGTCGTCGTATTAAGCTTTTAAAGCTTAATAGTCGCTTTGCTGATGTCATGTGCCTTTGGCTTTTGATATGTTTAGAAGTTATGTACATTTGTGATTGTTTGAGACCTTGTGTATTGCGGACAGGTAAGTACACAAAAATAAATAGGATCTTTCTATTAAAAATCCTTTAACCCTGCATCATTTTTAGAAGCTCATTGAGGTTCGTGTTGCTGGGCGTAACATTTGTATCCACAGACAACCCTCAGGTCAGGTCATCCATTATATCCTCCTCGGTACTGGAAGCCATGTCATCTGGATGGGAATTAAGTTAGATTAAAGAACACCACTGATGTCGTTGCCCAATCATCAATCATGGCAGAGTCCCTGTGCTTCCAGCAATTGTACCAGCGGGCCCTGGAGACGAATGACGAATCAAGTTTGTTCTCAGGTCATGATCATGATGATCCTCACAAAGTCATTGCTTTGATTGACATCGATTCATTCGAGTGTCAGGTCTTCTTTAAACAACTCAAACCGAATTTGCGATTGTCTGGAAAGGCAGCCGTAGTCGCGGACCAAACTGGGCGGTAAGAGAAGTATTAACTGTGTTTGGAATACTTTTGGTCCACAAGTCCATATAATGGTCAACCCGACTTGCTCATTTTAGAATCGTGTCTGCGACTCATGAAGCCCGTAGGATTGGCATAGGTCGTGAGGTAAGGCTGAGGGAAGCCAAACGAATAGCCAGACGGCACAGAGTACGTCTTCATACCGTTCAGAAGCCCAATGATCGGTACGTGATCTGATGCAGATTTCTAGAATCACTTAAAATGATTTAGTTAATAAAAATGAATGGGCTTTTCCAGAGGAAAGCCGGATTCCAAAGAGGTACGCTATGCTACATGGCAGATTTTGGATACCCTGAAGGAATATTTGGATCGTTACTGTTTCGGTGCCATTTTGGAAGGCTCTTCATGTGACGAGTTCTATATAGATATAACCGAAGAAGTAAATCTGCGCATAAACGACAATTGCTTTGACACGCTGTTTGCTAGTCGGACATTTTTCCAAGATGGGATAAAGGAGTACAGTGGAGACGCTTTGAAAAACTTGGTTATCAATCGATATCTAGTTCCCGAGAACGACATTATTAAGCATGAAAGGAAGCTAATATTTGGAGCATTGATAATGCAAGAACTTAAGATGTACTTATTTAGACATACCAAGTTTATAGCATCAATTGGTGTAGGAGGCAATAAATTGTTGGCGAAACTAAGCGTTAGCTTAAACAAGCCTAATGGGATAACAGTCTTCCCCGAGAGTGCCCTTGACCGATTGAGAAAAAGCATCAAAATCGAAGATATTCCTGGTTTTAAACGTAACCGTGGTCAAACTGTTAAGGATATGTTTCAAATAAGCATGATGAGTGAGATGGCCCAGATTGAGTTTGAAACTTTGGATGAAATCTTTGACGAAGATGAATGGAAAGCGGATGAAATCTTTTGTAAGTCCAGGGGAATATCCTTCGAACCTGTAAAGGAAAAGCTGATGGACGAAAATGTATCCTGCGGAAAAACGTTTTTTAAAGGACAGATTCAAAATCTTGGACATTTAGAATGGAATATGTGTCTGTTAATTGACGAACTGCTGGACAGACTAAATGAAGAATTACAAAGGCATAAACGCCAGCCGACTTGGATGAAATTTTGGATTAAATTTGAACAACGAGAAGGTAAAGAGGAAGGAGATCTGGAGGAACAAAGATCTTCGTGGTCGTATAGCACAGCTTACGTAATTGAATACACGAGGGATGATTATTGTGACGAATTTATGCAGGAAGCGGTTGAAGTCGAAGAGTTGGATTTTAAAAAGATTTGGGTTGGTCGTTTGAAAGTCACGGCTAACGGGTTTGAGGAGATTGATCTGGAAGATCAATGAATCAATCAATTGATTGAGGATTTGGAAAAGTTCAAGGTTTGATTTGTTACTTGTTTAATTTTATTTTTGATAAGTCATGTTAACCATATTCTAATCAATTGAAGCTAGTCCTTTGATTTTGTATCACGTATGTAGTATTAACTTTGCACTAAATTAAATATTTATGTACTACATTTAAATGATTAATATTTATATTACCTTTTAGTTAAAAGATTATAAATCAAATGTTTTATCGCAAAGTACTGTCAGTGGCCATGTTGTGCCTCTTGGTAACATAAGCTGCTGGAAAACAAAGCTAGCTTGTTAAGCTGCTACTACTTTGTTTCTGAGTCTTGTAAATTAAATATAATATTTTTGCCTTTTTGTCACTTCGTCCTAGCGAAAGATAGTCACAAGAAACTATAATGCTACGGTATTTTAAACTTATTACTAAATTGTTACTTTAAGTAATGTAAAAATGAAAAAGAAATTAGCAATGTAAACATACTCAATGTACTACTAAGAATTTACTTGATACAAAATAGAACAAGATTGTGATTATAAGACTGAAAACATATGAACTCAATCAAATGTAAAAATGAGTAAAAAGATTTTTGAAAAGAAACAATTTGACAATGTATGAAACATATTATTGAACATTTTGCACGCCCAGAAATTGCAACTGTTAGGAGGAGGTAGCAGGATGTCTGAAGATAATTGCAGCACATGGCCTTCAGGATGGTAAATGAAATGCATTATAAATTAGCACAGTATTATTAACAACAAAACTGCAACCACAAACTACTATACATTTGTTTTCATTTGCTAGCTTATAAATCCAAAAACCATTCCTTTGTACATGCTTGAAAAGTGCAATAAAAGAATCTTTGAAAAGTACTATGACTTATGACACAAACACGTTCCCACCTTTTTGTTGGGTTTTCACTAGAAGAATCAATTAAATAAAACTACTTTTCATTTGCATATTTTATGTAGAAGCATAAACAATGGTTTGGCATTGCATTTGGAAAAGCTGCTCCGACTGCTTTACATTTCGTCAAGTAATAGCTCAATTCCAATTTTTCGAAAATTGTTTTTGTAGAGGATTAATTATAATGCAGAACCAGTACCCCTCCCCCACTAATTTCATTTTGGTACAAATGAGAAAACTAATGAACATCAATGTTACTTTTTGTTTTACAATCTTTTATTCCAAATTCCAGCAATATTTATTCTCCAGATTGGGTTAATAGCAAACCCTCTTGCCCTGTTCTCAAGTTGCCCCAATTATCAGCTCAACAACCAAACTTCGTTACAGCGGAACCACCTTCTTCAATAATTAAAACAACTTCGTTTATCATTTTTTATCTGAAAGAATGACCTCCCATGATTGAATATTCCATGCAATCTAAGAAATCTGATAATTAATGTCAGTTTTTAGACATAATGGAAATGGAATGGACATTTCTAAAGAACGATGGCTGCAGGAGTAGCAACTTTATCCGATGTTTCTTCTTTACAAACTTAATTCCACCATGAAAACCTTCAAAGAACTGCCCTAGAATGTACACTATTAGATCACAGCGCAGAGTGACGACTAAAGTCCCTATAATTAATGTACAGATTCATCAATATCTTTTCTGAAGTCACATACGCCACAGACTACTACAACAAGAATATGCGCATCCTCATATTGTGTCGCTACAAAAAGACAAAATAGTCTATTGGGAATCTTCTGCATATATTGGTATAACGTAATAATGTTTATGATTAACTTTTAGCAACCCAGCACCTTCAGCGAATCCAGTAATTTGAAAAGGAGTGTAGATTGTCGCTTTTCTAATGCAGCATTATTAATGCTTCATTCATAGAGACCCCATGAAACCTGCTGGAGTATAAGCTATCTCAAGTTCCAAATGCCTGAACAATGCTGGTAACGGCAATTCCAAATGCAAATGAGATATGTAATGGGTAAAGCCAATCTGCCAAACTGTGCAAATAGTGCAGTTACATGACAAAAAATTACTTTGGAATTTTTCAGTTCCTTTCCATTGCCCATATCATGGCCACGGATACAATGTGGTGAGTGATCAAGGGCATGTTACTAGACTGTCTTGTCGAGCACAAATAAAGCTTGGCCGAGTGTGATCGCTTCGCACCAAATTATCTTCTGGTTTGGGATGGTGGCTATTATGAAATGGTGTAAATGAAAAACTATTAATTTCAATGTGAAAAGTGGTAACTCAGAACCAAGGACAAGGGTACCTGCACAATTGCCAAGTTGTGACCAATTACATAAACATCTTTTCCTGACTATTGTGACATTTTCCTTCTTTGTACTGGTTATGTACAGACTGCAATAGGAATTTCAATCAAAGATTGTGTCTGAAAAAAAATTTTGTTGGTGCCGATTATTGGGTTTGATTGTGGTTCTTATGTTCGCCAAGTAATTGTCCAAGGGTTTGGCTTGGGTGACTCCTGATGGTCAAGGAGGAAATATTATTGCAGCGTCACCAAGAACAGTAGAATTTTAGAAAAATAATGAAGCTTTAATATAATAAGTTATGAATTGATTGATTTAGGGAAAGATGTATGTTATGAATATTATATTAGTGGGAGTATATGCTGGCAATCTAATGGAGGTCTGGTAATGAATACGAAGAAATATAAAATCAAATCAAGACTAAGACATAAAAATAACCGAGAACACGACAATAAGAAGCCTCTTAAAAAGAAAATTTGTGCAATGTATGAAACATTGCACATTTTGCACGCCTAAAAACCTACAACTGTATTTGCTGTCGTTTTATAACTTATATAGATATCGATTTTGGAAACATCTAAGTTTTGAAATGACAAGTGATATAACATTTGTAAATAGGGTGATGAAATGTAGATATAAAATCAAGACCAACAAATGGAATAAGTGAATCAATAGTTTTAAGGTGATTAGGTGGTTACCTAACCAGATACAATCAAATCAAACATGGTTTCATCAATTATTCCTTCAGCATTATAATGTTCTACCAAGATTCAAAGATTATACTGTTTAGTTCAATTCTTACCAAAAATCTTAAATTGGATTAAATTGGAAATTCCTACTTGTTTTAAGCTGTTTTCTCAGTTTACATTCTCTTACATAACTTAAAACTTTTTAAACATATGTTTTAAATGGTATTACGCTAGCAAAAGCTATTTATAAAAATAAACATGGTTAAAACACAGTTAAATTTCTATTCATATTTTTGGCGTATAATAAGCATAACAAAAAAGTTTAAAATTAGAATTTGTTTTGAAAACGCTCATCATTATTTCATGCAATAGCTGCACTCCTACTTTTCGAAAATGATTTTTGAAGAGCCTTGTAATAGGTTCAGATGCTGATAAACCTTTTCTCATGAAGAACTCTCGAAAACTATTAGGGCTATAAAGCTAATTGCTTCTTTTAAAAACCTTCTATTCAAACAACGCCTTATTCACCAGACTGGGTTCATAGTCAAAACCTCTGATTATTTCTCTCCATTCTCAACCTGCCCCACAACCAAGATTCCTTACACCACCGGAACCAACTACTCATCCTTTAACTACTTTGGTTATCATTTTAGGCGTTAAAAGATAAAGCTGACGTATTATGCCATACAAACTATAAAAAGTGAGAATTCAATGTTCAACATGTCAGTATTAAGATGTAAAGCATTTGTAGGCGTTCCGCAAGAAAGATTTGTTGCATGAGTGACTTTATCGTTTATCGTATGTTTCTTCTGAAGATCGAATAGGAAACGAAAGAATCTGTTCGAAGATTCCTCCGCAGTTGCTGGCCTTTCACATAATCTTTTTACAGATGTCACAAGCGATTGGAAACGACATTTTTGTCAAGTACAGGAGGTAGCCAAGTAGCCTGGCACAAGTCTAATGTCTCCACACAACCTAACTGAAATCTCCTCTTATCTGTTCTGAGCAGTTTACTGGTATAGCAAGATAAGTAGATTTAAGGCATCTTGCCAAGGTCATTTCCCCTTTTGCTTTGCGGAGACGCCACTAAGTGTCACATTTTGTCATAAAAGGAATTGTATCCTTTCAGATCAACTGGGTTTGCCGAGAAAAATGCTACATAATCTTATTAAGATAATAGGATTCCAATGGTGAGCTCACTCAGAAGAATTAATGCTTCAACCAGAAAGCATTTTCAAAAGGCATGTTTTAATTGTAGCTGTAATAAACCAGCTTACAAATGTAAAGAATGACAAATTGAACAAAGGCGAAAACCTGAAATGTGTGTAGTTTGTTTTGTATTCAATCAAAGCTTATTTTTCAACATAAGATGCATGTGTACAGGATCGGTACAATATGTAATTAATTTATGCTAACTTCCTTGTTTCTCCTTCTGCTTAACATTTTTTCGTTCCTGATTAGCCATACTAACTAAATCAAAGAAAATGGCAAAATCCCGACATTGTGGTAGGTCGAAACAGACACTGCGATTGCAACCATAAAGCTGTAGTTATTGTATATTTTTGGTAATTGTTAATACCCAAGTCAACATTCTGAATTTGCAAACATGTAACATACCTTTTGAGTGTTCAAATTGTAAGTTCAGTTGAATACATATGTAGTGTGATTTATCTTTTGCCATTTGTTTATTCAAAATTAAAAAACTTATTCATTTATTTGTACGTAAACTTTTTTTAATTGTTTAAAACATGCATAATAGCAAGCTGATAAAGTAACAGGGACATCTTTTAAAGGGCACAACTCACTGCGCAAACTGTTTTATTTTACAAATGACTTGTATAACATTAAACTAAATTTTTACATTTTCGACTTGTCTTCATAACCAATTAATAATTTTCATTTCATCTTTTAAACAACGTTCTCTATTCCAAATGCAAGAAACGTAAGAACTTCTTCTTCCATGAAGTCGGCCGTTTGGATACAGACACAGGCTCGGGATTCAGGGGCTGCTTTCCTCTTACAGTTTCCAGCATGGCTTCCATTGTCAAATTCCGGATTTTTTGCTTAAGACTCACTCGTCAAATGGGAAAATTTCGTAGTTTGGCAGCGCATTGGAAGCACATGGAGTGTCCATTAAAGCAGGAAATGATCTTGTCTTTCGGAAGATCCTGACAAACGGGGCATTCTAAGACCTTCAACATTTCTGGAGCAATTGACATGTCTTCCGAACTGGGGGCAGTGGAGGTTGAAGGAACTTCAAGTGGCAATTCGTAAGTTGAGGGGAACGGCTCTGGAGATAAAGCCAGTGGTGGGAAACTAGCCTGGTGGTAACCCCAGTGGGTAAGGTTGTTGATACCGTGGTATTTCCATCTTGTTGTCTCCTGGGTAGTCTCATCCGAGCTGTTATAATGCGCCGGCTGAGTGGAGAAAAATCAATAATGGGGACACATTCCGCGGCTGCTAAGCAGTTATTGTTGTTCATTATCCTAACTCCTAACCGAAGCGGGTGGGATGGGGAGCAAAACTTGAAAGGTTGGTGGGTGGATTCATATTTATGAATGAAAGCAAATCTTGTAACAAGAGCAGTTCAATTTTTGCAAAGGATATAATCTCAAAAAATGGAAATCTTTTGAGAGAATAGTATTTATTATAAAAATATATATTCTCAAAACCAATACTGTTTTATTATTTGGGAGTAACGGGTAACCACATCCATGATATTACAAAAGAGGTGACATTCTGAATTTTTAGAGTACTGTATTAATAATACATCATTGAACGTTTAGTACAAAACTGTTTGCTGTACAATGATTATTTGTTGATGTTTTTTGTGAAATTGTATATAAACCAAGCTAAAATACAGTGATTTTTTTTCTTCCGTAAAATCTTCTTGGATTCATTTTGAATCCCACGGGACATTTCCAAGTTTGTGCAAATTCTGCCGAGTTTTGTAACGCTCCCAACACCCTGAAATGACCTGGACTATGCCTTAAGCCTTCTTCTGTTGCGGTTTCATACCAGTTTTGATACAAAATTGTGAAATGTGCTATATTGCTCACGAGGAAATGAAATAAATTGAACAAATAAACGAGCATTTACTTACCTACATCTACAAAGCTCCTACCATGCAACGTCATTCCTGTACGAAACTCCATTCAAGGAGACGTCATTGGCCAATAAAGTGCTCATAATAGCTCATATCAGCACCAAGTTAGCTAGAAAATGCATCAATTTATCTCTGGGCTCTGCAATCAATGGCCAAATTGCATGATCAAATTTATGGTTAGGGTTATGCATCGTTGCAGTGAACATCATTTTAATATTAACCAAAGAACTTCTTTTAAAACTTCTAACCTACGAACAAGCAGGAGAAATAATCCGTACCATGAAAACTTTCAGTCAAAGGATCTTGCATCAAATTAAAGCTGTGTTTTAGTAAGCTCTAATTTCTAGCATTGAAAAGACAAATCGTGTCCCTATGCTTCCTACGGTACCCCTGTTACCCGGATTTCCCCCAAGCCATGCCTGTTTCTAAAACTATGCAAGATGGCAGCCATGAAGAAAGAACGTGGACACAAGACAATGTTCTCTTCTCCATCTCTCAGCAGCTACTACTTTATTTTTCAGCCGAAGCTTTACTTTTATGTCCAAGCCCACGCTTGGTACAAACACGAAGAGTATTCTTACGCTGACCGCATCACTACAAACGTGCATGCATCAGCACACTAAAATACAATGGAGCACACAGTGCTACACACTCCGCCCACATTTTTTAAATTTCAAATACCATTTAAAGCTTTTTTGTAAACAATTTCACTATTTTCTAATAACAATATCGAATTCTACAAGTCATTTAACATACATCCACAATCCTTCCCCCCGGACATGAAAAACCACGAAGAAAAGCATACAGAAAACACATCACAAATGTTTTTCTTTGTTTTTCTTTCTAACATTTACAATAGAATTATAGCTGAACTTAACATTATTCAGAGATTTTTAAACTTTATCAATCAACAATTTTATAACAAATTGCAACAATTTCATAAAACAATCATACTAATCAATTATCAATCAATTTTCATTCAAACAATACTCAATGTTCAAAATATCAATTTACCATTTCACAAACAAAATTATTTCATCATATTTCATTCATAAAACCAAAATTACTTTCAAATAACAATTACCAAAATATCATTCAATTCAATTTCAATTCAACAATTAAACAATTCATTATTTCAAAATATCTCAACATAACAAATACATCGTCGTCTGGCATATCATCATCAGAACAAACGGAACAATCATCAAATAATAAAATAACAAATACATCGTCCTCTGGTATATCATCCTCAGATCAGACGGAACAAAAATCAAATTAAAACAATCAATACATCGTCTTCTGGCACATTATCCTCAGAACAGACGGAAAAATTAATAAATCAAAACAAGCAGATACATCGTCTTCTGGCATAGCATCATCAGATCAGACGGAACAAAATTCAGTACATCGTCTTCTGGCATTGCATCATCAGAACAGACGGAACAAATAATAAAATCACAACAAACATTTCAATTAAAACAATTAATTCAGAATTTATCACCAAAATTTTATAATACCAATTCCAGAAAGACAGAATCCTTATGCACAAAGAGATTCCATCACAACCTGTGCAAAAGTAACAAAAACAAAATACAGAAAATAATTAATAACTTCAAATAAAATATCAAATTAGCACAATAAAAGAAATCTTTAGCTTATCGCTTGGCTTTTGCAACCAGAAATATCAAGACATCTGAAAATATAACCCAAATCAAATTAACACAACAATTAATTTAACAATTAAAAACTTAACACAACAACTTTTCAGCAGGTTTTCTCTGAAAAGACAAATCCACCAAAAATAAACCTTTCTATTCATATCATGACTTTCCTTTTTTGTAATAATATAAAACTGAAGCTAATGACGGTACCATATCATCACTCTTCTATTCTTATTACAAAATTACCTGATTTTGACCAACTGTCTACTCAATACTTCCATTTTAAAATGAACTAACGACTGAAAATGAGGACAAAACATGACAGCTAAGCAAGCAAGTTGATCAGGCTCACTCTACCTAACTCAATGTTTCCCTATAATACCTACAATCGCATTCATTGTAAAATAAGTAGACAGTGAATACTAATACCAACGAAATACCTATTTCCATTCACTTTGCATGATATGAACTCAAAACTTAAAATACCTTACTAAATACTTGTTAAAATTCTGTCAAAAGCTTAAAATTCAACATCCATTCAATTAATCATTTAAAACATACCCATTATTGCTGCTATTCATAAAATTTTTCTTTCATTAGCTGAGAATAGTAACTACTATTATTCAAATATGCAACTTGTTCATAGGACCAAAAACTCTCAACATCATACTCATGATTCATGTTCTGTCTTTACTGTGGAAAAATACTATTAATATTCTTTGTCTAAAGAGTGAACGAACTCAGAGGCTGATTCTGACTAAAAGGTACATTTTTGACTGAAAGTGAATGTCCTAACATTCAGGGCCATATGTAAATGAACCACATTCATCATCAATATCACTAGAAAAAACATTCTTTTTCTTCCTTTTCCTTAAATCTAGACAATTGAAGTAGGTACGTCTTTCAGCAACGTCTCCTATTCCTACTTTCAATGAGGTCAACAACATTTTTCTACATTCCCTTTTTGTCAAGCTATCAAACCTAGCCTTCAAACTATCTTGAAATTCTTGCCAACTGAGAATGTTTCGAAGAAGTCATTTTATTCAAATTAGCTACCTGAACTGTGCTATTCTCTCTCAATTTACCATACCAGCATGAAAAGTTATTTCTGGAATATTAGAACCCTGCATGTCTAATGTACTATTTACTAACTGCTAACTGACAATGAAATGCACAGTCAGCAATACGCCTATTTTCAGCATAAACGCAATCATATTCATACACTATATTTTACCAAAAATCAAACAAAAAATCACTCACAATCCATTTTCAGTAATTTCCTATGATTATCCAACTGTCAACGGCGAAATTCCGATGAAAATTGGTAACGTACAACCAGTGGAAGCGAATGTCCAATTTTCCAGAATCCCATTGCAAATTCCAGTGTGTAATCCATTTCCACTTTCCAGATCCAGAGGAAACCTCCTCCAGAATCAAACGCCACTCTGCAAAATTGACGCTCCAGAGTTAACTGACGATAAAAAATCAATATTGCACAACACGAACTAGTATCTCATCAAAAATCATCACTATTCTTAAAATTGCACATAATCCTAATCATTAAAATCAGTATAGTTTTAATAAACCCTCATCCAGTTAACCACTTTAGTAGACAGGTAAAAGGGATGATGATGATGTCACCATCCACAGAACAGACTCATAAACCACTCTGCAAAGTTGGTCCGGGAGCCTGCAACAAATCAAAACAAACAAACACAAAACCATCAATTTTTCACATAAAAATCATTAAAATTATGACCAAAAAACATTTCACAAAATCAGGAGGTTGCTGCTAAACCTCCAAACAAAAAATAAAATACCGTGAGCATGTACTACTCACAGACCACACAAAAAAGTCACAATTTCCACACAAAAATAATAAAAAAATGGCACTTCCTTTGATTTGCACGGCAGGGCTTCTTTTCCAGGTCACAGGTCAAGCAGGATCGCCAGGTGAAAAGACAAATCGTGTCCCTATGCTTCCTACGGTACCCCTGTTACCCGGATTTCCCCCAAGCCATGCCTGTTTCTAAAACTATGCAAGATGGCAGCCATGAAGAAAGAACGTGGACACAAGACAATGTTCTCTTCTCCATCTCTCAGCAGCTACTACTTTATTTTTCAGCCGAAGCTTTACTTTTATGTCCAAGCCCACGCTTGGTACAAACACGAAGAGTATTCTTACGCTGACCGCATCACTACAAACGTGCATGCATCAGCACACTAAAATACAATGGAGCACACAGTGCTACAGCATAAACAATATAATATAACACACATTTTTGCATTCCTTTGCTCATGCTTGAAAAACGAAAAGTGCAGCCATTTTTGTTTGAAAACCAAGAATTCGTACGCATTCACGTTTTAGCTGCTAGTATTTACTAAAAGAATCAGTTGAATAAAAAAGTACATTTTTAATCTACACTTTATGTAAATAATCATAATAAAAGATAGTTTTACTAGTAAAATGGCAATTTGCTTCTAAACTTGACACCTCCTAATTTTTCATGCAAAAGCTGCATTCCAACTTCTCGAAAAGGGTTTTTCAATTGCATTTCGACATTGGATCAGATCATAATATATGGCAGTAACCAATTGACTATTGTAGGTTAATGGGCTTAAATTGTAATTAATCATATACTATATTTTGATCTTTTCTTCCAACAATGCTCTATTCTCTAAACTGGGTTAATAGCCAAGCAATGGTTCCCTTGGAGGGATATTTCTCAAGAACGATTTGAACGCTGTGAACCTTTGACCTGTGTAATTGTTCTCAGAAGCAGCAAGACAAAATGAGAAAGAAAGCCAGTAATAAGTCCAATAGCTAAGGGTGCAGATCATTTAGCAGTTTTCCTCAAACTGTCACATACTCTCTTAGATAACCAAATCATGAATAAGAGAATGAAAACAATTACACTTATATTCTGTTACTAAATCCGTTGCCCCTAGTTAGCAGCATCCCAAGTTCCCTTCAATGATATGCATGGATTATTGATTATCATTTATAATTCCAACAACATTAACTCAATCAAATGTAAAAAAGAATTTTAGAAAAGAAACATGTTGGTCAATGTATGAAACATATGAAACATTTTTCACGCCCAGAAACTTTAACTGTATTAGGTGGGGGTATTCAATTGTAAAGATTTTTGCGAAGTATGGATTTTAGGATACGAAAGATGCGGTATTGCACGAGCTGTAATTGAAATAGAAAGTAATTTAATAGTATAACTACCAAAAAAACAGCCACCACAAACTACTACACAATGTGTAGTACACATTTTTTCATTTGCTAGCTTCTAAATTCCAAGAAACCTTTGCATTACATTCTAAATGCTTAAAAAGTGTAATAAAAGCATATATTTGAAATGTACTATGACCTATGACGCAAACACGTTCTAACCGTTGTTGGGTTTTCACTAGAAGAATCAATTAAATACTACTTTTCATATGCATATTTTATGTTGAAGCATAAGTAATGATTTAGCATTGATTTTGCCAAAACCCTTTTGGAAACGCCACTCCGATTGCTCATTTCGTCATGTTATAGCTCAACTTCAACTTTTCGAAAATGGTTTTTGAAAATGATTTATTGCTAATGTAGATTTGATACTTCTCCCTCAGATACTTCATACTGCTACATGAGGAAATTAATGAACTACAATGCTACTTTTTGTTTTAAATCCTTCCAACAATATCTTATTCTCCACATTGAGTTAATAGCAAACCCTCTTGTCCCGTTCTCCGGTTGCCCCAACTATCAGCTCAACAACCAAACTTTGTTACACCGCAACCACCTTCTTCAATAATTAAAATTAAAACTACTTTGTGTATCATTTTTGATCTGAAAGAATCTCCTCCCACGATTGAATTATTCCATGCAATGTAAGAAATCTGATAATTAATTTCAGTATCTAGGCATAATGGAATTGGAATGGACATTTCTACAGAACGATGGCTGCAGGAGCGACTTTATCGGATGTATCTTCTTTATAAACTTAATGCCTGCATGGAAACCTTCAAAGAACTGCACTAGAATGTACATCATTAAGTCACAGCACAGAGTGACGAGAAAAGTCCCTATAATTAATGTGCAGATTCTTTAACAACGTTTCTCAAACTGGCACATACGCCACAGACTACTACATACAACAAAAATATATGCATCCTCATATTGTGTCGCTACAAAAGGATAAAATGCCAATTTAATTCCCAGTATATTGGAAATCTTCTTTATAAATTGGTATAACGTAATAACGTTCCAGATTAACTTTTAGTAACACAGCCCGTTCAACGACTCCGATGATTTGTACAGGAGTGTAGATTTTCGCTTTTCTAAAATTCTAACACAGCATTATTAATGCTTCATTCAAAGAGACCCCATGAAACTTGCTGGACTATAAGCTACAGCAAGTTCCAAATGCCTGAATAATGCTGGTAACGGCAATTCGAAATGCAAATGAGATATGTAATGAGTAACCCATCTGCCAAACTGTGCAAATAGTGCAGTTACATTACAAAAAATTACTTTGGAATTTTTCAGTTCCTTTCCAATGCGCACATCATGGCCACGGATACAAGTTGCGAGTGATCAAGGGCATGTTACTAGACTGTCTTATCGAGCACAAAAGGTTATCCGTGTGTGACCGCTTCCACCACCTAATTATCTTCTGGCATGGGATGGTGGTCATTCATTCTGGTATTTTTCCGTGGAGCTAATGATCAACTACGATTTGATGTGTGCGACGTGGTAACCCATGACCAAGGGATACCTAGAGAAAAATGCAGGGACTGGGATGGAAAAATTCAGTTGAAGACTGCTTCTAGAGCACTTATTTTGATGGGCCGAGATTATTGGATTTGATTGTCTAACATGCCAAGGAATTGTCCCAGAGATTTGCAAGAGTTGCTCCTGATAGTCAAGGAGGAAATATTACCGCAGCGCGCTGCAGCGTCATCAAGAACAGTACAATTACAAAGAACACGGCAATAAAAGAGTCTTAAAAGGAAAATTTGTGAAATGTATGAAACATAGTGCACATTTTGCACGCCTAAAAACCTACAACTGTATTGTGTTTGGTGTAATTACTCAAGCAGATTCAATCCAAATTAGAATCAACACTAATCATCTACTAAGATTGTTGTTTAGTTCAATTATTACCAAAAGGCTTAAATTCGTTCCTTGCCACACAGACACGGTGGAAATGCCTACTTGTTTTAAACTGTTTTCTCAGTTTACTTTCTCTTACATAACTTAAAACTTTTTAAGCGTATGTTTAAATGATATTAAGCTAGCAAAAAGTTTTCGTAGAAAGCACATAATTAAAACACAGTTAAATTTCTATTCATAGTTTTGGCTTATGATAAGCATACCAAAAAAGTTTAAAATTAGAATTTGTTTTGAATAACGCTCATCATTTTTTCATGCAATAGCTGCACTCCAACTATTCGAAAATGATTTTTAAGTGGTCTTTATTCCGTGTAGATTTGGAAAGGCCAAGTGCGCAAATATTTCTCGTAAACTGTTGGGAACAAAAGCAGGTTAATTGCTTCTTTTAAAAATAGTTTATTCCAACAACACAACGCCTTATTCACCACACTGGGTTAATAGTCAAAACCTCTGATCATTTCTCCCCAGTCTCAACCTGCCCCAAATACCAGCCCAACAACCAAGCTTCCTTACACCGCCGGAACCAACTATGTACTCAACCCCAAACTACAGTCCCCTCTTGCTATAACGGACATGGTTATAACGGTTCTATGTCTATATCGGTCAAGTTTTTGTCGCCCGGATTTTTAGATAGGACATACCATGTATTTTTCCATGGTTATAACGGTCTAAGCTATAACGGTTATTATTTATTACGGCCAAATTTGTTCGGTCCCTTGACCGAAAAACAGTGTGCTATAACGGCCGTAACCAAAAAAAACTGTAAGTTTACACTTTTACCATTATAAAACGCGTACTTGCACAAATATGTGATACCTACTGCCGTCATTTTCCATAAAATGTGTGGTTTTGGTAAAGCGAAAATGTAAACAAATCTGATTTACCTGCTATGTTCTCATGATAATACTGCTACAAGCACAAATCATGTGAAAATTTTATACCGGTCATTGCCGTTATAGCAACTAACGTTACACACCTATAACGGTTATGGCCGTTTTGGCTTGTAACGGCTATAACCGTTATAGCTTATATCGGCCGATGCTTATACCGGCCAGAATTACTGCCGCCCTTGACTGGCCGTTATAACGAGAGTAGACGTACTCTGTTTATCATTTGGACCTAAAAAGATAAAGCTAACGTATTATGTCATACAAAATATGAAAAGGGAAAAATTCAATGTTCAGGATGTCAGTATTTAGATGCAACGCATTTGCTAGGCGTTCCACAAGAAAGATTTGTTGCATGAGTGACTTTATCGTATGTTCCTTCTGAAGATCGAATCGGAAACGAAAGAATCTGTTCGAAGATTCCTCCGCAGTTGCTGGCCCTTCACATAATCTTTCTCACAAATGTCACAAGCGATTGGAAACGACATTTTTGTCAAGTACAAGGAAGCCACGCGACTTGCTCCAAGTCTCAAACCAACCTAACTGAAATCTCTTTTATGTTTATAGTTAATCACCCCAAACATCCCAATAATAGTTATCAAAACATGGTGTTTAGAACTGAGAAGTTTACTGGTGTAGCAAGAGCAAGATAAGTAGAACTAATAGGCATTTTGCCATGATCATTTCCCATTTGCTTTGCGCGCAGACTAGACGCCACTAAGTGTCACATTTTGTCAAGAAGGGAACCGATGTTACGTAGGTGGGAAGAGACATTGTGAACGAAGCGAAGTAAACTCATTAAATTAAACTGAGTCCAATGGTAAGCTTAGAAGAATTAATGTTTCAATTAGAAAGCATTTTCAAAATGCATGTTTTAATTATAGCTGTAATAAAGCATCTTAAAGAATGACAAAAAACGTGATATGTGTGTAGTTGTATTTCAATCATAGCTTAATTTCCAAAATAAGAGTTATGTGCCGGATCAATACAATATTATGTAATTAATTTATGCAAGCTTCCTTGCTATTCCTTCTGCTTAACATTTTTGGGAGCCCTTTGTTTAGTTTGCTCCTGAATAGCCATACTAATTAAATCAAAGAAAAATGGCAAAATCCCGACATTGTGGTAGCTCGAAACAGACCCTATTGTTTCTAATTCATTCTTTAAAACATGCATAATAGCAAGCTGATAAATTAACAGGAAAAGTTACGATGAAATAAAAACAGTGACATCTTTTAACTCACTGCGCAAAACTGTTTTATTTTACAAATGACTTGTATAACATTAAACTAAATTTTTACATTTCCGACTTGTCTTCATAATCAAATAATAATTTTCATTTCATCTTTTAAACAACATTCTCTATTCCAAATGCAAGAAACGTAAGAACTTCTTCTTCCATGAAGTCGGCCGTTTGGACACAGACACAGGCTTGGGATTGAGGAGCTGCTTTCCTCTCACAGTTTCCAGCATGGCTTCCATTGTCAAATTCCGTACTTTTTGCTTAAGACTCACTCGGCAAATGGGACAATTGCGTAGTTTGGTAGCGCATTGGAAGCACATGGAGTGTCCATTAAAGCAGGAAATGATTTTGTCTTTAGGAAGATCCTGACAAACGGGGCATTCTAAGACCTTCAACATTTCTGGAGCAATTGACATGTCTTCCGAACCAGAAGAGGCAGTGGAGGTTGAAGGAACTTCAAGTGGCAATTCGTAAGTTGCGGGGAACGGCTCTGGAGATAAAGCCAGTGGAGGAAAAGTAGGTTGGTGAAGGGTAACCCCAGTGGGCAAGGTTGTGGATACCGTGGTATTTTCATCTTGATGTCTTCTGGGTAGTCTCCTCCGAGCTGTTATAATGGGTCGGCTGGGTGGAGAAAAATCAAGAATGGGGACACATTCGGCGGCTGCTGCCATGCAGTTGTTGCCCAGTGCCCTAACTCGTTTCATACCCAAGCGGGTGGGGTGGGCAGAAAAACTTGGAAGGTTGGTGGGTGGATCCATTTTTATGAGTAAATGCAAATCTTGCAACAATGGCAGTTCAACTTTTGCAAAAGATATCTCAAAAAATGAAAATCTTTTGGGAGAATGATATTTTTAAAAAAAAATATATATATATTCAAAACCAACACTGTTTTATTATTTGTGGGTAACTCCACCGCATCCATGACATTTCACAAAAGGTAAAACCTCCTGAATTTTTTGAGTAATTATTCTTTCAGACTTTATTGGACTTTTAGTACAAAAATGTTTGTTGTACAATGATAACTTGTTGAAGCTTTTTCAGTGTAATTTTATATAAACAAGCTAAAATACAGTGCATTTGTTTCTTCCGTAAAATCTTCTTGGATTCATTTTGGATCCCACGGGACATTTCCAAGTTTGTGCAAATTCTGCCGAGTTTTGTAACGCTCCCAATACCCTAAACTGGCCTGGACTGTGTACATCAGTTTCCAGGCTTTTGCGCAAGCCTTTTTCTGTTGCGGTTTCACACCAGTTCTGATACAAAATTGTGAAATGACATTAAGTTACTCTTTAGATTATAGCAAATAATCTTTGGTCGCTATTCTATACCTGAGCAAATCCAATAAAAAAGAGTTGGTCATCACTATACTTCTCCAGTCCATTAAGCTCACGCGTGCTATAATCTAAATAATAACTTGTTTTATAAGCGTTATAAGACGCAAGTAGTCCAGCATTATCCGCTAGATTTTCTCCTAATGTTAATTCCCCATCTACGGTCAAATTAGTATCTTTTGTGTCATCAAATTTGTAGCGGTTGTATTGGTCAATTAGACACTGAGCTAATGGTGTCTCTGTTCCGTTTGCAAATTCAGACCAGCCTAAGCAAAGCACGCTTATAAAGCAGGGAAAGTATCTAAAAATGCATTTATTTCAATAAATGACAATTACTATAAATACCTCTACCAACAAGACCATGCGCTATTTCATGTCCAATTATAGCTCCTAATCGTCCATAATTTAAAGATCTAAAATATCACAGTATCCATATTATACTTAATTACTCAAATGTCAAAGTAAAAGCAAAGTGTTTTCTTTAAATTTTCTTACGCTGGTAAGTAAGAATCGTAAAAAGGCAATTGTAACATTCCATAAGGCACATCTGCAAATTTCCCCACCAAATCAATACAGCAATTTTAATTGATTCCTAGAGCATTTATTGAAATTCAAAGTGGAAACTTACAAACTGTAAACATTCTACTAAAAGCACCCACAGTTCCTGGGAAATGACTCCATTTGCTTTAAACCCGAGTCAAAATAATAAATTAAAACTGATCATCATACATTTTTCAAACTGATAGTTTTGTCAATTAAATTATTATTCAAAATGATATACCATTCTCCAACTTCGAATGGCACGCTTAGTTCCGACAACTGTTTGTTAGCAGCCCACCTATTGATTTGTATACTTTGCTCCAGATAGCTTTTAGAATTCTGATAGTTTTCAGAAAGGCTTATCTAAAACATGGCAATAGATAAATGCAAAACATATTCCTTGATATAATACGTCATATATAAAAACCCAAACTTCGCATACCTCAGTATACTCAGATTGCACCCTTGTCTTATCCAGTACCCACGAAGGATACCCCGGACAAAAGTCAGTGAGAAAAAGTTCCACACTCAAAAATGTTTTGTTAATGTATGTTATCGGTGTACTCAGGGTCAGATGAAGAAACTCGCTATGAATATTGTTAAATACTTTATGCACCTTTGAGAAATTTCCTGCGGTAACACTCATATCATTTCCCAAAGACCCAATTTGACTTCCTGATTTTTGCACACCCTTTCTTTTCAAATAAGCATGACCCAAAACAAAAGGAAATTTAATTTGCACTTTAGCCGCACAAACCCTTTCTCTAGGAACGTCTCTAGTTGTTCCATCCATTGCCTTTCTTAGCGTGCTACTATACTCTTGAAATTTTTTAATACTTGACAATTCAATCATTCCTAGGGCCATTTCAAAATGCAGATAATTTGCAAGTGCCTCTGGCTTCATTCTGGCAACCCGAGACGAAAGGCTAACCAAATATTTTAGATTAAATACATCAACAAGTTGGTTTTTTGCAATGGACACGCCCGTATTTGCGTAAAATTTATTAAGCAGTTGCCAAATGTCAATCTGAAACAAACAAAATTACAAATTTTCATAAAATTTCTTTAAAATTTGTTGGTTATTCTTTAGTAAACGGTGCCGCTAGTTACCCCATCCGGATTAAAAAGCGTGTACAGATCCAACAATCTTTGCAGCTTATCCACAGTAATTTCAATTCGCCCCGATAGACCTGCGCTGCCACTAACACTCAGCTTTTTCAACTTGATAAATTCTATCTGCACCAGGATAATCTCAAATGCTTTAATTTGCAAATAGTTTTTGTCGTAGTTATACTCTCCCTTGAATTCCAACAGGGCTTGGGTAACATTTACAATAAAATCTTTATAAGTTAGCAAAGTATTAACAGCCTTGTCTAGCTCGTCATCATCTTCTTCTAAATCCTTAGAGCCTCCGCTGGGCGGTACTATAAATACCGAGTTTTCTGCCAAATCCCCATCCGGACTTTGAAAAGAGAGTACTTCTAAAAGTCGGGTTAAGCCCAACTCCTTTTGTAAACCGACAACGGTTTTCACCCAGTCAAATTTCCTGTCATTCCAAGTATTATTTTTGTACAAAATGGGCCATCCGCCGTAAGATTGTAGTCTATCCAAAATAAATTGCATGTCTTGCTTTTCTCGGGATTTGTCTTGGAAGTCGTTTGTTTTGGCTAGGAGGCATGTCTGGTAATAGCGTTGGGCTGTGGAGAGCATAGGTACATCTCCGCTTTGAACTGGCTGGTTTAGAATGTCTAAAGGAAATACAAGATTAACATGAAATTTTGCTAAATTTGCTAAATTAGATCAACATTTTGAGTACATGCCTATAACCAAATGCAATGATTGTGTTTGCAATTTGCTAAACACGCTCCATTCATCTTCATAATCCGGTCGAGGATTTTGAGCGTGCCAACCTTGACAAGCAAAGTTGTAAAAGTTGTCACAGGGATTGACCGATGTGTTCAACGAACTTAGAATTTCGTTTGCTTCATCAAAATACAAAACAAATCTATTTAACAACTCATTAAAATGCTTGTTTAAAGAAAACTGCATCATTTTTTAAATTACCAGCTTTGTCACATGAAGCGTCATTGCAATACGTGTCTAAATCAAAATCGGAATAATTGTATGTTGATTTTGGCAGGATAATCCGTTTATTGTTTGAGTTGCTTTCTGATTGTGATTCTTGTTGGTAGACAACTGGCTTGAGTTTATTGCTGGAGAATGTTCCCTTGGAAATACAAATGGCCACTATTATACCTACCACGATTGCTATTACTAGGACGAATAGCCCTATACGACGAAAACGAGCAGACCGTTCTTTTTTCCTAAAAAATGTAAAGAAGTTTATAGAAACAAGTGTACTTTTCAAAAAGTGGAATATTTCAATGTAGCAACCTTTTGAGTTGATAAGGCGATAGGGGCGGATCTACGGGAACTGCTATATTTTCACCATTATAACGATTTGTTATAAATGATTTGGTTTCCGGTGACCCTGGTGAGGTCATGGTGTTCAAGATTTAAAACTTGAAATTTTAAACTTTGTGTAGTTGCTATGAAAATGTAATAGAATTAAAATGCATCGGGCTAATTAAGTACTGCACACAGTTGACATTTTCAGCATACGTAAAGAACTGAACTAATATAAATTCAGGTTTGATCACGCTTGATTGAGACATGATAAGCTAAGAATGTTATCAGTATAATATGTTAATGTTCTTTGTGAATTCTGAGTAGAAACTGATGACGCATTAAATATATGCGTTGTAAAAAATTTCAATGCAATTTCAACTTCAAGTCGCTTCGATAACCCGTCTTATCTTCTGTACTAAGTAAGTGCATATTACATCATTTTCGAAGTACAAATTAAAACGATTTTCTAGTTATTTGCCAGTGTCAAAATGGCAAATTGATAACATTGTTTTATTTGTGTCAGAATATTTATTAATTATTTTGTCACAATTTAATTAACACTTGTGTTAAATTGATTTCCATTTAATTCAATTCCAATCAATAATCTACAATTCCTAAAAAAGAAAACAGTTTACATGAAATTTAAAAGAAATCCTAGAGTAAATATTTGGGTTTTACCACATTCTAATTTAAACTGATAACCATTAACCAAACCAACTGGTAATCATCAAGCATATTGCTAATGGCATTTTTGCAACCTTTTGGAGTGAAAACATTTGGTTAAAACGCAATAAAACTTATATAAATACGTAACGCACAAATGCAATGCAATTTCTATTTGCTTTGATAAGCAACAAATCTTATCATTGGTCATTCACCATTCATACAATTCTGAAAATGTAAGGTTGCATGTGAATTTTCCGGCATTTTGCTAGTCGCAATAAAATTTATAACATGACATCACATTTATTTCCTGTTTTTGTTGTAGTCCGTGAATTCGTATGAATCAAAATAAAATACCGCATTACCCACGAAATAAAAGTATTGCAAAAATGAAGACTAATTTTGTTATAAAAATGCCAAATGTCCAAAATAAAACAGTTGGTTATCTTATCAGCTTACTTTTCAAGATCATTCAGCGGATGTGATGTGTGCTATCATTTAAATGGGAATTTGATATCTATGACAGATAACGCAATATATTATATAATATTATGCTGTTGATTTAATAGGTAAAAAGTCGTTACATTTCAGTACTTCAGTATTTTCGATTTCAGACTGCACCTCTAGGTATAAGGATAGGATACCCATCCGAAATCAGTAAGTAGAATTTCCACGTTCTTAGTTAATTACGTACTTTTTTGGTCATTTCATTATTTCACAGGTCGATCAGGAACTAGAGCATCGTTCATCTATCAAAATTATCAATAATAAAATTAAGAACTACATTTTGCAAGTTGCAAATTAGTACAGCTAAGTTAACGGCTTATTGTTAGCATTTTAAAAGCCTATGCTTTAGTTTAATTGCTAATTAATTGCACTTCAGCTCCTTTCTTCTTGGTTCGTGAAATGGTAAGATTTTCCATAGTCGCCAGTCACAATAGATTAGATATTATGTACTAAACATAATCCATATCGGTGTTCTAAAAAATCTTAAGTTACCCCCACAGAAATCGGAAATGAAAATTGGCATTATTTCCTGAAAATTGTGTACAAACTTGATAATTTTCTACAAAAATGGAACAGGTTACCATAATGACTTGAATATTAACTGCAAAGAGCTATAGCCGATTTACTATTATGGTTTAATACACATTTAATACACATTTAATATGAAAATGAAACCTTGAAACTTCAAGTTTTACTGAATTGCTAGTCCAAATCCGATTTTACGGGTAAAGATTCTGCCATCCAAGCTATCTTTGATAGAGTTGGTGCTTGAGCAGCCATAAGTTCTCAAAGTGCTGTCGTGTCCGAGTGGTTAAGGAGTCGGATTCGAAATCCGATGGGGTTTCCCCGCACAGGTTCGAATCCTGTCGGCAGCGTATGTTTTTAGTGCTGATGCATCCCTTCTTGCTTGATTTTTTAACCTTTTTGCAAGATTTAAATTTGATTTTTAGCATTAAACTTTTATTTTTGATAAGCTTTGAATGATAAGCGTTCATTTAAATCCAATATTTTGCAAACTTATGAAAAAACAAGCAATTCTACCTTTAAAATGCACAGTGCCACGTTATTACTTGAAAACCAAACAGAAATCTGAAGCTAGAATCGTGTTTTACGTTGATTTTTTTACAAAAATATTAACTGATTGAATTACAATTAAGTAATTAAACAATGATTAGTGCTATCATTACATATTTTGGAACATTTAATGCGAAACCTTAATAAGCGTTAACATTACAATCTTCATTTTAATGCAAAGCGTGCAACGCAATTTATGCTTGCTTTGATAAGCTCTTATCTTCGGTGAGTGCTTTATGAAGTATGCATTTTAAAATGGTAAAACGATTTTTCACAGTCACAAGTATAGTTATTTTGTAAAGATAAGCAATTTTCTGGGAAAACTGGCGAAATATAAGAAATATCTCATATCGCCCCACAAATTGTGGTAAGGATCAATGGGCCGTTTTCATTGCTCATAGATTAGCTAGGTACATTCTACAAGTTAAATGATTTCACCAATGGCAAATTTAAGATAGATTATGACACTAGAAGATAACCGGAAGTGCATCTTGAGGTCAATGCGGTGTAGGGGGTCTCCTTGAATCACTCAAGTTAATAAGGTTACCATAATTTTCTGTCAAACTTTGTAAAATGTGTAAAAAATTTCTAAATAAATAATTAAAATTTCTAATGAAAGTATAATTTATATATTATTTTTATAAAAGTTTTAAAAAAGACTTCATAATTAGTTTATTGCATTCTACCATGATTTTCCCAACTTTTAAGGTTGTAACAGAGCCAACCTGTTATTCAATCCAACCATGAACCCAATTCTTATCACCATTCTCCTAACCCTTCTGCAATTATCCTTTGACACTTCCTCCGCCATAAAATGCTACTCTTGTGCCGAATCCCTAATCAGCGAAGGTTCCGATTTTTTCGGTAAAAACTGCATAGAAGATGGCATTCCCCTTCCCGACAATAAAGACGGTTCTCCCCCCGTGGAACAAGACTGTGCCGAAGCGGGTCCAGAAGAGGACAAGGGCCAATGTCTAATCCAATTCACCCACAAACCCAACTCCACTTCTCAACCCATTCCCGAAGTGTACAAACGATGTATAGGAATTTACGACGAAGCCATATTAAAGTGTCTTCGCAAGTCCATAACAGTAAAAGGAAACTGTGTGGTAGCCCAATCATTTGAAGAGTATGACAAGAAACACAGCATTTGTGAGAATAAGTTAGAAATTAAGGACGCCAAGAGGAAAAGAAGAAGACACAGAAGGGAAGCTGATGACGGTGGTTTTCACGGAACGGGAAATAGTCAGATGTGGGTGGCCATGTGCTGGTGTACAGGAGACAAGTGTAACGATGATAAAGCTATGGACATTGTAAACACTTGGAAAACTGGTGAAGTTACCCGGGATAAAGGAGAGACAAGTACACCAAGCGGAAGTGGAACTAAGGCTGGGATTTTGGTTTTGGTCTACAGTTTGCTAGCTTTTCAAGCTATTGGAGCATAATGGATAACCTTTTTACAAAATTGTTTCAAAACTTGGAACTGTGCTTAACAAAATAAATGAAAAATGCTAAAAATACTTTAAATTTTTCATAAAGATTAAATTATACACTTTATTTCTTCTTTAATGAACTTGTAGACTAGAAAAAAACCAACGAGAAAAGTTGCGCTATTCAAAAGATTATTGGTTAGTAGTACATTTTGTTTTAAAACTTAGCTTTCTTAATTAATTAGTTAACTTTTCTCCTTACTCCTTACTGAACATAGAAGCACTTGTTTGCTTATTCCCTATTGCGATTTTTTTAGTCTTAGGTGTACTCTCTATATAATATGTTTTTCTGAAGATAAAAAAGTAAATTGTATACTTTGCAGTTTAATTTTATCTATTATCTAGTTTAAATGGTAGGTAGAAGAACGATGATGATAGTAGTAGTATTTCAAGTTGATTATGTTGATATTGATGGTTATGCTGCTGGAGGAAGGAGGGGATTTGGAGGTAGATGAAGGTAGAACAAGGGTAGTAGGTACCTTTGTCATTCCCACAACTCATTGGTAAGGCACGAGTTGCTGATGATGTTGGCAGGGAGCACGTTAAGCTTGCGGAGGTTTTCGGCGTAGTGCATCATTTCGGAGGTGACCACACTGAAAATTAAAGTAAAAACGGGTAAATTAAGTAAAAGCATTTGTTAAAGTACTAAAATAAGCAGTTTTTGAAGTTTTACCCGTGACGTGGACCACCATCTTTGGCAATACCCAATGCTGCAATCCTCTGTTTCAGTCTGGTTCTGAAGATTTTGTCTACTCGCAGGAATAATGATGATACCTTCAAAAAAAACAATACATATTATCATTTAGTTAACCTCTCAAAGTTGTCTATACAATTTTTAGTATAATTTCAGATTGCCCCAGTACCTTAGTTTGCGTTAGCACCGCCCCAATAGCCTCTCTAAACTTGACTATATGCCTACTAACATTATTTATTGGTGTGGAGGGCACCGGAGGACGAGCCTCCCAATTTGCTAGCTCATTCTCAATAATTTCTCCGATAATAGCCACCATCTTGTTTTCAATGCTTTCCGCATGTCGGCACAACTCCAAATGAACTGTATCCACTTGTTTGAGCTGTAAATTCCAAAAATATCATTTTAAAACCCATTTTTTCATACAAATCTTCATTTTAATTGCTGTACTTACAATATGCTGAGTTTTCCCACTCTGCAAACTCTTCTCAAATCCGTCCCTCATCTGACTCAGACTATCACTCAGTAGACAAATGCCCCTGTAGACCAGCACCAGATTAACAACCGTAATGCTTTTGCAAACTTTTAGCTCCACGGCACCCGCTCCCAGCACCAAGTGCGCTATCCTCGCATTAGCCACTCTTAACAACTCCACCAAACTTAACAACACTTCCGCCGCCCCCGTTAGGTTCAACAGGTGACAGTATTCCGCCATAGCGTCCAAAATCACAAAAAACACTTCCACGGTCAACAAGGCACCTCCATTATCCTCCTTTTGACTATTTCCATGTCCATTCTGTTGAGTACTCCCTCCAGTATCAAAACTTTCATTACTCGCAATACTCCCACTTCTGCTCACACACCTTGAACCACCACCCTCCCCCTCCTCTTTACTTTGTTTTAATTCCACCAACAACTTAATATCCACCACGGGCCAGTTCTGCTTCACCCTCTCGTCATTGGCCAGTCTCCATTTCTCTCTGTCCAGAGCAATGTTCACCACCTCCAACTTCTTCTGATGGAAGGTTTTAATGTATTCCGTTACTTGAGCTTTTATTTCAATTGCACTACTATATCTTAAATGGCCTTTAGAACTAGAGCCAGAACTGGAAGGTAAAGCACTAGCAAACTCCTCCAAACTTTGGATAAACTCCTTAACCACCCTTAACGTGGTTAACACCTCCACTCTACTATTCCACGTTTTTCGGTTTCTTAACATGCCCCCAAATTTTTCATCTGCGGTTTCAGTCGTTTTAGCCAGTTGACTGGACAGCTCTGAACTAAAGCTTTGGTAGATTTCGGGGCTAATTAAGGTCTCTTCCGATTCAGGTCTGCAAAAATATACAAAAAAGCTCATTAAAATCTCAAATCTTCCCTTAAATTTTTTACCCATTTAAATTAAAGCTTACAAATAAGTTCCTGAACTATTGTCCTGACTCTGCTGACCCGCTGCCACATTAGCACAGTTTTGAAACAGCAGGATAACCTCCTTCACATGCTCCAGTAGCAAAACCAACCTCTGCCCCAATCCCCCCACCATTTTCAACCAGAGCTCCGTACTCAAACTAGGAATGGTTTGATGTATTCCATTACTCCCAATTAAACTATCACTTTTGCTATCACTCTCACTCACCGCTTCAATCAGTGTCTGCTTACAAGTTGTGGTCATCGCTGTACCAATCTCTTTAGCCAAAACGGTAACAATCGCCGCTACCTTAGCCATTCTCAAGTGTCCAAACACAATACTAATCAATTTATCCTTATCACAAAAACTATGCATTTGTTCCACAGGTCGGTTCAAGTCCGCACTAAGATTCCGTTCTAGTTCTGCTCTTAACATTTTCTCAATGGCATTTCTTATCTCTACCAGTTGACTATCCAAATGCCTAAAGCTGACCAGGCCTTGTAGCTCCTGTTTTAACACTTCTTGCGTTGTGGTTATCAAGTCAAGGGCTCCTACATAGTCCGAATTACCAAGTAAACTTTGAATCGCCCTTTGAGCTTGATGCACCGTACTCATCAGTTGAAGCTTTTGGTAAAGTAGTTCCAAATGACTTTTCTTTCGGGCTAGTTTGATAACCTCCAGGGGTTGAATTACATGCTCCCTTTTTACGTCCACTAGCTCCTGTTTAATCTGCCTGACCAGAACAATGGCCTTACTCACTTTTTCCGCTACCCTGTCCTGGGTACTTACTGCGGAAAAGAAAGCACTTGACTTTTTACTAATTTGCTGGGCTAGGCCTACTTCCACAAGATCCAGGTGGTGACTTAGCTTGTCCTGGACACTTTTTGAAGGTAGTTGATTTCCATTGGAACCCTCTATGCCATAAACCTCCCTAAAGGTTTCACTTTGGGCTAGACTAAAGTTTTGACTGAAGAAGATTTTCGGAATGGGACTGGCTTCGGATTTAATTATCTGCGACGCTTCCTTCAGACTTAGTTGGGGGAATAGGCTTTGGAGTGAGTTTTGCGTGGGAAGAAGACTTGAGGAGGATGAGGATGACGAAGCTTTTCTTTCTTGGAGTTTTCGATAACGCTTTAAAAGTCTTCGGAAATAAGGAACGAAGAAGGAATTAGGCACGGATTCTAGTAAAGGACTGGGAGGAATCGGAACCGTGTCCGTGAAGCCTTCGCCCCACGTTTTAGTGAAAAAGTCCCTCTAAAAACCACAAAACCAAACCATTGTTAAAATCCATCCCAAATCTTTCCAAAAACCTTAATTAACTCATTTAATTACCTGTTTTCCCCTCTTAGGATCATTTAAAATAGCGGGTAGATTCTGCGAGCAACTAAACGCCGACCAGTTCACCGTTCCCCCAGGTCTTCCTCCTCCATCCTCCTCCGTTAATCCTCCACTGCTTATCGAACTGGGTGACGATTTCCCTCCAACAGAACTCCTCCGGCCATCCCCTCCACTTCCCCCATTCATAATTTTTACCCCCGGGGGTAGCCTCCCCAAAAACTTTACAAAAAACCTTTTACAAAATTACCCCACCAAACCATTTAAACAATTTCAGCGTACCACACCTTAAACGCTGTTAAATACGCTTATCTTTTAACGCTTAAAGCGCAGCAGCGTCGAAGCAGCAGCGTTTCTAAATTTTCCCAAAAAAATGTAGAGCAGCGCAGCGCTGAGTAATGCTCCACAAGGCCAGTTGTCAAATGCACAGCTAAAAACATATGGCATTCGGGAACACGTAAAAACTAGCTGCCTATCTGCTAAAGTACGTACACACGGGCATAGAGTAAATAGCACGAAGTTCATTAGAAAAGGCACACAATTTGGTAGAAGTGTACCATAACTTGAGTTTTAAAAGGAGGATTTGCACAAGTGGACGACCCCATTTTAAGCAAATCTACTGTTGAGCTCTAGAGATCGAGCGGAGATCTACGTAAACAAGCTTGTGTACTCTTTCAGACAAACAGATTGTTTAATGGGCTGTTTTTAAAGGGAGCGTTCATAAGAACAGGAGTGGGTTTTTAATTAGATGATTAATTATATGATTGATGATTAGTTTTAGTGATTGGATGATTTGTGGGAATAATCATGGGAAAATTTGCTTTAGGGGGTTTTTGGGATAATTTGGAAATGATTAAAATTAAAGCGAGTTTTGATGATTAATTAGGGTATAATTAGCTATGATTTTAGGAGTTAATTGGTTTGGATAGTTAATTAAATGATTGATGATTAAATTTAGTGATTGATTTCGTAGGAAAAATCATAAGAACATTTGTTTTAGTTTGCTTTGGAAATGATTAAATAGGCCATGATTAGCTATGAATTTAAGAGTTAATTGGGTTTAAAGAATGCTGATTTCAATCAGATTGGTTTGGGTAAAGCTAATTGTTTAAAAGTAGCTAATTTTTTCATAGAAATCTTTAGCGAATAGAAGCATTAACTTTGGTTAATTTGTTTCTTTTAAAGTTATTCAAAATCTTGGTTTAATTTTAATCATTAATTAGTTTAGTTTAATTAATTACTTAACTGCGATTATTACAGTTTGGGACAAGTTCATTAAATTAGCAATAATGAAATGTGAATGTGGGTCCTGTTCTGTATGAACTTTGCCTCTATTTGGTTGATGTTATGAAACGGGATTCCTTCTAGACTAAATGAATGGCAGGGATACACGACGCACACAATCCCAATCTCTGAATCGAAGAAGAGATGAATTCCTGAAAGACGATCGAGAGAGATGAGCAGAGAGGAAGGCATGCAAGATGCAAGCAAGGTGATTTGGTCTAAAAAATTTTTTCAGATTTTCGGACTAATTTTTAGTAAAACTGATTTAAAGTTTAAAGTTCTGGGGGAAACCTGGGGTTCGGTGGATCCCCGAAAAGTGAATTGGGGGAGGAGGAAACTTTGAAGAAATTTGGATCCTTGGGACGTTTTTTGTTCTAGAAGGAATTGACTAGTGATTAGTTGATTAGTCAGCAGATTTTTGGAGTGTGATTGACTGTTTTATAAGAATTTCCTCAGAAAAATGATGGATAGTCGGACTGACCGTTAAAGTTGGGAAATTTGGGGATTTTAGGGGAATTTTAAGGGAATTTGGTTAAGGGGGAGGTTTTCGGAGATTTTGGGGTAATCTTTTGGATTGCCAAATGTCAAGTATGGATCTGTCTGCGGAGTTGAAGGAGTTGCGAAAGCGTAAGTTGGTTAATTAGTGAACTATTTAAATGATTGATTAAATGATTAATTAATTAATTGATTGGTATTTTGATTGATTTGTTTTAGAGCTGTATACCTACCGGTATAAAAGCCTAGAGCTGGAACGTCAACTCCGCACCCATTGCCACACATTTCACCAGTCCATTTCTGAGGAGAGATTAGCCCGAGGCAGAAATCCGAATCCTGTATTTCCTCTAAATGCTTTCCAGGATGCTAGTCCAGCTTTAGTGGGCGTTTTTACTAACAGCTTGGTAAGAACAATTAACTATTTTAACAGTCAAGCCATGATCAAGTTCACTTAAAAGTTAATTAATAATTAATTGTTCTGTAGATCATGGAAATCGTTGCAAACCACCTTCCCGTTCAAGATCTCCTAAAATGTCGCCTGGTTTGCAAATTCTGGGCTCGTGAAATGGCCCAATACCTAACCAAACGTAAGGCTTTGGTAGTAGCCTACGAGGATTGTGCTGAAGCTCGAGAAATCGTTCGGAAAAAGGAGCAGGGCAAATTTGTCAACATTTCCACCCTCTGCATTCTCGAGATCCCGATAACTTGTCAACTGATTCAAGACATTATCCGCAACTTCGGAGAAACTCTGAGTGGACTAAAGCTTGACGATTGTAACCCGGAAAGTATTGATTTGTTCAATCTTCTACAGAACATTAGCTCGTTGGAAGTGCTAAGCTTTAAGCAAACTGGAGTACGTCCCCGAAGAACCCGCAGACGAAGACGTTCCAATAATAACAACAGTGACGATGAGGATAGCAGTGACGAAGAGGACAATGCTAACAATCAACAACAGAATGAAAGTCGATTGGATGGACTAACCAACTTTGCCCCCAGCTTGGTTCTTCCCTCAGTTAAAAAACTGTGCTGGGAGGAAATGAAGCCAGTTCAGTTTGTGGAACGAATTGTTAGCATGTTTCCCAATCTGGAAGAGTTGGAACTACTTTGCTGGAGTAAACCAGATCCTGAGAGGATGAAGGGATTAACCATGGACAATTTAAAGCAGTTGACCATCTCTTGTGATAACAATTTCTCAGAGCAGCACTTTCTTGCCCTGGCAAATTTGCAGTTAAAACTGAAGCGGCTAACACTTCATGACATACGCCCAGGGGGAAAGAGGAAGATGCGGGGATTCAAGTTGTTTTTGGAAAGTGTGGCTGGAACACTACAAGAAATGAATTTAAACGGGAGTGGAAGGCTAATGCAGGAAATGCGGGTAAATAACATTACGGGTTTTGGTCCAGGACTACCAAGAGCAATGCAGAATAGCACTAGAGTGTTTGTGCGACAAAGTACCCCCTTTCCCATTGAGTTTCCACAGCTAACCAAGTTGGAAATTGATTGTAGTCTGTTAACAGACCTAAAAACTATTGATTACATGCCCAAACTGACCAAGTTGGAGTGTAAGTTCCAGGATTGGAAGGGTTGGTGGCACCTTTTGAATAAAAACGGGGTTCCTGAACAAAGCCACCGAAGACTGAGGGACTTGACACTGGGAGCCATTGATGGCGGTTGTTTGAAAAAGATGACCCCTTTTTTCTCCGGAGTGACCAAACTGGACGTTAGTGAGGATAGAGTGGATGACGTGGCCTTTAGAACCATTTGTCAGGAAATGAGACAACTGAGTCATTTGAGAATTACACAGAGTACAAATGAGAACGGGAAGAGGTTGATGATGACGGATGTGGGGATTACGGGACTAGTCCGGGAGGATTTGGAGGTGCTGAGGGCTAAGCTACCAGAAAAAGATAGGGATGGGGAAAAGATTAAAGAAAAGAGGAAGTTGGCGTATATTGGGAATCTTAGGCATTTGTACAGTTTGGAGCTTGCCATGAGCAAGGTGGAAATGACGGATTTGGGGGTGCTTTATGGAATCCAGGATTTGAGAAGGATTTCAACAATCACCTTGCCCAAGTGTGCGGTAAGTAGAAAAATCACAAGTTTTTAAAGGAAATTTTTGTAAAAATTTGGAACTTATATAAATTGGTTGTCTATTTTTTATTACAGCTAACGGATGCCAGTTTAGTGGCCCTGGGAGAAATGCCTAGTTTACTGGTGCTGGAAATGCATAAAAACTCTGGAGTGAGTGAAGAGGCAGTGCAAAACCTGAAAACGAAAAAGAAGGACTTGGTCTTTAACATGTATTCGGATTTAACTGCTAGAATATTCGCTTAAAAGAAACATATTTCTTAGAAAAACTTTTTATTTGTTCTTGGAACAAAAAAATTATAACAATTAACCAGTAGCTCAATATTTTTTGTCAGTGCAAATTTCACACACAAATTCAACTTTACTTTACATTTCATTACTAGTTCTATAATACTAAGCTAGTAAAATAGTACAGAAAAATGAAAAATTTCTTTAAGAAATATAAAAAAACAGTTTTAGAAGCTAAACTATATACAAATTTACTATAATAGTTCTATAGATTATGTTTAAGTTATCATTTTTTTGTACAAAAAGCTTAAATGATCATTTTTGTAACTTGAGTTTTGATATTATTTGTATTACAAACTAAGATAAGTTACTTAAAAAACTTAAGTAGATAAATTATCTGTAAACCGCATAATATATAAAACGTTCATAGAAAAAAAGCACTCAGATTTGTAGTATTATAATTTATAATTATAATCAAAACTAAAGCATAACGAGTAGCATAAGAAAATAATTTAATTCCCTTGAACATTGTAAACCTTAAGCTCTAATTATAATTCTAAGTTTGGTTAAGTTACATTTATTTTTTCAGTTTATAGAAACTTAACTTTAGCTTAAAGCCAAGTTTATAAATAAATCAGAGTAAAAACCGCAATAATTAGTCCACTTTTATTTTAAAGCAGTTCCCTGTTAACCCAAAAAGGTTGACCCGCCCCCTTTCCAAACATTTCCTCCAACTCTGTCTCATCTCTACCCTTTATCCAACCAACCTTTACCCCTTCTTCCTCCGGTTCCTTTTCCACAGTTTGCCAAAACTGCTTGCTAATCTCCACTTCTTTAAGATAACGTTCCAACCCCAGCAAATGATAAGCGGTTAACCTGGCATCCGCAAAGCTCCTAATTCCTGAGGCAAGTGCTCTAAGCACCAACCACACATTAATTGGCAGTAATCTATCCTCCTTATCAAAAAGAATCACCGTGGCCATAGCATTCATATCATCTTGACTGCCATGTATTCTCCCGTCAATTTTATCAAAGCCAATGTCCTCAATCCAACACCACAGCTCCTTGTCTTGGACCATTTGTTTGAAGTACTCAATAGAGTACTTTGGCCAGACAAAGGGACCCTCTTCCTTTTTTTGCAGATAATGTTTCACTGGACGAATGTCTAATAGTCCAGCACGCACGGGATACTTTGGCCAGCGAGCGTAGTAGGGATGAAGCTCGTGAAGATTGAGACTGGTGAAGGGTACCCTGAAAAAGGGCTCGTTGCGATCTAAATACAAACCGGAAATCAGGGGTCCTTCAGGGAAATGGAAGGCAAGGATGCGAACTCGTTCCCACATTTTTAGCTCGGGAGTGTATACAGCGTACTGTTGACCTTGGAAAGGGTACAGGCTTCGCTGTAAAGAAAAATAAACCGTTAAAAACCCAAAAACCGTTAGAAAATAGAAAGTGTTAAGTTTACTAACCATTTTGTACTGCTCTGCGACTCCAGGTTGGTTGTAAAAATGGTTCAGACATTCTTCCCAACTTTGGCACTTGTCTTTTGGGGGCTCCACAAGGCTCACCATTTCCAAGTAGAAGTCCTTAGGATCCTTGATCATGCCTAGTTTCACCTTGTAAAACTGACGAGGTTGTAATTCCCAACGTGGGTGACGCAACTTTTCATAACGCCCTTTTTTCGGGCTAACCATCGGAATGGGTTTTAAGGGACTTTGCTCCTCAAATCCGGCACTGGCTAAACTTGTGATTACAAAACCATTTGGCTTTCTTACCGAACGACAATCTCTTTCAGTTCCAATTTCTTCAATAGTTTTGGTTCCAGGGTTCCAGGGTTTTGTAGGGGGGACTTCAGGCTTTTTAAAAAGCTTAACCACTTCCTTGTCAACCTCAACCTCCTTCTCCGTCGTCCATGGTCCAGGGGGCACAAAGTGACCTCCAGAACCTCCAGAATCCTTCGAGGACGATGCAACCGCTTCAGGTTCCTTTTTCAAGGTCCCTTGACCAACTTCCTCCTTCTTTTCTTCGGCAATCACTTTCAGCTCATCCTTGGCCTTAAACTTTAAATAAAACAAGGTAATTAACCAAAATATTACCAAATTTCCACAAAATTTCCTAAAAATCTTACCCTCCTTCGCTGGACAAACTGCCTGGGCGGAGAATACCCTCGCCTTCGAATAATCTTCTGCCACTCCTTACTCCGGTATACCTCCGCCTGAGCCTCGGTTATGGGCTCGGGAAGAGTCAAGAAGCGCTTGGGCTTGTGCATTTTGATAACCTTGGAGCTTATCAGTTATCTTATCAAATTTCCTCACAGAACAAATTTCCTCGAAGAACACAGTTCACAAATTTCCCATGCTGCCACTTAACATCTCAAACGTTTCTGTAATCTTTTTGTCGCCAAACTTCCTCAAAAACCCCCAAAAATGTCTAAAAACCTTTGAAAGATAAGCAAATTTCATCATCGATAAGCAAATAACTTATCATTTTAGGAAATTTGCATGCTGAGCTGTGCTAAGGAATGCGGATGCCACTGCAAATTTGCAAGTTTGAAAGCTTTCAGATTGAAAGCACGCATCACCGTTCCGTCATAGAGTAGCAGCCAATTTAAGACACTTGGCGGCTCCAGGCTGAGTTTAAACCCAAAAGTCTTTGGAGAATCGATAAAAAGTTTCTGTGGAAGCTTATCTTCTTGGTTTGGTCAAAGGTCCGTGGACCCCTTTCAAATTTCTTATCAAATTTCCTCCAGGCTTATCATCCATTTTTAAAAAAAAGTGTGGATAAGCCCAGTTGACAAACTTGTCCAGAGAGACCTTGACGAATCCACACCCGTTCTGTGTGACTCATCTGGGACAACTTTGGTCACGTCACAAGACAAGCTTATCAATTTTTACACGTCATCCATGGCCATGTAGTGACGTAGTGCTTATCTTTCAAGTTATCTTAAAATGATAAGTGTTGAAATGGTGGAATTTTAATAACAAATTGTTTGGCAAGAAGTGTAAGTACCTTGTAATAATCTTCACAGTTTTTAAGACATCTTATCATTATAGCATGAGTTAAAAAGGATGATGATGAAGCCAGGGTGGTTATCATCTGAAGCAGCAGTAGGGTCTTATCATCATCGTCATCGTCACTTGTCTTCTTCGTCATCGCCATCCTTAGCATCTAAATTTTGTAGACCGCCAAGTGCATCTGAAAACGTCAGTGCTTATCTTGATTTTACTATAGATTGATTGATTAGCGGTTTATCATCGTCATCATCAGGCTTATCATCAGCATTAAAAAGATTAGTTTTTGATTGTCGTCATTCGTCATCTTGTCATCGTCATCATCATCATTGGCATCCTTTCCTTCTAAAACTTATGCGGCCATCGGAAGAAGGATGCCATGATCAAAGCGTTTATTACCAGTTATCAGTGCGTTGAGATTCGTGGGCGGAACAAAAAGTATCACACTTATCGCATCGAAATCCACACTCCGACCCAAGATGAAGTGCTATACTTAGACCGGCGCTACTCTGACTTTTTACAGCTGCACAAAGAGGTTTGATAAGATCTTATCATCATGATCCCCCCAACTCCCCAAGTTTCTAACCGTTTTTTGTAACTTGTCATCTTATCTTTCTTGTAAACTTGGTGTCCTTTGGTCTTTCATTTCACACTTTAACCACTAGCCTTGAAGATTAATTAATTAAGCAATGAAGCTATTCATTTCGTGTAACAAGTCTTTATTCTTCTTTATTCATTTTTAATGCATTTTATTCCACTTAATTGATTGATTGATTAATTTTTACATGAAATTTTGTCTATTTTAGCTTCGCAAGCAGTTTGGCAGTGACGTTCCCTGTTTTCCCCCCAAGAAGGTACGCAACTCCTCCGTGAAGGTACTGGAAAGTCGGCGTACCAGTTTGGAGCATTATCTTCAGACTATGCTCACATTTAGTCCGATTCCCAAGGAAGTTCTGGCTTTTCTTAATATTCATCATCAGAATCATTACAGCTTTCGTCATCAGTTTCCGTAAGTACATATTCCATAAAAATATTATAACATCTTGATTGATTCAGAATTCACTTTAATTGTTAATTATTCTTCTAAATCAATCAGGAAAGAAGACAACTCCTCCACCGCCTCCATTTACAGCGAAGACCACTTTCCCACCACCGAAAGCACAATTGTCAACAATCCCGCTGCAGGATTTCTAGAGGATCCCTTTATCGAGTCGGATACAAGTAGCAATCTATCCGATACCGTAACGCGAGGAGTGTTGGACGCTTTGTACAACATATGAATAGTCTCTACTAGCTAATTAATCATTTTCAGTACCCTTTTTTTGTTCATTAATTGTTTCAAAATGAGTGCTACTCTGTTAAAACGCCATCAAATCATTGCCTTCGTCACGGCTTGGATTAGCTACGCCATAATCTACTTTCTGCGCAAGCCCATAGGAATAATCAAACCCAATCTGGAAACGGAATTTTCCCTTTCCAAAACGCAACTGGGAGCCCTTGACGTAGCCTTCCTACTTCCTTATGCAGTCATTCAAGTGTTTGGAGGGGGTCTTGGAGACAGGCTAGGCTCTAGATTAACAATAGCCTTGTGTCTAAGCATTGGAGGCACTGCCATGTTCACCTTTGGCGCTTGGAATAGCTACTATCTTCTAGTGGCCACCATGTTCATTAACGGAATCACTCAAGGACCTTGCTGGCCTGCGATTTGCAAAGCGGTTTGTGCTTGGTATCCTGACCAACAGTTGAACACCGTTGTGGGCATCCTGTCAACTTCGGTTTACGTTGGAGGTCTTTTTGGAACTGCTTTAGCGGTTCATCTTCAGTATCAACATGGTTGGCGCATGGTATTTCTTCCCAGTTCGGTGGTTGCTGTGGCACTGGGAGTGATTGTTTATTGCGTTCTACTAAGTCCTGAAGATAAGCACATTTTGGTACCCGGAAAGGAACTGTCAACACCGGCGAAAGTGATTGGTGAAGAGGAAGGTGGAGGTGGTGGGAGTGGAGGTACAAGAAGATTTCTAAGTTTGTGGAGAATTCCCGCAGTTCCGGAAGTGAGCATGACCGTCCTCTGCTTAAAAGTGGTGCGCTATTGTATGCTCCTTTGGCTGCCCATTTTCTTAGTGCACTATCTTCAGTATTCCGTTGCTCAAGCGGGGATGTTCAGTACCATTTTTGATGTGGGGGGTAGTTTGGGTAGTCCACTGATTGGGTACATTCTGGACAGAAAGTTTAAAAAGGATACTTTCTTGGGAATGTGGTTGTTTGTGAGTATGAGTAGTATTACCATGTTCCTGTTTGCGGTCACGGCGAAATTGGGATTCTTTTATAATGCGGTGTTCATGCTAATTGCTGGGGCGACTAATGGCGGGGCGGATAGTTTGCTGGCGGGGAGCTTGTCGATGAAAATGGGGGAAGCGAATGGAATGCGGAGTGGGGCGGCGGTTACTGGGTTGATTAATGGGATTGGTACTTTTGGAGCGGTTTTGGAAGGTAAGAAAATTTATTTGAAAAAGTTAAATGGTTAATTTTTGTAAAAGGTTGTGTTTTTAATTAACTGGGTTTATTTTTTGTTAGGACCGGTTGTGGGCTACATTTCGGATCATTATGGTTGGGGTGCTATGCTCGCGTTAATGATTATCCTTTCGGCGTGTTCTAGCTTGACTATGTTCAGAGCTATGGTGGTTCAACGAAGACAGGACAGATTTCTAATTCCGCATCATCAAGGAAAAGCCTCAGCGGAAGATAAAGTTCCTTTGATGAGTTAAATTGATCTTTTTTAATTAAGAAAAAACTGTCACGCAATCAATTTTAAAGTATTTTTTATTTTAAAAAATGTGTCTTCAGTTTATTTGTTGGTTTTTGCATAATAAAAAGTATTTAAGATCTGTAGTAATCTATTTGTGTACCCTATGTACTTAAGAAGGTTTACAATTTTAAGAAAAAATCGATAAAGATGAACACAAGACACAATTTATTTTATAATTAGTTTTTAAGCTAACTGTTAAGATAAAAGTTAAGTTTGTGTACGCACTTAAGTTATTTATTCAGAAGCAACGTTAACTTAATAACTTATCATCGATCTTACCAAAAATACAGAGATAACCCAATTACCAAACATTTTAAATTGTTGTGCTAATTATAACTAAATTACCTATTTCTTAAACATGTTAAATGTTAACCGGTGGCCATTATTGTTTTGAGATGCACTTTTTTGTACTGTCAGTTAAGTAATTAAGAAAGTTATTTATTTATTTAAAGTTTTAGAAGAAGAATGTACTGCTGTTGTTATTGTTAATTCTTATATTCTTGTTGTTACACTCTGCTAATCAATCATTTAGTAAACTTATTTAAGAAAAATGAACTCAGTAACCAGTATTTAGGCTAGAAAGAAGTTTAATGGCTTATCTTATTGAATAAATTTAGTTTTTTGAAGGAGTGCCTCAAATGTTAAGTATGGAAAATAGTCTATTTTACAAAATGTTACTAGTACTTAACTACCTTAAAAAGAATTACTACTAACTATACTCTAAACTTATCTAATAATTTATTTTCCTAACCGTTTTACTAGTACTGTCGATGGAACTTCTACTTCTGCTGAAGGGACAGGAGTCGTTCCCTACATATGGCTAACAAAAGCACTACGAAATGAACGTTCCCATGAACGTTGTACACTGACGAGGGAAGTCACTTAGATGCTCCATCAAATTTGAGAACCTATGCGCGAATGTTGGTTAGATCTTGGATTCTAAATTGTTAGTTATTTTCGTATGTCCTTTTATGCATGAATTCAATAATCTACCCCTAGGAGTAACAAAATGTGGGGTAAATAATGAAAAACACGTATCGGTAGTCCAATTTTCACCAAACTTGGCACACATATTTCATAATTATTAAAATCAACTACAATAATTTTATAATTACTGTAAGTACCCCAGGGGGCAGCACAGGGGGGTAAACTCTAGAACAACGTACCTGTATCCAATTCTTGCCAAACTTGACACACACATTCCAAAAATAATAAAATCAACTACAATAATGTTTTTGTTACTCTAACTACCCCAGGGGCAACACGGGGAAAGGGTAAATATTAAAAAGCGTTTCTGTATCCCAATTGGCTAAAAATTACATTTTTCATGAATTTTCCCATTTTTACTCCCTGATGTAGATAGATTAATTCATAATTCATCAGAGTCATTTTAAACACATTTGGAATGTTTGTGCCAAATTTGGGGAGAATTGGCTTAAAATACCGATTTTCATGAATTTCCCCTTTTTTGTTACCCCCTGGGGTAGTTAGATTAATTCACAATTTATCAGAGTCATTTTAAGCACATTTGGAAGGTTTGTGCCAAATTTGGGGAAAATTGGCTTTAAAATACTAATTTTCATGAATTTCCCCCTTTTTGTTACCCCCTGGGGTTGTTAGATTAATTCACAATTTATCAGAGTCATTTTAAGCACATTTGGAATGTTTGTGCCAAATTTCGAGCAAGCAGGCAAAATGCAGGTGTGGCAGCCAAAAAACCTCCTTGTCAGGGATCAACACAGATCAGCTGACGTGATTCCTTTGTTCGTTTCTTAGGTAAATATTACGCGTCAGCGGCGGATGGGGCTGTGCATTGTATTTGTCGCCGTTGTGTGACTAGTAATAAGTTTCTTTAGAAAACGAAAATAGCTTTTTACGTGCGTAGGGTGATGGAACTGGCATTATTAAATCAAGAATGATCAAAAAATTATCCAGTCAAAATTTGCGACACTTGTACTGTTCATGCCCCCAGTCCCTTCAGCAGAAGTAGAAGTTCCATCGACTGTATAAAGCAGCAGGTTGATCTGTTAAGGGCAAAATGAGAGTGTGAATATCTTGAGGAAAGACAAGAATACTTTTAAAAGGTTATTTTTTGATGTGGGTGCTGCGCAATCCTCTATTCTAAAGCAAGCTATTATACAGGTTTATATTCTTAAAGGTATGAGCGGCTCAAACAACTAAAAAAATACATTTAAACTTAACTCATCTTCTAAATTTAGTGTCATTGTTACAAAAAAACGAAAGTTATAACCTTATACAAAGAAAATTACAACTATTTTGTGCTCCTGCCTTGTTTAATTGTTAATTGTTATGTTTTTTGAACACCATAAAGCACTATATCTATTTAATATACTATAACTTACTAAACAATTAAACAAGTTAATTGCGTCTCTGGTAAAAAGTGGAAAATGACAGTTTTGCATAAAAAAGGCACTTGCATTTAAACCTCTTCTCTATTCTCTATATCAAGTTAGTAGAGCAGCAACACTGAAAAAGAATTAATATATTTCTAAGCAATTACACTGTAAATTATAATAGCTTGACTAATTATTGTGGTTTGTATGGGTGCGTATACATCTCCTTCTTCTCTATCTCTACCTGTAAATTAATACCTGGTCAACAAAATTAATTACTTTCTTTTCTCTGTGAGAGCTTTTCCCCTTTTTCAATACACACAAACCAAAGTATTTTGTAAAAATTTAACTCGGAATATCTAAATATTTAGATAAATGATCTTGTTCCCTTATTTTTTAAACTTTTAACTGTATAAAGTTGATAGTTAAATTATGTAATATACACGAAAATAATATTGAAAACCTATACCTATACCTACATTATAATTTAATGTACATTTTAACAGTTACGTTAACATAATATTTATAGTTATGAGTGGACTTTTACCGCAAACTGTGTTATCTTGTAAGGACTGATGATGATTTAAAAGAGAAAAGAAATGCGAAAAATAAAATGTCAATAAATTGATCACACAAACACACTGGTTGAAATGTAGTTTTGTCATGTTGAAAGAAAGTAGGTTTAAATTATGTCCGCTACCGTTACGTTACGTTACAAATAAGCTATTAGATTTGGTTAAGATTTCAGAAATGAATTTGTCTTCAAGTTTCAAGTTCGTCTTGAACTTTGATAAAGAGAAGGATGTACATTCTAAAAGCTAACGGATTTCCCTTCTCAAATTCTTATAGCTTTGTCAAGTCTGTCGTGCGTCTCTTGTCTCTTTTGCTTTTACTCAAGCGTAAAAAATACCTACTTACTTTGAACCGTGAATCATGAACATGAATCATGACAAATCATATAACTATTATAAAAAATTGTACAGTAGACATGTCTGTAATCATCACTGCTACCTGCTTTTTACATTGTTTATGTGTGCGCATCTTCATTTTAAGCTATTTTTAGAGGTACATCCTTCTTGTCTTCTTGTCTCAAGTTTCAACAATTGTGACAACAATGACTTGACTTTGACTCTTGAAGTATTTAGCAATGTGTATGTAGTAGTAAAAGTGTTAACAATTAGTATATCTGGTAGTTTGTGTGCACACAGAGTGCACACGATAAGCAAACATGACACACGCGTGTGGAGTGAATATACATAAAAGACAATTTGTCTCTTTGAAATATTTTTTAAAAGAATGAAATGGGATTTATGTACAGAGACCTAAAATTAGTTACGCTGCAAAAGCAAATTTTCTTTTTGAGTTTATATGATCATCATGATCATTCGTCATGTTCATCTTGGCTGTAACAATGTACTTGTGTGGTTTTTGTATGATGGTTAGTGGGACAAATGATTTTCCCAGGTAAAGGCACTGTACAATTGACAATGTAAAGCAGTTTACCATTTTTTACCATTGATGATAGCTTTATCATTTTTTAAAAACTTCCTTTTACAAAAGTTCATATAATTTTATCTTTTACTGTGCTTCCTGTGCTTTGAGGTATATAGGCCAGTAACATCTAAAACCCAAAATACAATCCACCCACGCGCTTCTAGCTAGTCTTGAAATCTTCTGCGAAATATTATTCCACCTTTGCCAAAATCAAGTGAACGCGTGCATATCTCAGTGTCAAGTTTACTACAGAGAATTCTTCTACAGCAGCACTATAATATTTTTGTCATTCGTTCCATGAATAAACTTTTTTTCTGGCACTAGCTCATCTTGTGCTCTGCTGCTGGAAAAACAAGCCGACTTTCTCCGGAACTTGGTAAAAAATATACCCGAGAAAGGTAGCTTTTGTGTACGTCATCACCTACGCATAAAAGTTTGTCCAGAGGGCCAAAGTCTAAGGGTAACCTTCACACAATATCTAACCATTTTACTAACTATCTTTGAAAAATTAATTAAAAATCAATTAAAAGTCAAGCCTAATTAACAATCTTACAAAATCAACTCTAGTCTCAAGTTACCCCAAAAACCCATTTTTATCCAAAAAAGATAACATGTCTATTGTTTCATGGTTTAATAATAAGTACATACATATTTAGCTATTTTTTATCCTTGCCAAAAAATATATCAAGTTATTCGCACCGTATGGTCCACTATTCATTGCTGGACTATTAACGTTAACACCACGGTTCTGGTCTACAAGTCACCTTAATTCTAGCCTTTGCCATTTTCTTTTTCTGTGGTTTTTCCACGTATTTTAAGACTATAACTTTATAGATATCAAGCTGAACAAATAGTTTTTATAGTTATTTCTGCTGGATTTTTATCATAGATTCATTCATAAGCCCACACGTAAAAGATTTTTTGTATGCAGATATATTCCACAGGCTGTTGGCTTTTTACCCTGTACGAACTACGTGTGTGGAAATTAATAGGCTCTGTTCTAGTATAATTTTCCACTAAAGCAGGATAAATTTGTTTGGCAGTAGTAAAAAAATAATTATAGGATTTGGTCTATGTGATATTTGCACAAGTGTATAGAAAAATAGAAAGCATTGAAATTGAAGGTAGTGATTTTTTGCAAATTAATTTTGATTTTGTGTGCTTAGCTGCTCTGGATATATTGCAAACAGGAAGTAGCACAAGGCAATCTTGCAAAAATTTGCAAAAGGACAATTAATTTTCATAGAAAAGTGGATTACAGTGGAAGAGCGGATTTTGCTTGACGAAAAATTGGCAGCTTAAAAAATGCTTAAAATAATGGCTAAGTCCATTAACCCAAATCAGTATTTAGTGCTGCTATTAGTGGGATTTGGATTGATTACCTTAACTGCAGCAGTAAATGGGTTGGAAACGGAGGATTATGCTATTCTCATGCCTAGCGTGAGACCGACTAAGGTAATGAAATGGATTTTGAATGATTAATTAAAATGAGCAATTAATTAATTGGATTTTGAATTATAGCCGGAAACCTATCTATGTACACCCATTCGTGTGGATCCCACCACAAATCACTACATCGTCGGCTTTTCGCCAAATGCCACCATGCACGTAGCGCATCACATGCTGGTAAGCTCCATCACTGGAATAAAAGGTTATCCTTGAAGGTCATCATTAAAATGTTCATTTTTTGACTTTGTAGCTTTTTGGGTGTACCGCCCCCGGAAGCAGCGAAGAAGTCTGGAACTGCGGTGAAATGGCCACCAGTCGCCAATCCGGTTTAAAAACGGCTGCTCCTTGTAGCAAAGGCTCGCAAATAATCTACGCCTGGGCTCGAGACGCCCCTGACCTGAGTCTTCCCCCCGAAGTGGCTTTCCAAGTAGGAGGCGAGTCCCGAATCCAATACCTAGTCCTTCAAGTACACTACGCCGACGTCTCAGCATTTGAAAAGGGTCACAGTGACGAGTCCGGAGTGGTACTGCACTACACGGACCAACCCCAACCCAAAGCGGCAGGAGTATTCCTTTTGGGCACGAATGGCTACATTGCTGCAAAATCCACTGAATACATGGAAACCGCTTGTGCAATTCAGGAAAACAAGATAATTCATCCGTTTGCCTTTAGAACGCATACCCATTCATTAGGACGAGTGGTTTCCGGTTATCGGGTTAGACGAGACAAGGACACGGGATTGGACCAGTGGTCACTTATTGGCAAGAAGAATCCCATGAAGCCACAAATGTTCTATCCGGTACAGGATTCAAGTATGACCATTCAGAAGGGTGATGTCCTAGCGGCGAGGTGTACTATGGTTAGCGATAGAAACAGGATTACCAAAATTGGTCCTACGAATTTGGATGAAATGTGTAACTTTTATATAATGTACTGGGTGGATGGGAATGAGCCATTGAATCAGAAATATTGCTTTACGATGGGACCTCCATTTTACTATTGGGATAGGGGATTCCCCTTTTTGAATAGTATTCCGACAAAGGAGGCGTCTTCCATTTAAACAAAATGTATACCTGGAAATATATTATGTTTTGGGTTTGTTGGAAATGATTTGGTTTTCTTTTAAAAGGTACAAAAAAATGAAATTGATACATGACGAATGACGCACAATCAAAAAATGATTGGTAAAATTGTAATCGTTTTGGAGTTTTTTAAAATGTTGTTTTCGTTGGGAAAAATGTATTTATTTTTTTGTGAGTGTTACGTTCATTATAATTATGATGATATGGTGTCAATCGCACGAATTAGTAGTTGTTAAGACGTAAAGTATTCAAATTATTGTTGAAAAATTATGATAAATTTTTTGACAATGAGTTAAATAAAAAGTATTTATTTTGTTGCAGATTTATTTTTTTATAAAAAGTTTATAAGCATTTTTCTTTACTTATCATTTGAAACATTGGAAGTTGGTTTGGCTTATCGTAATAACTTTTATAAATGTTTATAGATGTAAGTAGACTTGATAGCTTTTTGGTTTAATTGTAAATACTTAAATGTTAAGTAGGTGATTTTGTAAGAAAACTTAAGTAAAACTTGGAAAACAAATTGATTGACTGACTGATGAATGTGAGTGCTGTGTGATGTGTGCTTAACGAGTATATAGGCAATTTACGGGTGAATGGAAGAAATGTGCAAGCTATTTAGGATAGAGGCTAGAATAGATTTAGATGATTGTGTTAAGACTACTTAGCAGTTAAGTTAACTATTTTGTAGGTAGACTAAGAAAGAAAATATTTAGTTTAGAAAATTATGAATCTGTTTTTGTTCTACGAAGAAATATCTAATCTAATCTATCTAATAATTTGTAAATAGGTTGATTGCAAAAGATTGAGATGAATCAAAGAAGAGTCTATGCGTTTATATGTTAAGCACGAGAGAATCTATTTATCAGCAAATCTAATTTAAAGCTTAATTGTTAGTTAAGTTTAGTACTAACTTTTGAACTATTTAAAAATATTACCTCGTTTTAGACACTTCAGATACGTATGAATGGAAAGAAAAGTGATGTCCCGTCTTACATTAATTATCAATCAATCATAGCTATTTTGCAACTCTTAATCCTTAAAGAACTAATTAACCCCTTTTAAAAATAAATGTCCTTTTCATTATAAACCCTTTATGCTAAACCTATAAGTGTATACCTACCTGCAAAAATGAATATAAGACTGTTGTAGTAATCGTTTCCTCCAATTTAAAGAAATTTCTTTGTAACAGCCTAAATCTATCTACTTTAAAAATACATTATCATATATGTAATTATATTAAATTAGCAATTAGCAAAATCATCTGAAAAATCGGCTGCTGGAGACCATGAACTTAAAAAATTAGTGCTACATTATAAATTCAACAATAAACTTAATTCTGTCATTTAATAACTTATATCACCATTTAACACAGCTATAAATGCACCATGCAATTTTTGGATATGTTACCATTATACCAAACTAGAACGATAGAAAATTGTATTCTTGTAGCAATTTTAATTATCTAAATGTTATAAACCTACATTTAGCAATATTTCTTGTTCTCTGTTATGGGTTTTGTAAAAGATTTATAATTTCTGAGAGAAACAATAAAACTTGTATTTGTGTTCAGTTTGATGCTTGCAGCGATATATTACGGTTATAATTACTACACAGAAAGAAAGTTTGGAAAAAACTGAAATTTCATAAATCTAGGAACGCATAAAAACGCCTTCATAAATCATGTTCCTCCAAAAACCTCAGAGTTTCCACCAAGCAATTCCTCTCGTATTTTGGGGGCACATTGATACACTTCCAAACTGTAGTAGCCGAAGGATCCAAGTAAATATTTAGTGTTGTCGTGGGTATTTCGGCAATTTACGCAATAAACAATTTATCGAAAGACAAAACCAGATCAGGAAGCAAGAAAAAATTGCAAATTTCTCCTAGATTGCAGCGTTTTTCTATACCTACACCTACTACTACTGCCAAAATGAGCATGACTCCAAAGCGAAAGCGGGATTCTAAAGATGACACCGATCCTACTTCCGGTCCAGCACTTCAAAAGAAGCTCAAAGAAAGCATTATCGATGACCCGGTGGCTTACCAATTTCTAAAAGAACTTGGTGTATCCGATACTTTCTTCAACGAAGGCAAAGTTCTGGCATGGGCCCTCCAACCGGATGAGGATGCCTTTTCAAACATTACCGATTATGTGGAGCACGGTCAATCAGACGTTTTTCGGAGGGTACAAGGAGGACACTACGAAATTATGTCAATTCTCCGCATCATCCCGAAAGCTGACCATTTGAACACGGTGCCCTTGGACTTTAATGAGAATCCGAAGTGGCAAGGAAAGCAGAGAAAGATGCTTTGGCACGGCACCAAGAAAGCCAACGTTATCTCCATTCTGGAAAATGGTCTCATATTGCCCACCGGCAACCGAAACGGGATATTTTTAGGAGAAGGGATTTATTTCGGGGACACCATCCTTCAAAGTGGCCTCTATTGTGATTTTAAAGAAAATCACAAGTACCTATTCCTGTTCCTGTGCGACGTAGTTCTTGGCGAAGCTCAAAAGGTAACAAAGTACCAGTACGGTTTAGGACGTCATGTTAATAAACCTTTCACACCCAATTCGGACTATGACAGCGTCAAGGGTTGTGGCATGGAGGCTCCAGATCCAGAATGGAACATGGAAATAGATGGGTGTACTTGGCCACTGGGCCTATTGAAGAAAAACCAAGAGGATCCTGGCCACCTGGTGTTCAATGAGTACGTGGTTTATAAAACTGAACAAGTGCAGCCAAAATTTTTGGTTAAGGTCAAATACATATATTTGGATAAACGAAGATTTTGAATGATTTGTATTGGAATTTGTCGCACACACGCAAAGCAAATAAAAATTATATAATTCAGACTATATAAGAATTGGAGTTTCTTTCATTTATCATAATTTGTTAGCCAGAAGGAAGGGCATCGGGCACCCGGAATCCGTGGAAGGTTAAAAGCAAAAATATTCTGTTTTTGGTTTACTAGTTGAATATCTCTCCTAAAAGCTTATCTTCTTGCTCTTGTTCCAAAAATCTTATCTTTGGAGTCTTATCCAAAATCACAAAAAAACTATGTTGGGGCATCATGAGACACCTTCAAAAAAGCAGTGCATATTGCATAACACTTTACTTTTATAATGCCAGTACTTTCAAGAACCTCAGTTTCCTCCAAGCATGTCTTAACAAGACTTTGTCGTAATAAGTCTTGTCTTTTGGGATTGATACATTTAAAAGAATTGCAACTAATTACAAGATGAAAATATTGAGAGATTCGATGAGTCAATGAGTCGATATTTCATATCATTTAATTATTCTGTTGGCGTTGGTCGTTGGTCGTAGTCGTGGGTAGTGGATATTTCGGCGATTTACCGGTAATATGCAATATATTTTTTTTCGAAATCAAAAAACAAAATCTGGATAAAAGCTGGAAAAAATTTGCACAGTAAATTACTCCATGGTATGGTCCATGATTGCAGCGCTTATTGGTACATCACTGCCACCAAAGATGAGCAAGACTCCAAAGCGAAAGCGGGATTCTAAAGATGACCCCCTTCCTACTTCCGGTGCAGTAGCCAATCTTCCGGTTGGAAAGAAGCTCAAAAAAGGCAGTAACTATGATCCTGTGGCTTACCGAGTTCTGAAGGAAGTGGGTGCCTCCGATGCCTTCTTCAACAGTGGCAAAGTTCTGGCCAGGGCCCTTCAACCGGATGAGGATGCGTACTTAACCATTGCCAAGTATGTGAAGCAGGGTCAACCAGACGCTTGCGTAAGGGAGGCAGAAGGATATTACGAAATCCTGTCAATGCTTCGCATCATCCCGAAAACCTTGAATTTCAATAAGGATCCGAAGTGGCAAGGAAAGCAGAGAAAGATGCTTTGGCACGGCACCGACAAAGCCAACGTTATCTCCATTCTGGAAAATGGTCTCCGATTGCCCACCGGCAACAAAAACGGGATATTTTTAGGAGAAGGCATCTATTTCGGGGACACCATCCTCCTAAGTGGCAACTATTGTATGTACAATGCAGAAGAAGAAGGAGAAAAAGTGGATCTTGAGTCTTTGTACCTATTATTCCTGTGCGACGTAGTTCTTGGCGAAGCTCAAAAAGAAACAATGTACCAGATGGACCGTTTTAGACATCGTTCGTATATGCCCAGCTTCACACCAAAAAGTCGGACTATGACAGCGTCAAGGGTTGTGGCAAGGAGGCTCCAGATCCAGAATGGGACATGGAAATAGATGGGTGTACTTGGCCGCTAGGCATATTGAAGAAAAACGGAGAGGATCCTGGCAAGCTGGATTTCAATGAGTACGTGGTTTATAAAACGGAGCAAGTACTGTCGATGGAACTTCTACTTCTGCTGAAGGGACAGGAGTCGTTCCCTACATATGGCTAACAAAAGCACTACGAAATGAACGTTCCCATGAACGTTGTACACTGACGAGGGAAGTCACTTAGATGCTCCATCAAATTTGAGAACCTATGCGCGAATGTTGGTTAGATCTTGGATTCTAAGTTGTTAGTTATTTTCGTATGTCCTTTTATGCATGAATTCAATAATCTACCCCTAGGAGTAACAAAATGTGGGGTAAATAATGAAAAACACGTATCGGTAGTCCAATTTTCACCAAACTTGGCACACATATTTCATAATTATTAAAATCAACTACAATAATTTTATAATTACTGTAAGTACCCCAGGGGGCAGCACAGGGGGGTAAACTCTAGAACAACGTACCTGTATCCAATTTTTGCCAAACTTGACACACACATTCCAAAAATAATAAAATCAACTACAATAATGTTTTTGTTACTCTAACTACCCCAGGGGCAACACGGGGAAAGGGTAAATATTAAAAAGCGTTCCTGTATCCCAATTGGCTAAAAATGACATTTTTCATGAATTTTCCCATTTTTACTCCCTGATGTAGATAGATTAATTCATAATTCATCAGAATCATTTTAAACACATTTGGAAGGTTTGTGCCAAATTTGGGGAGAATTGGCTTAAAATACTGATTTTCATGAATTTCCCCCTTTTTGTTACCCCCTGGGGTAGTTAGATTGATTCATAATTTATCAGAATCATTTTAAATACATTTGGAATGTTTGTGCCAAATTTGGGGAAAATTGGCTTTAAAATACCGATTTTCATGAATTTCCCCCTTTTTGTTACCCCCTGGGGTAGTTAGATTAATTCACAATTTATCAGAGTCATTTTAAGCACATTTGGAATGTTTGTGCCAAATTTCGAGCAAGCAGGCAAAATGCAGGTGTGGCAGCCAAAAAACCTCCTTGTCAGGGATCAACACAGATCAGCTGACGTGATTCCTTTGTTCGTTTCTTAGGTAAATATTACGCGTCAGCGGCGGATGGGGCTGTGCATTGTATTTGTCGCCGTTGTGTGACTAGTAATAAGTTTCTTTAGAAAACGAAAATAGCTTTTTACGTGCGTAGGGTGATGGAACTGGCATTATTAAATCAAGAATGATCAAAAAATTATCCAGTCAAAATTTGCGACACTTGTACTGTTCATGCCCCCAGTCCCTTCAGCAGAAGTAGAAGTTCCATCGACTGTACAACCGAAATTCTTGGTTAATGTCAAACATATTTATGTGACTAAATGAAGGTTATGATTCATGATGGATGATTGGATTGTAAATTGTAGTACAAACGCAATGGAAATAAAAACAATTTAGAATTTGAATCTTTATTCTTTCTTTAAAAATCTTTTATCATATTTTTAGCCAGGAGGAACGGCACCCGGGTGCGCACCAGGAACCGGCGGAAGTGCAAAAGGAAACATATTCTGCATTTGTTGCTGATGTTGTTGCATCATTTGCATGTGATTTTGCTGAATGGAAGCTACGAAATTGGGATGACCTGGTGGAGGCATTTGTGGTTGCTGGGAAAAAGTTCCGGGTGGCCCTCCAAAGGGACCTGCTCCACCTTGAGGTCCACTACTCTGGGGTACTTCTCCCCCAGGGGGTTGTCCTTGTCCAAAGGGTCCTCCTCCACCACCACCACCAGGTGGTCCTCCATTTGGAGGAGGTCCAAAGAAACCATAAAACTGAAACTGTGGAGCAGGAGGTTGCTGCTGAGGCTGTTGTTGATCTGGTGGCGTTTGAAAAGCGTCTTGTTCTGCTTCTTCATCTTCCTCCTCTTCTTCTTGATCTCCTCCGTCGCCTCCTTCATCCCCTCCATCTTCTTCTTTAGGTTTGGCTTTAGCTTTCTTCTGCTTCTTCGTGGGTGGCTTTCCTGCTGGACCTTGCCCTTGACTTCCTGGTGGTCCATTATAAGTACTCCATTCTGTTTCCTCCACGTCACTACTTCCAAAACTGTACATAAACCCAGTGCTATTCTTCGAGGTTTTACTTTTACCAATTGTCACCGGATACTGATGCGACTGTCCAGGGGAGTCAAAACCGGATCCTCCAGCAGTGTCCGGGTCATCCTCATGATTTTCTTCATCTTCATTCTCTTGGGATTCTGGTGGAGGAGTTGTCGTGGTCACTGAAAATACCACACATTTTAAAAACTGTAAAAATCTCATGCATTTTTGGAAGAAACTCTTACCCTGCTTAGTTGTCTTTGGAGGCGGTTTTTTGGTGGTAGCCGTTGTCGTGGGTACACTACTGGGCTTTGGAGGCGGCGCAGGTTTCCTAGTGGGTGGAGGAAGTGCCGGTTTTTTCGTAGTTGTCCCCGTTTCCTTAGTAGGAGGTGGCATACCCTTTGGTTTAGCCGTCGTTTTTCCTGCTTCCTGGGTTGGAGGGGGCATACCACCTTTAGGTTTCAATGTAGTTCCAGGTTCCTGCGTGGGCGGAGGCATGCCCGGTTTTGCAGTGGTAGACGTACCCTGTGCCTTTTTACTTTTTGGCGTTGTCGACCCTGGAGCCCTTGTCGTTGTACCCTTCTTCTTTTTCTTCCTTTTTGGCTTCTTTGTCGTTGTGGTTTCCTCCTCTTCTTCCGATTCCTCCGAAGAGCTTCCCTCCTCACTTTCCTCTTTCGGTGGTTCCGTAGTCGTTGTGGTGGCACCTTTCTTCGAAGCTTTAGTTTTAGTCGTTGTAGGAGCCGTTGTACTAGTCGTGGTCGTTTTCACTTTCTTCTTTTTCTTCTTCTTTGGCTTCTTTGTGGTTGTCACCTCCTCTTCCGATTCCTCCTCAGATTCCTCTTCCTCATCCTCCTTCGGTTCCTCCTCAGCAGGTTCTTGCCCCTCGCCATCCCCTTCTTCTGGAGGGGCATCCTCCTCAGGATTTTCTTCTGGAGGCGGTTCGTCCTCTTCTGTTGGAGGAGGTGTCTCGTCACCTTGTTGAGCTTCCTCCTCACCTCCTAGCAACTCCCCCGCCGCACCACCCTCGCCATTTACTCCCTCCACCCAAACCAACACCACTACCACCAACACTCCAACAAATCCCCTCCATCCCCTCCAGCTTTCACGCTTGTTTCGCATTACCCCAAAAAGTGCCAAAAAATTCTTACCATAATTTTTTCAGCGTTTTGTTCTCAAATGAACGATTAATCTCTGTCTGCTTACGTCAATCGTATAATCAGCCATTATTCTTTTTTATGAATAATTTTATATGCATTTTAATCAATAGCCCATCAAATTTTTTATCTTAGTCTCTTTGGCTTTATTTCTATTTTACATTTTTATTATCTACTTCCAAAACCAAAATTAGCCGATATCGGATTCTTTGTCGTAGTTTTCGACTTTTTCGTTGTCATTGTTGGTCCATTACCAAAGGTTGCAGAAAATGGGTCCTTTGTCGTAGTCTTTGATTTTTTGGTGGTCATTGTTGGCCCTGCGCCAAAGCTGGCGGAAAACGGACTTTTTGTTGTGGTTCCTTCCTTGCCCTTTGACTTTTTAGTGGTCATTCCAAACCCTCCCATTGGATTATTCGTAGTAGTCTTGCCGGATTTTTTAGTGGTCATTCCAAAGGAACCCTTAAACATTGGGTTGATTGTCGTGGTTTCGTCACTATCTTCGTCATCGTCATCCTCAGACTCATCCTTGTCCTTGGATGCCTTCTTGGTCGATTTTTTCGTGGTGGTTGTTTGTTTCTTGGTAGGTTTTTTAGTGGTACCCTTTTTCGTTGTCCCGGGTTTCTTGGTGGTGGTCGTACCCTTCTTTCCTCCAGCTTTAACCTTGACCTCACCCTTAACTTCCCCCTTTTTCTTAGGCTTTTCCGTCTTCTTTTTATTTCCTGGCTTTTTCGTTGTGGTTTTGGCACCCTTTCCAGGCTTCTTAGTGGTTGTGGTGGTTTTCCCCTTGTCACTTTCCTCTGACGATGATGACCAAGGTCTACTTTTCTTTTCTGTGGTGGTCTTTTCTTTCGTTGACTCCGTCACCTCTGCCTCATTGGAAGTTGACGACGCTGCTGCAGTTGCTTTTTTCTTTGTCGTGGCTTCACCGGAACCGGAAGTATCCTTATCCTTTTCTTCAGAAGACGCTTTAGCCTGTTTTTTCTTTGTGGTCTCCTCTTCTTCCTCTGGAGCCGTTGTGGTAGTCTCCTCCTCTTCCATTTCCGGTTGTTCTTCCTCCTCGTCATCGTCACCTCCACCGCCAGCAGCGGTGGTAGCTTCCGCTTCATAATCTGCCGGTTGCTCTTCTTCTTCTTCATTGTCTCCATCCGGGTTTTCAGTGGTGGACTGTTTCATGGAGTTCATTTCGTCCATAAAGGAGTCCTCCATTGCCTGTCCATTATCCTCCTCCTTTTCCTCACTGGATTCATCCCCTTCAACTTGAACAACTGAACACACTAAAAATCCCACCAGTAAAAGCACCAGCAGCGTTCCACAGCGTCTCCATGATTCTCCCAGCGTTTTCATTCTCTCAGAACAAAACTTAGCCCCTAAATCCTAAACGGTTTGTACAATGGCACGTAAGAACAAAAAGCTTACACATAATTATTAATCATAATCATAGCAGCGTCGCAGCGCAATAAAATATCCGCAGCGTCATTTCTCAATGAGCGTCATCTAAAAATCATATCATCATTGTGTCAACGACACACAAAGCATAATAATTTATCTATTATCATTATTCCTCCCGTTTAATTGCATGCTCAAGCGTCATTCATCTTCGGAACTTCCAATTGATTAATTTTCTGTTAAAAAAAAACAGCGCACAGCGTGTGAAAACACCGCAGCGTTTATCTTTTATCACACCTAATTTTCAAATTAGTTAATAAAATTCCCTTTAAATTGGCCAATTTGTGGTTTAAGCGTGTGAAAACGCTTTATTAAACCGAAACGCTGAATTTAGGTCAGCATGCAAAAAAAAGCAGAAGCGTCATCGTCAGCGTCCCGTGCTTTTAGGCTCGGTCTCAAGCAAGGCACCATCCACACGCCGCGTTATTCACCTGAAAGCCAACTTGTTTGGGCAAAAGCGCAAGAAAATAGCGCAGCGCAGCCAGGTGGACAGCCCCTTCCGTTCTGATTCATGCACTCAATACCCTCAACCAGCTGAGTAGTCACTTCACTTTACTTTAAGCAGCGCAGTAAAAACGCTGGGAATAAACATTATCGATACGCTGCAGCGCTGTTTTTTGTAACTGTTGAGTTATTTTTGTAAACGCTTTTAAGAGTGACGACGCTGCTACTACTACTAGTTTAGAGTTGGTGGTGGTGGTGCTACGCTGCGTAGTTTAAGGAAGCTCCTCGAAAAATTTAATATTAAATTAAAAGCGCAGCGTTTTTAGGATTATTTTTAGGCTTTTTTTGTACGCTGGACGCTTGTAAAAGTTGTTAAAAAGTGCTTTATAAAATGAAGATGATAAGATGAACTTTTAAGGTGTGCTTATCAAAATGATTATAAAGACAAGAAGAACAGTTTGGTTGGAGGGGGATAAGCGTTGACTGATGATAAGAGTTTGAAGAAGATAAGCTTGTTAAGTTAACCGTCTACCTCAGTAACTGTGGAGGAAATTTAACTGCTGCGATTGGGACTGATGATAAGGTAAGGTTTTAGTCAGTGTTTTTAACGGCATTACTAAAGAAATTTAGAAGGTTTTTAAAGTTAATTAAACCGTTTAATGAATCATTACAGATAAGACAGTGCTTATCAATCGCTAATCATCCTGAGAGGAGACAATCGAAGAGATAGTTTTGTAATTGAACTGTGTGATGATGAGATTTGGTAGTAACCAAGAAACTTTAAAGCTATTAAATTAATTGTTAGTCAGATAGATAGTCAGTTTAGCACGTGCATCTTTTTTGTACACTGAAAAGCTATGATTGATTGATAAGCCTTGGAATTCTTTATGATAAGTAGTCAGTTAAAGTTAATTTCTTGTACAAATCTTCTTTAGTTTAGTTTTTAGCAAGTGCTAAGATTCTATATACTTATCATCACTTATCTTGTCACCACACTTTATACTGCTCAGCCTCAAAAGTAAGTCATTATTTCGGTTTTTTAGTCAAACTTAACTTTAATTGATAATCATTAACTGATAACCTGTTTGTTTTGTACCTTTTTTGTAAATTGCATCTTCTACCTACCTACTCATCATCCTGATCAATCATCAATCGGTATCATCATCGCATCGCGCTGCTACTTATTGTGTGTGTCCTAAAACGCTTTAAAATTACGCTGTTGCTGTTAAATCGCTTATCATCATCGCCTTATCATCAACAACAACAATATGACAACTTATTATTAATCAGTGCCTTCTTCCCTTTCCACTGCAGCCATTGCAGACGCTGTGGGTTCCCTGTATAGTTTCTGGAACAGCACCATGCTCTTTATAGGCAGTGGAGGGACCCTTGGAGGGGCTGAGGAGGAAACAGGGGGAATTATCAACGAGTTTGATACTACACGCTATTTTGGAAATCAGGTAAAAGATAAGCTTGATAAATACATCTGTTTTTTGTCAAAATAGCTAAAAATTAAAGTGCTTATCAGTCACTGAACATTGGTCAATTAAGATAAGCGCTTATCATCCGTATAACCAGCAGAAGCGTATCTCGAAAAGTAACCAGCTTTGCAAGCTTCATTCTGCTTTTTTCAATCAATCTCTGCACTATACACTTTAATTTTTAGCGTTTTTTCTTAATAATCATGGATAACGACTCAGTAAACTTATCCTTGTCCTTTTTCCACCTCCAGATAATCCTGGGCACAACCATACTCACCATTCTAATGGGCATTCTAATCAGCATCTACTTTGTACGCCGCTACCGTCTCAAACGCCAACTGGAGGAAGCCTCCATTTCCAAAACCCGTTTTCGCAAACGTGACAAAGTGCTCTTTTACGGACGCAAAATGCTTCGCAAAGTGAAAAACATTAGTGCTGCCACCGGAAAGCGCAAAAAGATTATTAGCAAAATCACCAAAAAGCTACTTCACCTGAAAAAGGACGAAAAGCCTCCCCAACTCCACGTTCTGGAGCCCGCAGCAGAATACCTTCAAGAAGATGTAAGCAACAAAGGTGACAAGCTCCTTCCTCCGGAAGTCACCTACATGCTTCAGAGCATCCGCATGTTTGGTATTTTCGAACGTCCCCTTTTCCTGGAGCTCTGTCGCCACATGGAAACCTGTCAGGTTACCGCAGGTCAGTACCTATTCCGAATTGGGGACGCGGACGAAAACTTTTACGTGGTGCAAAGCGGTCGTCTCAACGTTTTTATTACGGAATGTGACGGGACCACAATTACCTTAAAAGTTGTTAAGGAAGGAGACTCCATAGCTAGTTTACTCAGTTTCACCGACGTGCTTACCGGACATCCCCAGCCATTTAAAACCGTTTCTGCACAAGCTCTAGAACCCTCTGTGGTGCTAAAGTTGCCTGTAGCCGCCTTTCAAGAAGTGTTTGAAAAGTATCCCGAGACTTTTGTGCGAGTTATTCAGATAATTATGGTAAGACTGAATAGAGTGACGTTTACTGCTCTGCATCAGCATTTGGGATTAAGTCACGAGCTTGTACATCAAGCCAGCACAAGAAGAAAGCAACTTCAACAGCAGCAGCAACAAGGTTCAAGTCCAGTAAGAAGGAACACGGTGCACTTGACAGGCACTTCGTTTGGCATTGAAGGTGGAGGATCAGATCCCTTTTCTTTATTTCCCTCCAGTAGTCCAGCTACCACTCAAACGCCACCGGATCTTCTGGATAATGAAAGCACGCCCACAAATCCCAATCAGTTTCAGTATGCTCAGCAGCAGCAACAGCAAGAAAGTGAACCAAACTCTTTAAACGTTCCCCAATCTGCTTCCAGCCAACTGAGAAAGCGTCACAGTATCCCAGTACAAATTGGAATACATAGTCAGCCCCAACCTCCAGAAAATTCTGCCAGTAGTTCAGGCAGTTTTGGAGGGGATGGAGGTGCGTTTCACAATCAGCACACTCCCTCCGCGACTCAACTAACCAGTCAAAGCTCCTCCACTCACGTAGGAACCCAGGAGCTGGACGCTGACGCTTTACTACGCCAAGCCATTTACGCATTCCGACTGAACCTTGGGCTAGATTCGGATTCCGATTCAAGCCTCCGTGACATTATCCATCTAAAGGACATTCCCGCAGGAGCCTACCTAGCCAAAGAAGAAAGCCAGCATTTAGACTGCGGCCTTGTATTCGTTCTCTCTGGCTTGTTAACCCTAACCCAAAGGGAAAGCGACAGGGATGCTTTAATGTTTAACGCTCATCCAGGAGAATTCGTAGGTGCTTTAGCTGTGCTCACTGGAGAGCCCTCAATATTCACCATAAGAGCTAAACACCACACCCGAGTAGCAGCCATGAGTAGTGCGGCCTTTTACCAGCTAATGGCCAACCAACCTAAAATCGTGCTCCACGTGGCCCACATTGTGGTCAAGAGACTAAGTCCCTTTGTACGTCAAATTGACTTTGCCATGGATTGGATTTTCCTTGAAGGAGGACGAGCTCTGTACAGACAAGGAGATGAAAGCGACTGTACCTATATCGTCCTAAGTGGTAGATTACGTTCAGTAATTACCCGAGCGGATGGTAAAAAGCAACTTGTTGGCGAGCACGGAAGAGGGGACCTTGTTGGCATTGTGGAAACTTTAACCAGTTATCCAAGAAGCACCACAGTAATGGCTGTAAGGGACACTGAACTAGCCAAACTACCTGAAGGACTACTAAACGCTATAAAATTAAAGTATCCCGTGGTACTCACCAAGTTGATTCAACTTTTGGGGCATAGAATACTGGGTAGTTGGCAACAGCCTTTGGGAGGGGGTCATGGTCCACCCAAAATTGAGAATAAACCTAGTCACGTCAACTTTAGTACTGTGGCGGTGCTTGCGGTTACAGATGACGTGCCTTTGAGTGCCTTTACCTACGAGTTGATTCACAGTCTGAGTAATATTGGACACGCGCTAAGACTGACTTCGGATTATATGAAGCAACTTCTTGGAAATAGTATACTGGAGGGGGCAAACGAGTACAAACTTAATAGTTGGTTGGCTCAGCAAGAGGATAAGCACAGGATTGTGTTGTATCAGTGCGATCACACCTTGACTGTGTGGACACAACGGTGTATTAGGCAAGCGGATTGTATTCTGATTGTTGGCCTGGGTGAAAATGAGCCCACGATTGGGAAGGTGGAAAAGCAGTTGGAGCATTTGGCTGTAAGAACGCAAAAGGAGTTGGTGCTACTGCACAAGGAGGGAAGTCGACCAAAGGATACCGCATTGTGGTTAAATGCGAGAACTTGGTGTAGTAGTCATCATCATTTACAATGTCCCAAAAGAATGTTTACCAGGAAGGCTAGGATGCCGGATTATTATAGCGTGGTGATGAAAACGGAACCGAATATTAATAGTGATTTTAGTAGATTGGCGAGATGGTTAACGGGAACGAGTGTAGGGTTGGTGTTGGGGGGAGGGGGTGCGAGAGGAGCAGCGCATGTGGGAATGTTGAAGGCGATTCAGGAAGCGGGTATTCCGGTGGATATGGTGGGGGGTGTGAGTATTGGTGCCTTTATGAGTGGGTTGTATGCAATGGAGAGGAATTTGGTGACGGTGACGCAAAAGGCGAGAGAGTGGTCACGGGTAAGATAAATAGAAAGTTAAAGAAATAGATGGTTAGGAAGAATTAAAAGATGTGGGGTTAATTGAGATTTTTTTGGATTTTTTCTTTAAGAAAATGACACAATGGTGGCGTCAAGCACTGGATCTCACTTATCCTGTAACGAGCATGTTTAGTGGAGCGGGATTTAACCAAACGCTAAAGGACACTTTTGGAGATACGCAGATTGAAGACTTGTGGCTGCCTTATTTTAATATTACAACCGATATTACCTCTAGTGCAATGCGAGTGCATACTTATGGTAAAACATCCTTTTAAAAGGAGATAATTCAGTTTTTTAAATAGATTTCTGCATGCTCACTTTTCTCTTTGAAGACTATTCACAAAAACTAACTATAATTTTATTCCAATTCTGATTGGTTTGCTTCTGATTGGCAATTTGGAATGAAAAATGCATTCTTTTTTCCTGTTCTGTTGTATGCATCTGGTTGTTGGCTCACTTGATTTTGTAAAAGTCTTAAAAGCTAAATAGTTTAAGTGTTGAGCATGCGGTACTAAATAATTTAGTAGACCAATTAACAAAATCCAAAAATTATCTTAAAGCTTTTATACAAAGTTATATATACGTAAACAATTTGAAGTACTTTTTTTATTTTAAAGCGTTTTTTGTCCTGTAAAAAGTTAACTTTCTAAAAATTTAATATTTTTTGTCTTCTGCTGCGATTTTTTTGTTAGGAAGTCTGTGGCGGTATACCAGGGCATCTATGTCCCTGTCTGGATACATGCCACCACTTTGCGATCCCTGCGATGGGCACCTTCTCTTAGATGGTGGTTACGTGTGTAACTTGCCATGTATGTAGAATTTTTAAAAATAAATGATCGCAGATTTATAAAAAAATGTGGAGTTTTACAATGATTCGGTTTTCAAGATCCTCCTCTTTGAATTGCAAGGATAACAATAAGTAGAATCTGATCCTGTAGAAAATATTTCTTAGTTATATAACCTGTTAGAACATTTTTTGTTGAGCGTGAGTCAACCTAAAAATGATTTAGAAATAATTTATATGCTTGTGCGCTTGCGTTTATAAAACAAGTTAGTTAAGATTTAGTTTCTTATGGTCTGTCTCTGTTTTTCTTCTAAAATATTTAAGACGTTTTTAAGTGGGTCTTGGGTCACTTGGGTGGGCTGTGGGTTTCTAAAATGGGTGATTAGTGATTAGTCAGTAATTTTATTTTAAAAAACGAATATCCTTTTGATTTGACATCTTAGGAGCGCTGTGGCTTTACGTACGTGCCTCCATGTCGATAGCTGGAGTATTTCCTCCGTAAGTTCTTTTTTTCCAGAGGCAGAAAAGTAGGAAGATTTTTTAGACGAAAAGATAGCTAAAATCTAGATTTGTTTGATTGATTTGCAATCTTGTAGTCTGTGCGATCCAGAGGATGGTCATTTACTTCTTGACGGAGTTTACTCCGATATGATGGGAGGTTAACACAAAATATTTAAGATTTTATACCGAATCATTGTAGAATTTTTTATGGAGTAGAGTTTTTAATAGGTGTAGATTGAAATTAATTGACTTTTCATGATTTTGTAGCGGATGTTATGCGAGCACACGGTGCTAGATACATTCTAGCCGTTGATGTTGGCTCGCAGGACGAAACGGATTTTACCAACTATGGAGACTCCCTCTCAGGCTGGTGGCTACTTTGGCAGCGATGGACAAGTCATTTTAGAACTACCGCAGTAAAGGTTCCTAATCTGCCCGATATTCAATCAAGATTGGCCTATGTCAGTTGTGTGCGTCAACTGGAGGAAGTGCGAAACAGTGACTATTGTCATTACATCCGTCCACCGATTGACAAGTACAAAACGTTGCAGTTTGGAAGTTTCGATGAGATTAAGGAGGTTGGCTATAATCACGGCAAGACTTACTTTGATGGGATGATGAAAGGAGGTAGCATTCCGTTTCCTAGTTGGGGTGGAGGACAAATGAGTGGTGCCCAGGGTGGTGGGGGAAGTGACAGAAGGGATCATTCAAATCAATTGATACACAAGTTGAGTTCGGGTAGCTTATATGGTGGATCTGGAGGAGGTGGAGGAAGTACGGCTAGCTTTTTTGGAGGAAAGAGACATGTACCCCAGCACCATCAAAGTCAGCAAAAGTTGGGAAGACCGTCGATGAGTAGTGGAACGTACAACTTTACGGATTTGGCGCAAATGGTGTTGCAAGTGAGAACTAGGGATCCTTACGGGCCTGGGGGAACGGATGATGATTATTCGGATGAGGATGATCTGCCCGAAGGATATGCGTCGGAGCATAGTTTGGAGTATTATGGGCATGGAGGAAATGTAAGAAAAATAAGTTTAAAACGCTTATCTTTTTAAGATAACCCATTTTGATAAACTTTTATTCATGTTTTGTTTAGAATCACGGTACAAATGGTGGCCAGCAGGATAATGGAATGCCGGAAGGAAGTCGTGCAGGAGCGTACTCCGAAAACGATGCGGATTCAGAAGCTTAAAGCTTTAAGCTTGCTACATGCTACAATGCTACCCACCTTTTAAAAAAACTATTTATCTGCGCATTTAAAACAGTCATTTATTTCCTCTCTCGCATCGAAACGCAGGAATAAATATATAGATTATATTCTTATTATACAATTTATGCAACTATCTTTCTAGTTTTCTTTATATAAAAATACACACTACTATTGTTATAAACTTGTATACTCTTTGTCTCTCTCTGTGAGCTTTATATACTGATGAAAATTATTTAGCTATGTAAAAAAAACTGTCATTTAGTTAGAAACAAGAAAAAATTGTGATGAATTTATAATTTAGTTAAATGCCAATAAAAAAGACAAAAGTAAGCCAAAAGCGAATCTCGTCATCTTCTTGGAATTTTGGTACTGGGGCGATGTAAGATTGGTTATCTTTGACAGAAGATTTGATTAATTAGCTTGTGTAAATTGTCAGATCAAAGAACTCTCTTTATGAAATACCGACACTCGTGTGTGATACCATCATTAATGCATCTCTGAGTTTGTTCAGCTTTTTAATTGAATTAAGTTTCATTTTCATCTCTGCTCACATGTACAATGTAACAGCATCCATTCTGATTCTGGGTTAGGCTCTTCATCTTCTTGTCTTTCTGTGATGCAACGCAAGAAGAACAAGACAATTCATTTATCCAGATGAATGAAATGAAAGGGAAACCTTAAAAACTGTTGGAAAGTAAACATATCCCAGCAGCAGCGTTTTAAATGACATGCTCCCATTTCATTCTCTTATGTCACATTTGTCTCCAATTTTAAATGTTTAATAGGTCAAACTGCATAAAAATGTTGTGGTAGCGTACACCCATCAACAACAAATCGTTTTAGTACGTATACTCAGAAGTCACGTCAGTACATAAATTAAGTTGGTCATAATGTTAACTTAAAAGTGTGTCAGAGTCAATTCAGTCATTAATCACGAGTCTCATCATAATATTTAGGTATTTAAGGTTAGTCTGTCAATAAAAATGTTGTCCAAAAATATATTCTCTGAAGGAAATTGGCCACAGTGCAGTGTGGTTTTATGGCTTGACCATAATAGCAGCATAAAGTTTTGTGGTCTTTCTTCTAAGTTATAATAGTGCATTTTCTAACTATAGTTTAAAGTTCTTCAAGTTTAACTACAAATTAATTAATTATAAAACCATTGCACGGGTAAACAGGTAAGCTATTAATTGAATTAACTTCATTTTTCATTGCAAGAATCTGTCGTGTTAAAAGATAGAATTTTCTCATAATGCCCCAAAATCCTATTCCTGTTCATTTTCATAATCCTGTGTATAGACATGACTAGTGGCATAATACTAGACCCAAAACGATAGAGAAAACTTTTTACCAAAATTACTTTACTCTTTCTTTCCATAAAAATATGCTTTCACCCAAAAAAGCCTACCTATACATCTACTAGAGTTCAGAGAACGCAACAGTATCCAACTTTCCAAAATCTGAAAATCTCCACACCTTTTTTATCCATCTTCCTTCCAACTTATAAGTGTTCCAGCACAAAGCGTTCAATAAAAAAGAAATACATGCCAATATCCATTTTCTCTTGTTGAAACACACCAGACCATCCAGAATCTAGACACTAGACCCATTATCATTATCGACAAATTTTCCCCCGAGAGAAAGTATCCAAAAGTTGTAACATCCAACATTTCACAATTCTCTTTACAAAATAGTCGATAAAATAGATGCTGCTAGGCTTTCTCTGGTCTAATGGTCTATCTTCTTGTTGCTCACGCGGAAAGATCGTGCAGCCAAGATGAAAAAACGTATCCAGCATCCAAAAATGATACTGTTGCGCTTTCTCCTTCTAAAATATATAAAAGAGAAAGCATCTAGAGAAAGTTCTATAGCTTTGCTTTCTGCGTCGTTTCCACTTGGGCACTTTCACATTGCACAGTCCAAAGTTTGCTTTTCCAAAATTGATTTTTTCCATTTTACCCTAATTTTTATTAATTTTCTAATTATTCCAGCTTATCCACTTGAAAAAGATAATTATGGAGTCTGCAGAGTTCCAAGAGTTTGGCAAAGCCATGCTGGACTACATAACCAACTATCTGGATAACATCCGAGACAGGTAACTGGGTACATGGGTTGGGTATTTGGGGCAACGTGAGAAAATCTTCTAAAAACTGCTTATCTTTTTAGACGCGTTCTTCCCACAGTCCAACCCGGTTACTTGCGTGACCTAATCCCCGATTCCGCCCCAGAGCAAGGCGAACCCTGGCAAGATATAATGAAGGACCTTGAGCGGGTTATCATGCCCGGGGTGACCCACTGGCACTCCCCGCATTTCCACGCGTACTACCCCACGGCTAACAGCTACCCGGCCATTGTGGCCGACATGCTCTCTGGAGCCATAGCTTGTATAGGCTTCACTTGGATCTCTAGTCCAGCCTGCACCGAACTGGAAGTGGTCACTTTGGACTGGCTTGGCAAAGCTTTGGACCTTCCTCCACAATTTTTAAGCGTTCCAAGCGCAGGTAAAGGTGGGGGCGTTATTCAAGGCACAGCTAGTGAAGCCACTTTGGTGGCTCTACTTTCAGCACGAGCCCGTTTTGCTCGAAAGTACACCTCCACATGCAGAAGCTTCGATGAAGACAACTTTATCGGCAAGTTGGTAGCTTATGCCAGCGACCAAGCGCATAGCAGCGTTGAGCGTGCGGGAATGTTGGGCGGGGTGAAAATGCGAAGCGTGGAAACGGATAAAGATCTAAGAATGCGTGGAGCTGAGCTAAGGGCTCAGATAACCCGGGATAAGAAAGCTGGGCTGATACCATTTTTTGTGGTGGCCACACTGGGAACCACAAATAGCTGTGCTTTTGACGCGCTGGATGAAATTGGTCAGGTTTGTGAGGAGGAAGGGCTATGGCTTCATGTGGACGCGGCTTACGCTGGAAGCGCGTTTATCTGCGAGGAGTACAGACATTTAATGGTGGGCATGGACAAAGCGGATAGTTTCAACTTTAATCCGCACAAATGGATGCTGGTCAATTTTGATTGCAGTGCGATGTGGATTACTAATGCAAGCGATGTGGTGGATGCTTTCAATGTGGATCCTTTGTACTTGAAGCATGATAGTCAGGGAAAAGCACCGGATTATAGACACTGGCAGATTCCGTTGGGAAGAAGGTTTCGCAGTTTGAAGTTGTGGTTTGTCATGAGGATTTATGGGCTGCAGAAGATTAAGGAACATATTCGGGGACAGATTCGGTTGGCACATGAGTTTGAGCAGTTGGTTAGGAAGGATGAACGGTTTGAGATTGTGACGCCGGTGATCTTGGGACTGGTTTGCTTTCGGATGAAGGTAAAAGAAGGTTAATTAATTATTCACTTCTAATGTACAAAGTAATTAATGTAGTTATCTTTTACAGGATAAGAGCAATGAGGACAATGAAAAGCTACTGAAGAGTATTAACGAACGGGGCAAGATTCACATTGTACCCAGCAAGCTAAAGGGCGTCTACATTTTGAGATTTGCCGTGTGCTCACGGTTTACTAACGAGGAGGATGTTAGATATGCTTGGAAAGAGATTCAGGAGGCAACTACCGACCTCGGGTTTCCGTTGGACAAGTAAAAAATGAGTCAAAATATCAATTAAAAAGTAGTGAACTAACTGTAGTAACAAAAAAACACAAGGGAATGAAGGGACCAATTCAACCCAAAAGCATGAACTTTAAGGGACCAAAAAATAAACAGACAAGTAGTCAAAATAGTAGAGTTCAGTAGTAAATCAAGTAGACAAACAAATTAACATTCCAAAACTTAAAACTTAGCATTTAAGCAAAATACAGAGAGAAACGGAGGGACCAAATCAATCAATCAGTTAGGCTTAACAATAGCTTAGTAATCTTGTTTCAATCATAAAACCTTTTAATTATCTTTTTGGTGCTTTAAAAAATGTTTGCTACTTAATTAATAGGTATTTATAATAATTAACTATTTATAACATTTTTTTCTTCCTTGTCCCTTGTTTAAATATTGTAAAAACCACAGAAAAGAAATTAATATACAGTTTTTTTTGTTATAAATATAAGCATTTTTATTTTTAGACAATGTACAATAATTCTTCCTTTTTTGCTAGTTAACTTAACTATCTATTAAACTAGTTTACTTTTTATGTCTTGTATATAATTTATATCATTTATGATCATTAAGTGAAACTTTGATGAAAATTGAACAAAAAAAAATGGATAATTTATAAACTAAAGGAGGTACTCCATCACTTGTGTTATCTATATCGTTATCCTTAAAATCTTGCTAAAAATACTCTGTCTGTCTGTAAATTAATGTCTCAGTTTTTTTTATCTACCCATTTTTTAATAATTTCGTGGCATATAGAACATACTTGAATGAGTGTGTGGAAACTGGTTTATAAATTATTACAATAATCACTTTAACTTAATTTCAGTTTTTTTATGATCTGCAAGCAGATTAGCATCAAAGCTGGATATTATTTGGATGATAAATGACATGATAAACTGTTAACTAGTTTAACGTACAATATTATAAAATAACAGCTTGGAAATAAACTAAAACCAACCAAACCAACCAATCTTACTGATTCATTATGAACTTGTGCATAATAAAACTAATATCTAGTTCATACAACAAAACAGTTATTCCAACTTTTTACACAGCTATTAACCAAAAAAAACTAAAATTACGACTTTCCCGAGAGGTATTTGAGAGATTGCTTGTACAACTTATAACGAATCTAACGGTCAAAAGTGAGTAAATCATTTTTTTACAACAAACCACCACAAACCAGCATTACATTACCAAGTGCATACTTAAACCATTTATCCCCAAAAATCCAAATAGTTACATAATAATTTCTTATTTTTTAAAGATAAGCTAGAGACAATTTTTAAGGGAAATACGGGATTATATTTTGTAGTAGGAATTATCATTTTTAGCCTTGAAGTTTTTTTTAGAAAATACTTTTTTACGGTAGAAAACGCGCAGAGCTTACAAATTACAAGTTTTATCCCTGAAAAATGTTCAATTTCCTGATTTCGGTCTTCGGTGGTTATCAAGTGATAAACTGGGGGCAAGTTCATTATCATAATAGCTTGCTTCACTGAATCACTGAAATGAAAAGTTGGGATTTTTTGGAAAGGTACTCATTCTTTAAATGAAAAAATGGGATCTGGTTCACCAGCGCGGCTCATTGCTTCATTCACAATGAAAAATTTCGGTGAAACAGACCCCTGTTCACTTTTAAACTACACACTACACACGATAACTTTTCACACACAAAGAAAACATTTTTAACTTTTTGACAATTAATAAAAAAAACAGGATTAATTAGTATTTAATTTGACGGTGATTCAGAAGATGCTGAGGAGGGTGTTGTGAATAATAGAAAGCTAAAGGGTACGGACACTTCTCGCTCTCCGCCAGATTTTGCAGAAGGGTTGACCATTGCTGCTGGTGAGGCGGGGCTGGAAATGCCCGTAAACTGGGCTCATGTGTCACTCTTCCAGAGTTTGATGGTTTTGTCGTTTTCCAGAGCTGCGGAGGCGATGATGTTTTCCGTGGGGTGACAAGCGGTGCACAGCACAACGTCTGGAAAGTAGAAGAAAAGGAAAATGTTAATTACTTTTAAAAGATAAAAGCTTATCTTGAAGAAGGTAAGTACTTACCAGTATGTCCCGACAGCTTTTGTACGATTTCTTTCGTCTGCAGGTTCCAAATGTAGACGAGGCAGTCCTCTGAACCGGAAACGATCCACTGAAAAATAGAAAAAGCGTTAGATTGACAGTTAAAACAGTAAAATAGCTTATGTTTTCATGTCTTACCTTTCCCCCAGTCACCGAGAAATTAGCAAATATACAGTACTTCTCGTTCTTGTGTCCCGTGTACGTTTTCAGGCACTTGCCCTTGCTGTAGTCCCAGAGCTTCAAGGTGTTATCTAGGGTGGCCGCAAGGATGTACTTGCCGTTCGGGGAAAACTTGACAAAGGACACGGGAGGATTATCGTCGTCAATTAGGGTTTTCAAACACTGGCCAGAGGCTGTATCCCAGATCCGACTATTTTAAAAAAGAAAAAGGCTTAACTTTAGTCACAGTGTTTTTGTATGGTTATCAAACAGGGGTCTGTTTCACCGAAATTTTTCATTGCTTGAAGCAATGAGCCGCGCTGGTGAACCAGACCCCTGGGGTTATCAATCCCAAAGCTTACCATAACCCATCATAGCTGGAAGACACAATCAGAGATCCATCACGATTGAAATGAACTGCGGAAACGGGATCAGAGTGGGCAGGTAAGGTTTTCAGGCATTTTCCTGTGCGAACGTCCCAGATTCTTACGCTTTCGTCAAACTGTCATTAACAAAAAAAACAGTTAATTAAACCAAATCAATGCTAAAAAGCCAGGGGTCTGGTTCACCGAAATTTTTCATTGCTTCATTATCATTATCGCATTAATGAGCAATGAGCCGCGCTGGTGAACCAGACCCCAGTTGTCAGTTAAAAATTAGTTAACTTACCGATCCAGAAACAATCAGATTTGACTGGGGATTGAAATTGCAACAGAAAACGTAATTGCTATGTCCCTTCAGCGTCTTTATACATTTACCCTGCAAAAAAACACCCAAAAATTAACCCCCAATCTTCTTCTTATCTTTAAAAGATAACTACTTATCCTCCTTCACTTACCGAACTTAGCTCCCAAACTTTGAGCGTTTTATCATCCGACGCACTAACCAAGAGCCTGGAATCCGAGCTCCAGGCCACATCCGATAAGCCCAGCTTGTGTCCACTAATCGTCTTCTCAAACTTGCCATCATACGCACCCCAAATCTTGATCAGCTTATCAGCCGAGCTACTGGCCAACCACTCCCCATTCGGACTAAACTTTACCGAGCTCACAGCCTTCGTATGACCCGCTAACGTGTACTTTAACGTATAATTAGGTTTCTAAAACCAAAAACCACCCCAAAAAACCTTTAAAAACCTTACACCTTATCTTAACCACTTATCATTTTAAAACCACTTACCAGCGAGCTACTACTACTTGCTCCTTTGCTTCCTCCTCCCGCACTCTGTCCCAATCCCCCGGACCCCAAAGGGGGCACAGGTTGCGGAGGTTGAAATCCTTGACCTGGTGGCGGACCCAGGCCCATCCCATCTTCGCCCATCATCTTATCTTATCACCACCTTCAAAATTAACCTTCCTTAAAAATTCTAACCACTTTGCACTTTACAAAAAAATCTACACTCAACTCCACACTTCCTTCCGCTTTAAAAACGCTGCTGAAAAAGATACCTCCAACAACAAAAACGCTGCTGCTGCGCTGACACTGCCACAAAAACGCTGAGAACACTGAGAGGGTTCAGGTGCCTAGGAATCGCTGCTGTGATGGCAAAATGGCATAAAAACTTGCCGATCTGCCTCCAAATAAACTCCAACGCGAGCAGAAGGAGTTAAGGGCTCATTCACACAAAATTTTACCCAATTTCCTTCCAAATTTCCCAAAAAATTAGTTAATTTTGTAGTTAAACTAGCTATTAGTTTAATTATAATTAATTGTTAATTAACTGATTAATTAGCAAAGGTTTGGCTTGAAGGGCACCTTAAAAGATGCGAGATGATGACACCCGAGAGCTATCCCGTCCGTGCTTTTGAGAGCGTTTCTGCTGCCAATTGGCAAAAATGACAGGAGAGAATAGAAGGAATGCCAATGACCAGCAACACAGCAGCAGGTACAGAGATGCGGGATGTACTTGGAGAAATGGCGAAAATGCATGGAGTGCAAGGCAGTCATAGAGTTTAGACTTTTTTGAGGCTTGAGACGGAGTTGGGAGCGGGAACGAGGTGATGGATGAGTTGTCTGAAGAACGACAAGGTGACGAGATGGAGGGGATTTGGAGGAGATGACGAGTGACGATTTTTGAAGTGGGAGGTGATGTGGAGGTGACGAGGGGATGATTGATGATTAATATGAATGATTGGATGATTTGGAGGTGGGGATGATAATGATGGGGGATGATTTTTTGGAGGGGATGAAGTGGGCGGGTTTTGGAAGTGACGATGATAAAAATGAGGGGATTTGGAGGTGACGTGGCATTTTTTGGGGATGACGCATGGACGATGCTTTTGGGAGTCAGCTGAGATGTCAGATGGTTCAGTAGTAGAGCGCAGGCTTGGGTAATCACGGATTAGAATCACCAATCACGGCTGAACACTGACGAGAGAGGTTCCTATTAATCTCTGCTGTGATGGCAAAATGGCATAAAAAGTTGCCTCCAAATAACCCAACGCGAACAGAAGGAGTTAAGGGGTCATTTACACAAAAACTTGCACAATTTCCTTCAAATTTCCACAAAAATTAGTTTTGTAGTTAATGTAGCGAGATGATTAATTTTTAATTAATTGTTTAATTAAATGATTAATTAGCAAGGTTTGGTGTGAAGGGCACCTTAAAAGATGCTAGATGATGACACTATCCCGTCCGTGCTTTTGAGAGCGTTTCTGCTGCCAAAAGGGAAATGACAGGAGAGAATAGCAGAAAAATGCGAAGGAAAGCCAATGCCAATGACCAGGCGAGGCAGGGCGAGAGCTGTAGCCTAGATGAACAAAGGCAGAAGCCTAGTTGGCTTTTTGGAACATGCGAGGTTGATTAATTTGGTTAATTGGTGATTATTTTAATTTTTGGGGACCTACCGTTGTTGGTTTGGAGAGAACTACCTTTTCCTAATGCTTTTCAGGGGCAGTCTCATTCAAGTATGATCTATATGGCACGATATTATAAAAAAGCAGAAAAGAAAGATGACAGAGTGCTTTTAGCAAGATATATAATCTAAATAATAATAAGAGCATGTTGTCGTAGACCGCTGGGTGCGTTAAAGTGCATTTAGAAATTAGATGCTTTTAGTGTAATGCGTTTATTTTGAGTGTTGCGATGACGAATTCAAATGTCTGCAATAACATTACAACAGAACGTGCATAAAGCATAACGATGATTATCATGCATTGCACCAAGAGTTATCGTGGTAACTAAGGCTTATCATTGCATAGAGAGTTACCTTAGTAACCGATACTTGAGTAGTTATAATGTATGTAGTAACCAACTAAAGGCTATCATTTCTAGAAGGTTGATCGTATGAATCAGAAATAATAATATCTCATAAATAGAAAAGATATCAAGAAGTTTTCTTTCTAAACAGTTTACTATTAAAAGCGGCATTCTTAACATCATTGGGTGTGCAATTAAGCAGCAGCAGATTAATCTATGGCATTTAGAGTACATATTTAACTATAGCATAGCAAATACAGTGCGTGTATGTCAACAATGTATTTCCTATTAAGTAAGATAATTACAAAATTCAAAACATTGTGGGGAGAGATCTTTGTTATGAAAACCTGCAATTTTAAATTATGAATCGGATTTCTAGCCTGACAAAACCTACATTAATAAAGAATCTTTATGGAAAAATTAAGAAGTCTTTAACGGTTTTCAATCTAAGTTAAATGAAACAGTTGCACCTGTTTTAGGTTGAAGGCCAAGACTTCAGCCTTTTCTGTAACCTGTAGACTGTAGAAGAAAATCCCTTAAAATAATTTTTTTCATATAAATGTTTTAGTGTAAAGTTTTTCTAGAACATATTATTGCATGCGCATAAGGGCATGCTGGGCCTTTCTAGTATATAATATAATCAGTCCTGTTTCATACATATTTGGTAAATGGGACAGCGTGAATCCCGATTGAGAAAAAGCTTGTGGTTGAGAAAAAGTCTGTTGTTTAGAAAATTGAGGTGGATTAAAAACTTAAAGTTTTAAAAAATGGAAGAACATGGTGAGAAGGAAAGAAAGGAGGGAGAGGAGAAGAAACCGGAAACCTTTAAAAAAAGCCAGACGAGACGACAAAAGAGGAGGATGAGGGTATTTCATTGGCCAAAAAAGCAAAAGTGGATACACAGCCTGAAAAGCCACAGTCACCACAACCCGGAAATTCGCGCAGTAGCGTTGGACTTGCAGGTAATCCTCTAAGGGATTAGAAATGAGCACTAAAACCAATGATGGTGAGAGGTAGCCCCAGTGGGTATGGTTGTGGATACCGTGGTATTTTCATCTTGTTGTCTTCTGGGTAATCTCCTCCGAGCTGAGCTGGGACACATTCTCGGCGTCTGCTGCCATGCAGTTATTGCCCAATGCCCTAACTCGTTTCATACCCAAGCGATTGGGAGGGGAAGCAAAACTTGACTCAACAAAACTCGTATGCTTTCCTAAGTTTACAAAACTTTATTTTTTATCCCCTTTATTTTAGGTGCCAACCAATGGAACGCATTCGACGAGAATAGCTTCCCATTTCCTACAGGTCAAGAAATCGTTGACTTGGCCAACTTTAGCCTAAAGGAAGCTTTCAGCTTCTCACAAGCTGTTGTGGAGGAAGACTCCAATGATGAAGTGGATGTTTTGGAGGAGGAGGAGGAGGTTGTTCAAGTTTTGGAGGAGGAGGAGGAGGTTGTTCAAGTTTTGGAGGAGGAGGATTGGGAGGAGGACGAAGATGAAGTAGTTCTGCCTGATCCAGCATGAGTCTGTGTACATGATGGTTCTAATAGCTCAGTATGAGTAATAATGAATAATTAACTAACTTAAACAATAAAATAATAGTAAAGTATCAAATGGTCACACAAGTAGAAAGAAAAAGTTAGATTTTTTGCTAATTATTTATTTTATTCTACAAGTTTGGTAGAATGGTTTTGTGTAAAAAGCTTATGAAGAAGGAGAGGGGTATTGTGAGACGTAGAAATGTTAAAGTGCATAATCTTCTGTTTTTCATTTAAGAAAAGTTAACAAAGTAGTTTAAATATCTGTTTTTTGTAATTAACACGAAGAAGGATAACAAAGTGCTTTAAAACTTTCTACTGAAAAAGTTAAGATAATAATTCAAAGTAGCAGCATGATAAATGATATGATAACTTAAAACTTTGTAATTTTTTCTGTGTTGTTCAGTCTCAACTTTGAAAACAAGTGTACTTTGTAAACTCACGGATTACTATGATAAAAATAAGTAATTATTAAGTTAAACTAACTAACTACCTAGGGAAAAAAATGAATGAACAATTTGAAGTAAATTTTTGGACTTTATCTTACCAAAAAGTTTAACTGAATGAATAATGAAAGGCTTGATTATTAAAGTCTAAAGAAAACTAAAGAATGATTAAAAATTAAAACGATTACACTATCAATTATGATTATTCCTAAAAATAAAATAATTAAAACTCAGAGACAACCCAGTTTAGTTTTTTATACTTTATTTCCCTTTTTTATAACATGCACATGAATCATAATCAAAGTTGTATAGAAAAAAATGAAAAAGATGTTAAAATTTTTATAAAAACATGCGGTTTACGAAAATAATTATGAAACATGAAAACGGGTTTAAATAATGTTAATTTTTTTGGTTATCAGTTAGCTCTCCTGCGCCGTTTGCAGACGAATTATTAGCCACGTTCATCAAGAAGTATTGATCACCCCCGGATGACTTGCTATTATCACCATTTTGAATCTGAACCATAGCTTGTTGAGCCCCTTGATAACCTTCACCGTTAGCTTTATCCTTAGCTGCTTCAGCAACTCCAGTATCCAGTTTCTTGGGAGTAGAAGCAATATTGCTAAAGTTGCGAATAGGATGATACTCAATCACCTTAGTAACATGAGCACTGAGCAAACTCGTGGTTCGTTGTATGGGCAAGGTAGTGCTGGTTACCAACCGACTGTCTATGGGACTGTTGAATATGGTGGAGGCAGAGTTTTCTCCGTCGTAGGCACTCACACGTTCCTAAAAACAAAGTCAAGACTAAATTAAGACTGTTAAATTTTAAGAATAATGTTTCTATCCATTTTACTTACCGTTGAATCACTATGCACAGGACTCTGTTTTTCCTCAGAGCTCCCTCCTCCCTCGTTAGCTTCCACAACCTGCTTGTCCTTTTGGTTAAGTTCCGGTGACAAAGTAGAAGCATTAGAGTCTACTGTACTAATACCATCCGAAGATCTTTGAGATGCTTTATCTTCCGACTTTTCTCCAGTGCTACTTTCCACGCCATTATTTCCAGTACAAAGTTTCTTCGCCGCTGGTACACTCTCAGACTCTGACAAGCTTCGTTTCACCACTTTCAACTCTCCTCGCGATGTTCCAGTAGCCACTGTAGAAGCACCACCTCCGGAAGTACTTCCCTCCACACCCAAACCCGCTGCTGCCAAGTTCAACCTTCCTCTACTTTGCCTCCACAGTGCCTCTTCCCCTCTATTAGCATTCTCAAGCCCAATGGCCAAATCCTCCTCTCCAATACCCCCATGGGCTAAATCTCCAAACATAGCGCCACTTGTACTTCCAAAGCTTTCATCCAAAAGACTCCGTTCCGGACTTGCATTTCCATGTCCCGGAGCGTGAAAATCCCTATGGGCAAACAAGCTCCTTTCCTGCACGCTTATTTTCAGTCCCTCAATAGTCTCATAAGCTTGCTTCAACTGCACCATCAGCGACTTAACCTTTTTTCTTAAGTAGTGGTTTCCACAACGCAGTTGATAATTGCAAACATGTCCAACTGGTTATACATCTCGCGGTTGTTTTCACTGCGGACGTTAATATAATCGCTGCTGTTGCTTCTTGGATGATGGCCCATTCCACCATGATGACTAGCGGTACTTCCACCAGGTCCAATTCGAACGGTGGTTGGGGGCAGAGGTCTACCGTCATCCCTGCGGATATTCACCCGATTGTTGAATCCACCCACTAAGTGCACCGAAGGTTGCTGGTTAGCAGGAGGTGGACCCCTATTTTGACCTGAAGGCCCTGAAGCTCCTGCAGAGCTTGGAGTAGCCCCTCGAGCACCTGCAGCAGTATCCTCTGGAGTGTCTGGAGCCACAGGATTAGGCATTTGCATCCAACGCTCTTGACTCGTCTTGCTGTCAAAGTTATCCCCTGCTCCAGCCCGAGGAATGGTGGGTGCGGTGAGCAACTTGTAAATGGATCTATTCGCTTGAATAATGTTGGGTTTGTCTTGGTCACTACTCTTGTCATTATTGGAAGTCTTAGAGAAAAAAATGAAAAAGATGTTAAATTTTTTATAAAAACATGCAAGATGATCTATTGTACTATGCCAGGTAACTAAAAAAGGATCTCGTAGTGTACTTGTGTACTTAGATCCAAAGTAGAACGCCAGGTTTGACTCATACCTTTCCATTGGGGCACGGTGTCCATTAGCATTTTGAGATCACTTTTCAGATCAAAACCCAGCTTGAGAATGGACAAATTCTCAAAGTAGCTTTGCCGCAGGGCTTGCCATACGTTGGAAGAAGAATTAGCTTTAGACTCCAGGTTTTTCTTCAACGTGACCACATCCACTAAATGGATCTTATCTTGAAACGCCAGTTGAAGAAGAGCAGCTCCCGAACTCTTGCTGAGAATGGGTTTCCACTCGCTATCAAATCCACTAAGTTTTAACGGTCCTTCCTTGACATTGACAAGACTTTGGCAGAGTTCCAGTACTTGCTCGGGAGTCTGATACAAAATGACTTGGTCATCTGGAAAAGGATGGCGATAATACTCTTTAATTTTTGGTCGTTTTTCCACGTTTTGGGGTTCTTCAACAAATTCCACTTCCCAGTTTTTTTCTTGTAGGGGTGGTGGCGGTGGTGGTGGTGGAGACTGTTGCTTTTGTGGAACTTGTGGGCTATCTCCCCAATCCTCATCCTCCCAATTTTCATCCTGCTGAGCTCGTTCCTGTTCCTTAACTTTTCTTACGTCCTCTGGCAGATACTTTAACACTTCGGGATCATCACAAGCTTGATCCTCCCACATTTCCTTTTGTGTGATAAACTTTGCACATCCTTGAAAATCCTGATACATTAGATAATGATGGACAATACTAGTCCACAGGCTTTTATCATTCTGACTCAAGTCTTCAATCAGCTCCGCAAAACTGTCTGCGTTCATCTCTTCCTTTTCATAGCGCCGGGAAAATAGATGTCGTAACTCGCCGAAACGCTGTCTATGTCCGATATTGGGACAGGCTTCTTCAAATCCTAGGTTATATTTGGTTCGTAAGCGTTTAATTAACTTGGCTAACGGCTTGTGCTGCAGTTTCTCACATTTCACATGAGGAATTGAATTTGTACTGCAGTAATTGAATAGCTGAGCGTAAACAGTAGATCCACAGCGTTCTTCGTTGAAAAAGCTGTCCAAAAATTGTAAGAGTTCTCGTTGATGTGCAGGAGATCCGCTTAAAAATTCTTCAACGAGAGGAAGCTTATCTTGAAGCAGCAGAGGAACGATAAAAGAGCGAATGTCCACTTGACTCCGTAGATTTAAGGATATGGCGCATTGTGCGGCAATGCTGTAGTCGTGCTTGGAACATAGCTTGTTTATCTCCTCCAGAATGTAGCTAACCAGTTGGGGGTTACTTGAAGTGGTGACATTTGACAGGTAAATGGAAAAGATAAGCTTTTGAAGAGAGTCCTTCCTGGAAAAGAGAGCCACTTGGAATGCAGCTTGTTGCAAAGCTTGGGAAATGAATAGAGATGAAGTTGAATCCGTGAAAGAGATTCCTGTAGAGTTTGGCAAGCTTTTGAGATACTCTGCAAATCCTTCAAAAACTGCAAAACAATCAATTAAAAAACATGTAATATTACTACTAATTACGTAACTATCAAACTTAATTTTGCAATGATTACCTGCTTGACTTTGACATTTTCCCGGATGAAACGCTATCTCCATACAGTTCAATCCCAGGTACAACGCCAACCCCGGCAAATTCCCCTTTCTGTCCTGATGCCAGCTCCGAAAAATACCTTGGAGCGCCTCAGGATACCGCTTGGAATCCGTGTTGGGGGCACCTACAAAACCAATCACACTTATCAATCACCTAATCACTCAACTAATTACCAAATCCCCTCCACAAACCACCTACCTTTCTGCTGCTGATCTCTAATCCAAACCTCCTTCAATCTGCCCCCTACTTTTTCCCAATCCGCTTCCCCCCACCCCAAAATCCTCTTTAACAACTCCCTCTTCATCTTCACCTTATCATCCTCCTCTTTAATCTTTCCTTGTCCATTAGCCTCCTCATTCCTCTTCCCCCCTTTACCCTTTCCCCTTCTAATCCCCTCAAAACCCCCATTATCCTCCTCCTTCGGATCCAAACCACCCGGATACTTGGGCCACCGCTGAGTAGGCTCCTGAACCTGAATTTCCCCAGTCCACCTCTGATCCTCCTCCTCCTTTCTTCCAATCAATCTCCCATGTCCCCTACCCACAACCGGAGCCTCTGTTACGTCACAGCTTCTTATTGGCGGCACTTGACACTTGGTCATCCTCATCTCCTCCTCACTGTCATCCTCCTCACTACTCCAACCAGCAGGTCTACAAGGCATAACTACTCATTCCCCACTTGTTAAACCAACTGTCAATCACTTAATTAATCACAATTAATTAAAAAATCACAAAAAAAATCAGTCTCAAAATCTGTCCAAACAGCCCATCACACTCTAAAAAATAGAACGCGGCCGGTGCAAAAAGCTCGGCTCAAGCTCAACGACAGGACCAAGCTGGTTCAGACCTCAGCTGATTTCTGGCACAGGCCGCGTTAGACTTGGGCTTGAGCCTAGCGCCACGTTGGGCAAAGCGGCAGCTGCTCAAGGCCACACGCCGCGTTTTTATGGGGCTGTGCATAGTCCGCGTGCATGCAAAATAACAGCTGGAAAGAGTAGCAAAGCGAGTTGCATGGGTTGACTTGAATAGTGGACGGCCCCTTTGTGTAAACAAGGTGGATTGGGTAGTTGACGAACGAGACGAGCACACTGTGCTCAGCACAGACGAGAACAAAGCCAAGTGGCCAAGTTGGAAGGGAAGACGGCCAAAGAAGTGACGAATTTGCAAGTTAATTTGGTTAATTGGTGATTAAAGTGATTAGATTAATTGGTTGAAAGGTGAATAGCAGAGGTTTTGAAGTGGACAAGGTAAGAAGGGGGCTTTTTTGGGGGTTGGGGAATGGTTTGATTGATTGGTGATTTGTTTTGAAATTGATTGGTTTTTTGGGGTTTTTAGGAGGGGATTTTTGGAGGTGATTGACAAGATGATTGACGGAGGAAAAGGGGAGGAGGGGATGGAGGTGGTGAAGCAACCAAAGGTGACCAGAGAGACCCGTGGACCACGGACCAATCACTTGATTTATATTAGGGACGTGATTGTGAAGACGATGCTGAGGCATAAGGCGAGTGTGGCTTTTAAGCAGCCTGTGGATCCGGTTAGATTGGGGATTTTGGTGAGTGATTGATAGGGAAATTAGGTGATGATTTGAATAATTAGTGGAATGGGGATAGATAAAAAAGGATGATTTTTTGTGTGGTTTGTAGAATTACTATGAGTTTATCTTGGAGCCGATGGATTTGAGCACGATTCAGAAGAGACTGACTAATAGGTACTATCAAAGTGGACAAGAGTGTTTGGAGGACTTTCAGTTGATGTTTTGCAATTGTTACGTGTATAATGATCCTGAGAGTCCGGTGGTGAGTCAAGCAAGGGATTTGGAGTTGACGCTGGTGAGGAAGTTGATTGAGATGGAGGAGAAGGAGCAGGTGATTCCTGATGGACAGAGGATGAGGATTGAGGGGAGGAGGAGTACTAGCGAGAGTACTCTAAGTGAAAGCTTTGAGAGTACTTTGGGGGAAGGGGAGGAAAAGGGGATTAAGTTGAGATTGAGGGAGATGAAGAAGCCAGAGCCGGTGGAGAAGAAGCAGGTGATTGTACAGCAGCAGAAAAAAGTGCCTGTTGGAGGGGGCAAGGGGATTCGAATGGTGGAGGTGACGATGGAGGAAGATAGCAGTAGTGAGAGCGATAGTTCGGAGACTAGTAGCAGCAGTAGTGACGAAGACGAGGAGGAGGAAGATGGAGAGGACATGGATCAATGGTATCAGAGGAACAAGGAGGACCGACGGCAGAGATTAATTATTATTCAAAATCAGGTGAGATTTTAAAAAAGTTTTTAAGTGTGAAAGGTTAGTTAGGGTTTAATTGTGATTTGTGTGAATGGTTTTTGGTTTTAGATGAATTTGTTAACGCAACAAATGCAAGCTGTGTACGACGAGGAACAGAGAGATGAGAAGAGGTATAAGTCATGTAAAAGGAGGAGTAGAAACTCAACAGGATCTGGAGGTGGTGGGAAGAAGAAAAAGGATAGAAGCAGTAGTCCTAAGGTGACCCCGGTGAAGATTCAAATGGTGCCTAGAGGAGGTTCTAGTTCCAGCAAGAAGAAAACAAGTTCTGGGGGGACAGCAGGTGCAGCTATAAATCGGATGCTATTTAAAATGGCGAGTACTAGTACCCCAGACAAAGCTGGAGGGAGTAGCAAGTCTGCTGACAAGGGAAAAAGCAAAAGTAAAGCAAGTGATAAGAAGAAAAGTGACAGTGGCAAGACTAAAGATAAGTCCAGGGGTAGTACTAGCAGCAGTAGGAAAAGCAGTGGAAAGTCATCCTCTACCAAAAAGTCAACCACCAAGGCAAAATCGCAAACTCCAGCTGTTCCCTCCACCTCCAAATCTACCCCCAAAAGCCTAACACTTGACAAAAACAAACAGATGACCCCCGAAGTCCTCGCCCAATTGAAGCTCAACTTTTTCAAGATTACAGAATCTGACGTGGAGGAAATCATTCAAATGTGCAGTTATTACGATTATGACGAGGATTCTATGGATGATGACGATGACATGCTGAACATCAAGGCACTTCCTTATACAGCTCAGTGGGAGATTTGGGACAAGGTTGAGAAAAAGATTGCTAAAGCTGGCCAGGTCAAAGTTGTAAATCCAGATCCTCCTGTAGCAGCACCAGCAGCAGTGGTGGTTCCGAGTTTATATCAGCAAGAAACTTTAACTTTGCACTTTGCTCAATCTCCTGCCATGCCTGAGGCGACCCCCACACCTGCCGTGGATAATTTTACTCCTGGTAAGTATTCTTACTTAAAATCTTAAAACAATTTATCAATCAATTAATTTATCTCTGCTTTTTCAGTGCCAATCCTCCTCAACCCGTAACGGTGCTAATTTCTGGGGCAATGCAAGACGTGCCAGCTAACCCTTCAACTGCAGCAATAAGCAAGCAAGCTAATCAAGATATTGAAGACGACGATGATGAGGACGATGATACCTTATTAGACATTTACTAAACGCTAATCATTATCAATCAATCACTTTCAATCCCAATTAACTATGAACTTGAGAGACAATCATCCAATTATCCAATTTAATTTTTTTATTCTTTCCATTTAAATGTGTATTGCTTTTACACTGCCGTTTTTTAGAAAGGAAAAACATCTCTAATTAATTATTTTTTATACTTCTGGCCATCTCTCTCAGTAGTATTTATAATTACTCATTCTTCTCTGCTTTTATAAGCTTAAACACAGAATAATGTATTTAACACAGCTTTGTTCTCTGTTTTTTTACGCTCTACATTAATTTTTTGTATAAGATTTTTTTTAGCATATTCCTGTACTAGTATATTAGTTAACTAACCACTTAGCAGTTTTACAGTTAACTCATTTAGGTAACTCAGTTTAGTAGTCTTAACTGTTATAATTAATAATATGTGTATTCAAGCCCTGTATGTACTTGTTAATTGCATTTTTTGGACGTTAATCAATTTTCCTCGTTCTCGTGTTAAAAACAAGTTATCATTTTTTATTAGAAATAGTCGGTATTTAAGTTACCTGTGTGTGTTCTGTTAGTAAAAAGACTGGTTTTACTATTCGGTTGCAACAAATTAATAGTTTAGTAGTCACTTTAGATGTACTTGAGCCTATCTATATGGTAACTTACCATTGGTAAGTAGTGTGGGTGGGGAATGGGGAAAGCGTTTAAAAAGTGTAAATAGTAGTAATTATAATCCGTTTTATACTACATAATTGGTTTAGTATGAATTGTAATGAATTTTAGTGTAAATTTCGTTAAAAATTGAATAAAAACACGTATTTCAAGCGCTAGTTTGTAATTGGGGCATTGTGTTACATGTGCATTTTTGGAATAGAACTTTTTAAGATGTTCATGCATTCATTCCTGTCATTTAGCTCGTTTTAAAGTGTTTTTATTATAATTTGGCCACACTGCGTAATTATTTGTTTTGGTAAATTAATAATTAGTGCGGTTTCTATATATAAAGATAGTAAAGAAAGAATTGTGCAAAACGGAATTACAGAAGCTTAAAAGATTAGTTAGTTTTTTGAATTTATAGGCTTTTCTACAATTTTTTTATTTGAAGTTACACAGTCAGTACATGTATGATGTACAGTGCTTTTTTATAAATAAGTATTTTAATCTTTTAATTCGATATTTTTGTGTGGACAATTATTTTAACTAAGCTAATCTACTAGAGACTCAAGAATCAAGAAACTTTTGTGACACAAAATTTGCGTGCAAATAAATGTAATAAATCAATCAAGTAAGATACATGTATTAGTAGTAACCTGAGATGAACGATCAGTTTCTGGGTGCTAACTTGACGCACATGTCCAATGTTGGAATAATATCTGTTGGAGAGAAATTATATGCAAGCATGTAAAAAATGTAATCTACAAATTGCAAATTGTATTTTAACAATACATAACGGATAATTACACCAAACATCAACCTTCCGGAAACACCATATTGACCACGAAAAATCTCAAGTACGTCTACTCTCATTATAACGGCCAGTCAAGGGCGGCAGGTTTTCTGGCCGGTATAAACATCGGCCGATATAAGCTATAACGGTTATGGCCGTTACAAGCCATAACGGCCATAACCGGTATAAGTTTGTAACTTTAGTTGTTATAACGGCAATAACCGGTATAAAATTTTCAGATGATTTGTGCTTGTAGCAATATTATCATGTGAACGTAGCACATAAATAAGATTTGTTTACACTTTCGCCTTACAAAAACAACACATTTTATGGAAAGTGACGGCAGTAGATATCACATGTTTGTGCGAGTACGTATTTCATGATGGTAAAAGCAAAGAGTTTAGATATATTTAGTCTAAGGGTAAAAGTGTAAATTTGCAGCTTCTTTTTGGTTACGGCCGTTATAACATACTGTTTTTCGGTCAAGGGACCGAACAAATTTGGCCGTAATAAATAATAACCGTTATAGCTTACACCGTTATAACCATGGTAAAATACATGGTACGTCCTATCTAAATATCCGGGCAACAAAAAGTTGGCCGATATAGCCATAGAACCGTTACAACCATGTCCGTTATATCAAGAGGGGACTGTATCACAAAAAACCGAACCCGTTGTTTATAATATTTAAACCCATACTACTATAATTTTTACATGTAAACAAATACGTAAATTTACAATCGATCATATTATTATCGCCAACATACTTACGTAATTACGGTAGAAATGTGCCTAATATCGCTATTACAAGTTTTGGTTCCAAATCCCATGATTTTAATATCTTCAAGAATTTATAAAGACCAGTAGGAAACTCTTCTTTAACAAAACTTTCCAAACAGACATTCCAATCTTCCTCCATTTTAATGTTCAGCATGTCTGCCAATTTCCCCAAGTGCTGTGTGTTCCCTTCTTGTTCCTCGTCACGAAACAAAAAGACTAGCATCCGTCCAAGAAACCGTTGCAAATCCTCCAGCATGTATTTGAAAGCACCATAAATAAACTCTTCAAGAATTCCAGGCCGTTTCCAATTTCCCGGCAGCATTCCGGTGTATATGAAGCTCAAAAGGGCTTCAAATGCGGGACCGGAAATGTCGTCAATTTTGACAATTCCTTCCTGTGCTTCAACCATGGGCGTTTGGAACATTGAACGAAAAACTGGACTACGTATTCCTAGAATAGCCATATTTGCTACAAATTCCCGACCGTCTTTAGTAATTAATTTCACTCCTAAATTGTGTCCACCATCAAAGCCCAGTTTATACATGGATACTAAGTCGTCTTTCCACTTGTCGATGAATTTAGTTTCATAGAACCAAGTGAGCATGGAAGTCATCAGAGCATTTTGCGAAATATTAGGCGGGATTCTTTTCATGTTGCAAACATACAAATGGACCCGTAAAATTAAGGCTCCATCCTGCCTCATAGGTTGCTCAAGTAGGTCATCCCGTTTTTGAAAGCAATAATTAAGTATAGGCACGTGGTCAGCTTGATATGTATCTAAAAGTACAAGAAATAAACCATTGGCAAGTGGACATAATTAGGAATCGACTTCGGGACCTCCCGGGCCTTGGGGGCCTTCGGCCCCGCTGATATTTGGGGCCTTCGGCCCGCGGATAAACTGATTTTAACAAATGGACCTCATATTTGTAATCCTGGCCAAAAATGGACCTAAAATCATGTTTCACACAGCATAGGTCCACTAGTTTGGAAAATTTAACAATTTAGTACCCAAAATCAGGTCCTAAATAGTTAAATTATAACAAACGGACCGTGGATTCGTAATCCCGGTCAAAAATGGACCTAAAATCATGTGTCACACATCTTTGCCCATTAATTTGGAAAATTTGACAATTAAGGCCCTAAATCAGGGCCTAAATAGTTAAATTTTAACAAATAGACATCATATTTGTAACCCTATTCAAAAATGGACCTACAATCATGTGTCACACAGCATAGATGCATTAATTTGGAAAATTTAACAATTAAGGCCCTAAATAAGGGCCTAAATAGTTAAATTTTAACGAATGGACATCATATTCGTAATTTTGGTAAAAATGGACCTACAATCATGTGCCGCATGATATAGGTCCTATTTAAAAATGTTTGACCGTTGGTGACCTCTCTCTGACCTTTGGAGTTGACCTATTGACCTGGAATTCATAAGGGTTCTGTCGGAGGTCCACTAGAGTCTGTATACCAAATTTGGTTGGAATCGGATTAGCATTAGAGCAATCAAGGATATAGAGACGCAGAGAAAATAAACTTTTGTAAACTTAGGAAAGCAGACGAGAATGACAATTTATTTTGACTACAGTAATGGTCTGAGTTATGTTGACATCAAAGTCTTGACCAGCGTACTCAATTACCCCTTAAAACTGAATTTCACCATGTTATGGTGCATTTAAGTATAGTGGGGAGCTGGCCCGGGGGATCAGGGTGGTGTGGGGTAACCTGGGTACCAGAATATTGATCAGCGTGGTTGATTACCCCTGGGGACTGAGTTTCACCTATCTAGCTTAAAGATTTGTGGAGATATTGACAATGTTATATTTTTGCACTTTTCGCCCCCTAGCGGCTAATCGTGAACAGCTACCAAAAAACGGTCGTCATTTTTGAACTCAGGGGCATCAATTACCTATAATAAGGCGGACTTGTGATTTAAAAATGTTTGACCTTAATGGGGGTGTGGGGGGTATTTTGGGGAAGGGGGGTCTGGGGGTAACGGTTTTTTGCCCCAGGCGAGATTAAGTGACCAGGAATTCAATGGTGAAAACAGATTTTGAATATCTGGCATGGTCTAGGAGGAGATCGCGCTACGGACGGGCGGAAGGGCGGAAGGGCGGAAGGCGTATACAGACTTGAGGAGCAATATCAGAAAGCATACTGAGGTCTGAAGACCTCGTCTGCTTAATAATTTTAGGCAGGGGCCTATGTTTCCCATGCAATTAGATGGTTGGTTACTCTGTATCAATGGATACGCATGTTACAAAGATATAGAGTAACCACACAACAACAAAATACTTGCTTCAGTCACTACCTACCTCTATATCCTTGATTGCTCTAATGGATTAGCCATTTCGGAGAAAAACGTGTCCGGACGGCCGGACGTCCGGAACAGGAAATTAGAAGGAATCTGTCGATTCCTAATACTCCAAATGGACAATTAGTAAAAATCAGTTCTTCTTGTCTTTTGTATTTTCTTCCTATTTCCACATCATTGTCATCGTATAATTTTACTACCTGCTTTCATGCTTAGTAATATATCTTGTGTAATAAAAAGCATGACCGTCAGAAAGTGTGCATTCTGGGGAATGTCTCCAACTAATTCAACGTTTGGTCGAAGAACATTATTTTGTTGTTGTTCTTCCATCTTTAGGAAACATTTCCACTTTAAATCAAGTTCTATAGTTGAACCCGCTTTAAAATAAAAATGTTGTAGTTCCAAAGCTTGTTGATTGTTCCTCATTTTAACAAAATCCGCAATATTCCAGACAAAATCACGTTTCTCCATAAACAACTACAATATACAGAAAGAAATGAAAGTATTGAGGGTTTAACTTTTTATAATAAATTAACAAACTATATAATGTGAATTTATAGCTACGCACCTGTTTTGGAATCAATTTGTTATACTCCATATTCCAAGTACTCGGATCAAACCAAGTAATAAAATTCTGACAGATAAATTATCAATCTAACTGCTTGTAGATGTAAGATGCTTGTAAAACTGCCAGTTGAATAAAAAATGGTGCTTTTATCATATATTGTTCACTGGCACAGTAAAAGTTACAGATACTTTTATAACAAACGGACGAAATAATATACACATGAACAGGGTACAAACCCTTTTGACTGTGTGAAGTAAAAGTACATAAACTGTAACTGTACTTCAGGTATGAAACTTTTTTAGAACAATGAACAATAGGGAGCCACATTGTATTGCAACCCTTCAGAAACTTAACATAGATAACTGCTCATATATCCCTTTGAAGTATCATGAAAAGCAAATCCTTCAGCATTATTAGCATATCCCATACACGTATCAACTTCATTCTTGGCTTTGCAAAGCTTTGGAACCTGTTTTTAAAACAACAAATAATCGAAGATTCTTTCTAATTTCCTGTTCCGGCCGTCCGTGTAAACACGTTTTTCTCCGAAATGGCTAATCCGATTCCTACCAAATTTGGTATACAGACTTACGTGGACCTTCGACAGAACCCTTATGAATTCCAGGTCAATAGGTCAACTCCAAAGGTCAGAGGTCACCAACCTTGAAGGAAAGATATTTATGTGGAGGGAGAAAACCTGTGTTATAATAAATCGAAATTTGATCCAACGATTTTTGTAATTTTTCTTGTTTTGTATGATCCCTTATCACCATGATAGTTTTTTGGTAATTTTCCCAGCTAAAATCATGAGTGATTGTTCCAAGAACGCGTGCAATCGCCAATGAAGAGTCCAAATAACGAAGAAAAATAATTCATGGAAACAAGGGATCATTGTAAACAAGGGTCTATTTGGCTCAAACTCGTTGTGAACTTTTCTCCCTCCATACATATCTTTCCTCCAAGGTCACCAACGGTTCAATATTTTTACATTGGACTTATATCATGCGGTACATGATTTTAAATCCATTTTTGACCAGGATTACGAATCCACAGTCTGTTTGTTAAAATTTAACTACTTAGGCCCTGATTTAGGGCCTTAATTGATAAATTTTCCAAATTAATGGACATATGATGTGTGACACATGATTTTAGGTCCATTTTTTACCAAGATTACAAATATGATGTCCATTTGTTAAAATTTGACTATTTAGGCCCTGATTTGGGGCCTTAATTGTTAAGTATTCCACATCAAGATTACCAATATGATGTCCATTTGTTAAAATTTAACTTTGTTTGCGTTTGTCAACGCTCTTCGATTCTTAATTATGTCCATTTGCCAATGGTTTATTTCTTTCTTTCTGGCTGTGCCGCTATGCACAGCACAGCTGTGTCTATGTGAAGCCGTTGTTAGAGCAGTATACAAAATGTAGCTGAAGTTGGCCCCCCGCCCCACATAACTTGGCCCCCACCCCTACAAACCCTGAAGTTAGCCCCACAAACCCTGAAATTGGCCCCCCGACTCCCAGCCCCCCCATAATATAACAATATAGCATATAGCAATTGTTTGCTTTTGAGTTAGGTTAGGTCGTCTAGGTTAGGATTTTTGGTATTTTTGTTGAGTTGGGCTTTAAAAAAATTCTAACCCAAGTCAAATTTCTTTAAAATTTCAACTTTGAACCCAACTGTAATTCTAACCTAAACAACCTAACCTAACTCAACTCAATAGTAAACGAGTACAATATTATATATAATATTATATGTTACAAACCAACTAAGCAGTGGCACTCATATATGAGTTAAGTTAGGTTAGGTTGTTTAGGTTAGAATTACAGTTGGGTTCAAAGTTGAAATTTTCAAGAAATTTGACTTGGGTTAGAATTTTTTTAAAGCCCAACTCAACTAAAATACCAAAAATCCTAACCTAGATGACCTAACCTAACTCAAAAGCAAACAATTGCTATATGCTATATTGTTATATTAATGGGGGCCAATTTCAGGATTTGTGGGGTCTGAAAGGCTTGGGGGCAGGGAATTGGGGGGCCAACTTCAGGGTTATTGGGGGTGGGGGCCAAATACTGAGGGGCGGAGGGCCAACTTCAGGCACATGTATACAAACTCATATAATCCAGCAATTGTGACTTTACATACATAATACATAAGCCTGTTAACACTTTACAAGGGTTTACAAGTCTAGTCTGGGTACTTTCTAAAATCCCTCCGAATTTAGGTTCATGTGTGGTTATTCAGAAACTAAAGCTATTGCTAGCGTAGCATTGATGCAATCAACTTAATTTTTTTCTTAAAACTTGATGATTTACTTTAGTAGTTTGCTAAAAAAAGGATACAGCTGACTAGGTACAACTGGTGAATACATTACTTACAATAATTCCTGCAAAACTCATGACTTGGACTGTAAACACATAATTGTAAAAAGTGCCACAGTTTCATAAATATAAAACGTGTTTGAGTTAGTTCTATTAAAAAATTAAACACAATTCAATTCCTAATTCATTTTCAGTTTGAAAGTCATGGCTAGTTTTTCCAACCTTTCGCTTAGCAAAGTAAGACATACTTCAAGCAGCTTGATTTGTAAATTGCAATTCCAGCGTAGAAATTCTACGGTAGAATATTTCCATTTTGTACTATCTGAAATTTATAGGCACTGAAAGAGAAATGCCGTGTCAACTGGAAAATCACCAACTTCTCGGAAATTCGAGGCTCAAAGGAAGCATTGGAAGCCAAAATCAGTCGTTTTAAAATGGGTTCTAGCATTAACTTTCCTACCAAATTGAAATGCTACTTTACTTGCGACCAGGTAGACGGAAGGATGTGGATTAATCTTAATGTTGCCTTGGACAAGAAACCCAGTGGAGATGTTTCCGAACTGTTTGCCACACTACAAGTTGAAGTTAATAAAGGATCCGTGTTTCGAAGCGACACAAGTAAGCACTTTAAGAAAGTAAAATATTTAAATATTAGTAGAAGTGGTCATGTCCGACATTAATTTTATACACCAAAATGTTTTTCATTTTACAGGTCCAATGTCAAACATATTAACGGATTCTATTAGCTTCAGTCCGTTGCTTCCACAAGTTTACCTTCCTTGGGAAGCCGAGTTTTGCAATTATGTTAACGCCGATGGCAGCCTGTATTTGAGCCTAATTGTCAATTTATACCGTTTTAAGGAAACTTCCACTCGACCTTGGGTATTCAGTTTAAAGGATGAATTTGAGCAAAAGTGTTGTGAAAAGTTGCAACAAGATTTTCGTAAAATATGCAAAAATCCTAATACATTTTCTCAGGCTTTGGCTATGCGCAAAGTTATCTCAAGTGACGACAAAGAGTTCTTTGTAAATCCCGAAGTTTTGACAGTACGTTGCCCAGTTCTATATTCCATGGTGGCAGAGGAGACAAGTTCCGTCTTAAAATTTTCTGACATTTCTGGCAAACATTTGGAAACATTGCTTCACTTTGTCCACACTGCCACGCTGCCAGTGGACGATCCTACTTATGAGCTGGTTTACGCCGCCAAAAAGTTTGCGTTAAATGATCTTTCGGAATATCTGGAACAACGGAAAAAGTTGTCAGTAGGGGTTTAGATAATTCAGTGAATCATTTCTTTTACTCATTGGAATAATAATTTCTTGGACTTCTACAAATTTTTGCGTTGTGATTAATAACTTGCTTCGAAACAGTTATTCTGGCTACACATTTTGATCACAATAGTCGCAAGTTTTCTATTATCCTGTTTGTCAGGTTTATTACATATAGATTTTATTTTTCTGTGTACGTGTATATAAGTGTACATCTTTACCTTTTTCAGCTAGACTTTAGAATTTTAGTTTTTACGTTTGAAAACTCTATCATTTACATTGTTCAATAATTGAACTTCAATTTTGATATTTACGTTTTAGAATTCTGATTTTTACGCTTCTCCATTAGTTTTTACGTCTTAAAATAATTATAAGTAGTTCTGATTTAACCATTTGATTGTAATATACTAAAGATTGCATTCAATAAACATTTCTAGTTGATATTTGAAGGGTGTCTAATAAATCCAATCATTCCCTAGCACAAAATTGTTTTGCATATAGCAAGTCCCCAATGGCTTTTTATACTGTCAACTGTAAGTGTATGTTCCCTAAAATCCCTGTTTTCAGGACTACAAAATGTAATGGCGAAAGTCACGTCAAGTGGGACAGGCCATATTTGCGATTTTATAACTGAAACAAATGACTTTATTGGCGTGAAAGTAAATTACTTGCTGACTTAAAAGTAAAAAGAATTTTCAATATCAATTAAGTTGTTGCCAAGTTATGAGCATTTTAAATTTAATTATGTTACGACAATTAGCAAAATATTTCAACAATTAAGCATTTTTAACAAATTTGGCTATCTTGGATATGTTTTTGTAAACTAGTTTTACTGTTTAAAACTTTAAATTTTCAAAAAGTATTTAATTAAAGTTAATTGCCATGTTAATTGTTACCCTAATTATCTCGTTTCCCCCCAGAGTGCTAGAAGATTTTTATTGCTGATATGATAGAGCTTCTTTAGGAGATTCGATTTGCGATGAAAAATCTTCTAGCACTCTGGGGGGAAGCGAGATAATTAGGGTAACAATTAACATGGCAATTAACTTTAATTAACGATTTTTTGAAAATTTAAAGTTTTAAACAGTAAAACTATGTTTCCAAAGCATACTTAAGGTAGCCAAAGTCGTTAAAAATGCTTAATTGTCAAAATATTTTGCTTACTTTGTTTAGCAAAAAGCAGCTCAAGAGAGAAAACCCAAAATATGGAAGCACTCAAATAGTCTCACTTGACGTGTTTCTCGCCAATGTATCACACAAAAATGTACATTATGCTTTATGCTTTCATGTTCAAGAAAACACCAAATTTTTTCCGTTTTTTGAAAACATGCTTTGTGGAATCTCATTCAACTTGTCTCATACAATCTCAAACGTTTCTTGCTACACTTTGGATTGGATTTGCACATTGTATTCGCAAAAACATGGGCTATCTACAATGACATCAGTCTAATCGTTAGATGCTTAAAGTAATTACAAATATGTCAAATTTTAGGCGATTTTTTTGACATACATTTCGAGATTTCTTTTAATTTACCGGGAATACTATTTTATAGATTTACTATATCTAATAGATTCCCAAGATTATGTTATCCAACATGATAAGCCAATATTGCCAAAAATTAGCCATGACAAACAAACAAACCCATGACTCCCGCAATCCTAGATCAACTGAGGCTCAACTTTTTCAAGCTTTAAGAATCGTACGTGGAGGAAATAATTCGGCTATTCTTTAGTATACGGGTCCGCGAATTTCGGGATGAAACCTATACCAATCGAAAGGCCTTGACCTGGGGAGTCGAATGACACCACTTTTGGGTGGCGCAGATGAGGGGTTCGTCCCCCAGGGGTAATTTTTAAATTACCTCAAAATAGCATTCAAACATGCATTCAGTGTGTCTCAATTTACCCCAGAGGATCGCGGGAAGTTGGTATCACTCTTTGTGAGTCCCAGATGTTAGTGTATGTCACATTATATGCGAGTGCATATTCATATTAGGATTAGATTAGGTTAGGTTGTAGCTAGGTAATAAACATAATTTTAGGTAATCGGTCAACGACTGTGGATAAAACAATAGACCTGGCTACATCACGTTCACTTATGTTTGATTATAATTGAGGTTCGCGCGTTAGCGCGAACCGAGGGGGTCTGGGGGCGAAGCCCCCAACTAGCGGACGAGCAGGGCCCGAAGGGTCCGTAGCGAGGCCCGCGCCCTTCACTGTAACTTGCAATGAGCATTTTCTGTAATTTTTAAACCACAAATTCTTGCCGCGTTCATATGGGGTAAAATGAGACACGCTTAATGAGGGTCATCCACAAAAATTTAGGAATAGGAATAGGATTTGTGGGATTAGGTTTTGGGCCTAATTCAGACATTCAACCCATCCCATCCCACAAAGCCCACTTTTGGGACGAGTTTGGGCTTTCGGCCCATTTCATTAGAACTTGCGGAGTAATGTGAGACCGCCGCGTTCACGTGAATATAGCTCAGAAATCATATGTGATGTCTTTGTTTACATCCGGAATTGGATAAGAACATGTTTTTCTTGATGTTAATGGTTGCGAAAATGAGATCACTACTTTATTAACATTCCACTTTTAAGTTTGTAACAAGATAAATAAAAACTATAACTATCATAACAAATAAAAAATTTCCTCCATGGATGCCGAAGGAGGAATGGTTGCGAATGGCAGCATCAATCATATTTTTTTAATTTGATGCTAGTAAGAAGATAAAATGAGAAGGAACAGTTATCACATGTGTGGAATGCAGTTGTAGAGAGATTCTAAATAATGCAATGCGTTTATGTTACACAAAATAAATTTAAAACACTTGATATTATAATCTGTTCATCTATAATTTATTGAATCGTCTGTTGTTGGTGTTGGCATTCACAAAGAAGCGTTTACACAATACAAATGATGTTCACAAATGAAAATCCGTGATAACGCTACTTAATCGTGTGCATGCTCCGGATTTTTGTTATCAGCCGCGTCTTCAAAATAGGTAGAATAGGTTTTTCCAGCTTTTACGACTTGGCTAGCATGAATTATTCGAAGGTCAAGGTTCCTGATGAGAATTCGGTTGGATACAGGCATCTTGCTTACGTCCAGTTTGGCTTTGAATATCCCGAACTCAGTACACGTACCAGTGATTGTAATGTCAACAACAGCGTCGGCACGGTCTGGAACGCCCCAATCGTACGTATAAGAAATGTCCTCCGATGAGCTTACAAACCGCAAGTTGTACAGCTTAATGGTGTTAAGCGCAGCGATACACTCTGATGAATCCCCAGCAACATTAAAAGTCAGACGGTTTTTTGCAAAAAGAACCTCTGCAATCCGCCTCTTCCCATTGACTAAAAGCCTTGTCACTGTTAAGTTGGTCGAGAAATTCGGAAACAAAATAAAAAACGTCCATATCCATTGTGTAAAGTGCATTATGCTGCCTCTGGTGTTTTGTGCGTTTGTAATTTCCTGAAATGACCGTGGACTAATCCTTACTACTATTCACAGTAGGAAACAGGAAAAACTTGGCGTTGGCATAAAAAACAAAGCGTTGGCACAAGTACTTGATCAGTATTCTGATATTCCATTTAAACAAACCGTTAACTTCAATTTTCTTCAAAGAAATTGCTGATTAGATTTACTTATGAAAGAGTAAAGATTTATGAAAATGGGTTTGGGACACCTCAGAGTCGTCCCAAATCGTCTGTGTTAAATTTTGGGATAGGAATTGGGAAAGTTTCATCTGAATAAGCTTATTCACAAACGCGCCCAATTCCCAAAAAAATCCCATTTTTGGGCCAAATTTTGGGAGGGCCGATTTTGTGAATCGATTTAGGCTGGGAAATCGGCCCATTTGGTTTTGTGGATTAGGGCCAATGTATGCATTTTGAGGCAATTTAAAAATTACCCCTGGGGGACGAACTCCTCATCTGCGCCACCCGAGAGTGGTGTCATTCGACTCCCCAGGTCAAGGCCTTTCGATTGGTATAGGTTTCATCCCAAAATTTGCGGACCCGTATACTAAAGAATAGCCAAATTGAGACACACTGAATGCATGTTTGAATGCTATTTTGAGGTAATTTAAAAATTACCCCTGGGGGACGAACCCCTCATCTGCGCCACCCAAAAGTGGTGTCATTCGACTCCCCAGGTCAAGGCCTTTCGATTGGTATAGGTTTCATCCCGAAATTCGCGGACCCGTATACTAAAGAATAGCCGTTATCTGCCAGCTACGCCAGGGGAGCACATTCGTAATCATGACTGCTCCGTCATCGTCATCTCCTCCTCACTCTCACTACTCCAACCAGCAGGTCTACAAGCCATAACTACTCCAAAATCATTCCCCACTTCTTAAACCAACTGACAATCAGTTAAAAAATCACAATTTTAAAAATCACAAAATATTCAGTCTCAAAATCTGCCTGTCCAACAGCCCATCACTCGACGAAATACAACGCGGCCGATACAACAGCTCGGCTTTGGCTCAAGCACAGAAACCAGCTGGTTTAGACCTCAGCTGATCTAAGGCACAGGTCGCGTTGGAGTTGAGCCTAGCACCAAATTGCGTCAGGCTGATACTATCAGCTGAGAAGTAAGATGGTTCAGTAGTAGCGAGTAGGCTTTGTGGCGTGATGTATGAGATTACGATGATATTCGGGTTATCTTTGGTTATCTTAGGTTTTGTAGCAATAAGCACTGAAGATTTAAACGGTTAGGTTATCAGGTTATGATAAGCTAGTGGTTAGTTAAATGTATGGAGGACCAAGTAAAATAAAGTGACCTTTTATAACCGGATAAATTATATGATCTAATGGAATTGGGATGGTGTTTGTGATCTGATGGAATGTAAACTTAAATGGGGACTATTAAAGTTAAAGATAAGCTAGAATAATTTAGTGATAAGTTTGTAAGATAAGATGGGGTTGATGGAGGATACTGTGATTATTCTGGGATCTCAGGTAAAATTAAAGATTTTAAGCATGTGCATTGATTATCTTTTTATGGAAGTTGACGGTGCATTAATAAGCGGTTATCTTTTGTCTTTGCAGTTGGTGTTCTTCTTCGGAGGCTGGATCTTCTTTGTCAAGCAGCTTTTCAAGGACTACGAAGTGCACAATACTCTGGTCCAGCTTATCTTTTCGGCCACGTTTGCCCTGAGCTGTACACTGTTTGAACTGATTATTTTTGAGATTCTGGGCGTTTTAGATTTAGAGTAAGCTTTACCAACTTTAATGGTTATCTTATTGATAAGCTAGTTAACTAAAAGTTGCTTATCTTTCTTTATCTTATCTTTAGTTCCAGATATTTCCACTGGTACATCGCCCTCTACTGCATTCTCTTTATGACCATTGGTCTAATCCCGTTCTACATTTGCTACAATGTCATCTCCAACCTCCGTCTGGGTTCCTCCTCCATCCAACGCACCCTCTCCCTCCTTGTCTGGTTCCTTTACCTGTACATGTTCTGGAAGGTGGGTGACCCCTTTCCCATTGTCTCCCCGAGACACAACACCTTTTCCATGGAACAAGCTGTAAGTCGTGTTGGCGTTATTGGGGTCACCGTCATGGCCCTTCTTTCCGGTTTCGGTGCGGTAAACTACCCCTACACCTCCATGGCCTTGTTTATCCGTCCCGTAAAAGCTAGCGACATTGCAGGCGTAGAACGCAAGCTTAGTCAAACGCTGGACATGATTTTAATCAAAAAACGGAGGTTGACACTTCACAGTCGCAACTCCAAATCCAGCTCGGGTGGTCTCTGGAACTGGAACATTTTTAGCCGTGGGGATCGTATGGACTTTAACGTTCTCCGAGATGAAATCTCTAGTCTGGAGGAACTCTCTAGACACCTCTTTCTAGAAATTGTGGAACTGCGTAATATGCAGGAACGTGCAGAATGGAGCAGAACTTGGAAGGGGATCTATTTTAACTTTTTAGGCTACTTTTTTAGCCTCTATTGTCTCTGGAAGATATTTATCTGCACAGTGAACATTGTACTGGACCGTGTAGGTCGTGTGGATCCCGTTACTCGGGGTTTGGAAATTTGTGTTCACTGGATGGGTCTAGAGGTAGACGTTAGGTTTTGGAGTCAACATATTAGCTTCATTTTAGTAGGTTGTATTGTGGTCACCTCAATAAGAGGTTTACTTTTAACCTTAACAAAATTCTTTTACGCAATAAGTAGCTCCAAAAGTAGCAACATAATTGTTTTAGTTTTGGCCCAAATCATGGGCATGTATTTTGTTAGTAGTGTGCTGCTAATGAGAATGAACATGCCTTCGGAGTACAGAATTATAATTACCCAGGTTTTGGGTGACCTACAGTTTAGCTTTTATCATAGGTGGTTTGACGTTATCTTTTTGGTTAGTGCGCTGAGCAGCATACTCTTTCTCTTTTTGGCACATAAACAGACTCCAACGGCGCATTTAGCTTGATATAAACTTTACTTCTGGTTAATTTAATAGTTAATTAAGTTAAATTATTGAAAAAATGCCATATTTTTTATTTTTATTGTGTGCGGATGAAATAAAACTTGAAAATCCACGCTTGAAATTCTTTTTCTCTATAGTTCATTTTTATTATCATGATCATCAAACTCATCAATTTTTTTGGGGGCACATTACTTATCAATTAACTTAGTTAACTTAATAATGTCACACGCTTCACGAGACTTAACAACTATCGACTAAATACTTTTTTTCAGCTTGGTAAAGTATACGTACATTATAATAATAAGTGATTATTTTAGTTAACTTTACAATTCTATAGCTTATAAATCTATAGATTATATCCCCAGAGAACAAACTTATCATTAGAAAAATCTTACTTTGTCTAAAAATAATGATAATGATGATTACAAGGTAGTAGGTTGTGTATTCTAAAAAATAACAAGAGTTTTTTATGATTTTCAATTTTTAGTTTATAGGACCAGTCTCTTATGATAACTTTTCTTAATCGAGGATATAATGCCCGCATAACTTAAGAAAATCATTAACTCTACTTGTTTAACCAAAAAACTAATTAAAATCTAGGATTACTCATTTAAACAACTTTATTTTCTAAACTTTTTCACAAAAATGAACGCACTTAACTGTGTAATATCATCTTAGAACCCAATTCTTCTATGAATACGAATTACTAGGTAATTATAACAATCCAATTTACAATTAGCTACATATCTTAACAATTTTAATCAATAAGCTACCACAGTCATTCCTTTTTTTCTTCTAAAGTTTCTCCAATAGATTCTTTCGGGAAAGTACATCTACAACAAGCTTTATCATTCTAGCATACATAATAATTATTATTATCATTTAAGTTTTTTTAGTAGTTTAGCACATAAACAGCATTATCAACTCTAACAAGGGGAAAATGCAAAAAAACAACAACACAAAATTGATTACTATTTTTTGTGGAGACTAGACACGTTATTTAAACACACTCAGTAATTATTTTGCTTTAGCCATTTGTTCAGTCAATCAAAAACAGATTAATGATTAATTGATCTACACGCTTTTTAGTTAAATCTAAACAACTACAGCCTTGTATAATAGCAGGGAACACATTGTACTTAACTAAAAAGGGAAAAGAAGCAGTTTAAAAAGTATAGGAGTGAAGTATAGAAGCCTATATTTTTGTAAGTTTTAAAGGGAAACAAGTAAAAAGTTGAATAATAGCTTGTAAATATTAAAGTTAAGTGGCAAGTCTTATAAATTGTTAACACAACTTGTGTCTATGCGTCTAATATTACATGTTTTAAACTAGTAAAACGGTCTATTTTTTAGCCTAAACTACCACACTTTGCGTCATTAACCATTTTTTACATGAATGGATCATCATAAAAGCAAAGTGTTTCTTAAACTTAATCAATCACACATTTTTTCCTGGAAAAAGCGACATTTTCTATGAGATTTCTTGTTCATTTTACAAAACAAAAAAGCACAAACTTTTAACTTTTTAATAGCTTAAATTAGTATTGAGTAGCATACACACAGCAAATAGTTAGACAAGTTTACTTACACGCACACACATTATTATGACTCATTAATAATTTTGATGCATATTTTTACACATAGGTAGTAATAATAAGAGCGTGATAATGATATATATATTTTAGAACTAGTGATGATAATAGCATTATAATTAACTGCACTGTATTATTAGTAATTAGCAGGTTGCACGTATCTCAAAAGTTGAAAGCGGAGGGTTGCGCCGGATTAAATTGGAACTGCTGGGGAGCATTGGGATCCACACTGGGAGCCACCTTGGTGTCCTCCTCTTCGCTGCCAAAGTAGTCTTCAATCATGTCAAACACTTTGCGGTAAATGTCCATGTTCTCGTGTGACTGGAGGAACTCGATTTTATCCAGTCCTTAAAAAAGAAAAGACATGATAAGCACTTATCTTAAAGAAGATTAAGATAAAGATGATAGTTACTTACCGTAACACTCCTCAATCATCACGGCATACTTGTTAACTCCCCCAACAGCTTGTGCATCGGCTTGTCCCACCTTCAAAATATTCTCCAGCCCGTTCAACGCAACCTGAATGATCTTTACATCCATCGCAGTCAAAAAGTCGCACAGAGGCGGAATACAGCCTTGGTCAACCAAGTACCTAATTTGGTCCGGACTTCCCCCACTCGTCGCATTCACCACAGCCCAAGCCGCCTCCTTCCTGGTTTTAAACTCTCCACTTTTCATTACCTCAATCAAGGTGGGGAAAACGTTGGCATCGATAACCGCCTGGATTTGCTGTCTATTTCCCGCAGCAATGTTTGATATAGTCCAACAAGCCTCCTTTTTAATGCTTTCCTTTGAGCTAGCCATTAAATGGAGGAGACAAGGTAAAGCACCGCAGTTTAGAATCACTTGCGTTTGCACATCATCCCCAGTAACAATATTTCCCACGGCACGAAGCGCAGCGCTAACTACATTCTGTTGAGGGTGCATTAACAACTCAACCAGTCTTCGGCAAACGCCAGAGTCAATTACAGCTTGGATCTTTTCATTGGGTCCGTCACTTAAGTAGCTAATGGCCCAACAGGCGTCCGTTAGCACGTCAGCGTCCATGTGGAATAGTAAGCGAGCGAGGACGGGGAGACAGGGACTAACTTTGGTGAATTCCACGGGAGGATTTTTTCCTCGGCAGAGGTTTGACAGGGCCCAGACTGCGTTGCGGGTCATTGTTACGCGGTTGGAGCGGGATACAAGCCTAAAAACCGGAAGTAAAAAAATAGGTAATCATTTAGCTTATCAATCTAGTACACAGAGTAATTCTGTTAAATGACCATGTTGGGATGAGTTTTTTTTAGATGTTGTGTCAACCTAAAAAAATAGAAAGTAAGGAGGATAGACATACTTTTTTTTACTAAAAAAGGACAGAATACAATTTTTAAGCAAGGCTTATCATCAATATCACTTATCATCATCACACAACTTTTATCATCATCAACACTCATCCCATCATCATTCATCATCAGAATCTCAGAATGAATTTAAAACTTAAAAATTAAAAAAAAATGTTGCTGGAGTCTCAGTTTTTTCTGGCTTACTGCAATAGCGGGGTAAGGACTCCTTGCTGGAGCACGTAGTCTCTGCACTGGGGTGAGTCTCCAGCAATATTTCCCACGGCCCAGACACTCTGCTCGGCGACATCTTCGTAGGGAGAACTTAGCAGTTGGATGAAAATCGGCACGGCTCCAGCTTCAATGACAATGTGGGTTTGTTCCGAGGTCCCTGAAGCGATGTTGGTAAGGGCCCAGGCCGCTTCAAACTTCAACGTGAGATGATACAAGGGTAATAGTATTTTTTTAAAGCAGTTAAATAAATTGTACTAAAAAAATTAATCTACAAGAACGAGCATACATAACAGCCAGTCATTCATTCCAAAAAGAGAGATTTTAAAAGCGTTTGGAAATGGGTTTAAGAAAAGGAAGGAGGATTAAAATAGCTTAAAAATATATAGAACTAGATTAAGATAAGCTTGTGGAAAGAAGATTTAAAGTTATAAGCTTGTGATGATTACCTGTAACTGACAATTACTATCGTTTCTCAGAAACTCCACAAACTTTGGTACGATTCCGGTTTGAATCACGGCATTAATCGGAGGGCAGGGTTCACGGCTCAGAAGTTTCCGAACCTTTTGAGTGGCTGCTAGTTGCTCTTCCTGGTTGGGGGACACCAAGGCTTGGATAATATCTTGAGAGATTACTGCTGCTCCACTGACCATCTCATCCTTTTAAGTACAAAAAGAGTCACCAATCATTTAATCAATCAATTTGTCAATCTATTAATCATCTTTACTATTAATTTTACCTCTCCAACGTCATCCCCCTCCAAACCAGCAGGCAAATTAACATTCCTCTTTTTGAACAGCTGCTGTTCCCGTTTCTGCTTCCTTAGCTGAAGCCCTTCCTCCTCCCTTCGTCGCCTGAGCTCCTTGGAGTCCAACGCAGCATTCTTGTAACGCTGCTTATGATTGGAGGACATCTTTAAACACCTTCAGAAAGCCTTGTAGTCTCTTTAAGTCTTCAAATAGCACTCTAGTACTCGTCAAGTCAAAATCTACATCAAAACCCACAAAAACACCTTTAATTAGTCACCTCCACCACCACCATACAAAATCCCTCCAAAACCACCTTCCAACCACCTACTTAACACCTTTAACCTTTCTCCACCTCTCAACCCACCTATTTATCCCCTCCAAAAACCCACCTCCACCAAAATTCCCCGAAAAAATACTCCTTACCTAACACAACTATCGTCACTCGTCCTTCATCCCAAAATCAATCAATCTATCTTTCCCGTCTCCTCTAGAAGCAACCTGACTTCTAAAACCGATCAACTACTCCAACAAAATACCCTCCAAACTCCACTAAAACTTCTCAAGAGAACAATCCAAAACCCATCTATTCCAACTTCCAAAACCACCTTCCAACAGAAAAAAAAACCGTCTAGTTTCTAACTGCCTATTACTCCACACTTTTAAGCATGGAGGAAACCCCAAAAAACCCAACAGAAAGGTACACTCCATCTCCATTCCACCAAATGACCAAAGTACACCTCCACATCCAATCCAACTTAACTTACCTTTAAACTTGTCTCCTCTTCGTCACCTCCAAAAACCCAGTTAATTAGCTGCAAGTTCCCTCCAAGGTTAACTCCAAAAAATTGTACTAAAATTATTAATTTTTATAAAAAAAAACTACTCCAAAATATCAGCAGTTTTGTGTAAGGCTGTGTGTGTGCTGAGTGGTGTAGAGGTTGACGATGTACGGCATGCCGTCGTCTGTTCACAATCTACACTCTACACACACAAGAGATAGATGGCACATACATTGGGACCGTTCCCTAAAGGCGTGACCAAATCATGTCACAAAAGTTAACGGAAAGTCGGTTTTTACCTGCCATTTTGAAGGAACGGCCCCTACCTACTTTTATGTGCTCTAATGGCCTTGTTCTTTGTCTTTTATGGCAGGAATGACTAAAGACGCAATTAAAATGATGGAAAGAGCGCGTTTATGACTTATCTTGTTAATTTTTAGAGCTTATCTTAATAAAATAAGTTAGTTGAGTTGATAAGCTTTGGAGATTGGGGATAAGAGTTTTTATGAAAGATTTGGTAAAGATGGATAAATTTTTAGGAGGAAGTGTGTCAGAATGCCCCAAGATAAGTTTTTTTGGGATTTTGGATGATAAGACTATTTTAGATGATAAGATACTTTGAATCATGTAATTTTTATTTTCATTGTGCTAAAACTTCCAATACAATCATTCAAAATCTTCATTTTTTCACATAAGTATATTTCACCTTGACCAAGAATTTCGGTTGCACTTGTTCCGTTTTATAAACCACGTACTCATTGAACTCCAGCTCGCCAGGATCCTCTAGGTTTTTCTTCAATAGGCCCAGTGGCCAAGTACACCCATCTATTTCCATATTCCATTCTGGATCCGGAGCCTCCATGCCACAACCCTTGACGCTGTCATAGCCCATTTTAGGTTTGAAAGGTTTATTAACATGACGTCCTAAACCGTACTGGTAGTAGCGGTACTGGTACTTTGTTTCCTTTTGAGCTTCGCCAAGAACTACGTCGCACAGGAATAGGTACAAAGACTCAAAATCTTCTTCAGGATAATTATTCAAGAAACAATAGTGGCCACTTTGGAGGATGGTGTCCCCGAAATAGATGCCGTCTCCTAAAAATATCCCGTTTCTCTTGCCGGTGGGCAATCGGAGACCATTTTCCAGAATGGAGATAACGTTGGCTTTGTCAGTGCCGTGCCAAAGCATCTTTCTCTGCTTTCCTTGCCACTTTGGATCCTCATTAAAGTCCAAGGGCACCGTGTTCAGAAGGTCCGCTTTCGGGATGATGCGGAGAATTGACATAATTTCGTAGTGTCTTCCTACCCTCCCAACTCGAACGTCTGGTTGACCGTGCTCCACATAATCGGTAATATTTGAAAAGGCATCCTCATCCGGTTGTAGGGCCCAGGCCAGAACTTTGCCAGAGTTGAAGAAGGTATCGGATACACCAAGTTCTTTTAGAAATTGGTAAGCCACTGGGTCATCGATAATGCTTTCTTTGAGCTTCTTTTGAAGTGCTGGACCGGAAGGAGGAACAGGAACGGGGTCATCTTTAGAATCCCACTTTCGCTTTGGAGTCTTGCTCATGTTTGGTGGCAGTGGAGTAGCAAACGCTGCAATCGTAGAGTAATTAACTGGAAAAATGTTTTCTAGCTTTTAGCCCGAGTTTGTTTTTCGATAAAAATTTCTCTTGTGTAATACCGGAAATCACCGAAAATACCCACTACCCACGGCAACAGACTATAATCAACTCGTTGGATCTTTCAAAATGTTTATCTGAAATACGTTATTATGCAATTATACGACTTCCGAGAGAACTACGACTCGTCTGGAGTCCAGACTCTGGACTTGGACCTTTTTCCACTATTGCCAGAAATTTATCTCCTGATGAAGGTAATAGTTAACTACCAAAAGCTTGAGAAATAAATTGTATGTTTTGCAATTATGGCATCCATGATCTCCGCTACACCTTATTTATGCAATTAGTAATTAGATGCAATTCTGTCTGTTCATAGTATCAATTCGCTCCAAAAGACAAGACTTGCTTGTTAGAACAAATCTTGGAGGCTGGCTTGGAGGAAACTGAGGTTCTTGGAAGAACTTATAAAGGTGTTATGCAATGCAGTCCTATTTTTATGAAACATTCCAGTTTTTCTCAAACTTTCATATGAATTTATATTGCACGCAACAAACTGAATGCAAATACAAGTTTTATAGCTGTTTAAATGGTGATAAGTAATTAAATTACAGAATCATGTGGTATGGAATACGAAACCTTATAATTGAATTTATAAAGTAGCACTAATTTCATGGTCTTCCAGCAGCCGAATTTTAGATGATTTTGCTAATTGCGAGATGCAAAATAGCTAAAATTGATAATAAATGTAAGACGGAACATCATTTTCTTTCCATTTATACGTATCTGAATCGGAAGTGTCTAAAACTAGCTAATATTTTTAAATATCTCAAAGTTAGTACTAAATTTAACTAATAAGCTTTAAATTAGATTTGCTGATAAATAGATTCTCTCTTGACATCAATATCAACGCATAGGCTCTTCTTTGATTCATCTCAATCTTAATCAACCTAATCACAAATCATTCTCTTGATTTATTCAAAAATGAATTTTTAAAACTCTTTCAGAATTATAACTCTTTCTTTCTAGAACAAACAGATCCATGATTTTCTAAATTTAGTTTTCTTTAGTTTACTTTTTTCTAAGTCTGCCTACAAAATAGTTAACTTAACTACTAAGTAGTTTTAACACAATCATCTAGTATTTCTTCCATTTACACATTCCCATCCACCAAACACATAAAAGTTACACATTTAATCCAAATTCGTAGAACCAAGTTGGTACCGAGAATTGATCAATTTCGTAGTATCCTCCTTCCCAATCTTAATAAAACATAGAGGAAGTTAGTTTGGTTGATAAGCTTTGGGGATTGGGGACAAGGATTTTTATGAAAACTTTGGTAAAGATGGATGGTTTTTAGAAGGAAGTGTGTCACGATGCCCCAAGATAAAATGATAGTTTTTTTTGGATTTGGGATAAGACTGAGAAAGAATATATCGATTTTTGGAACAAGAACAAGAAGATAAGGGTTTAGGGGAGATATTCAACTAGTACACCAAAAACATAACCGGAACCACCAGAACAACAGCAGCAGCAACCTCCTGCTCCACAGTTTCAGTTTTATAGTTTCTTTGGACCTCCTCTAAATGGAGGACCACCTGGTGGTGGAGGAGGACCCTTTGAACAAGGAAAACCCCCTGAGGGGGAGGAGGACCCCACAGTAGTGGACCTCAAGATGGAGCAGGTGCCTTTGGAGGGCCACCCGAAACTTTTTCAATGCCTCCACCAGGTCACCTGAAATTTCGTAGCTTCCATTCAGCAAAACCACATGCAAATGATGCAACAACATCAGCAACAAATGCAGAATATGTTTCCTTTTGCTCTTCCACCGCTTCCGGGTGCGCACCCGGGTGCCTTTCCTCCTGGCTAAAAATATGATAAAAAAAATTTAAAGAAAGAATAAAGACTCAAATTTTTATACAGTTTGAATCATACAATTTTTATTTGCATTTTGTTACAAACTCCAACAAATTCATTCAAAATCCTCATTCTCATTTCACACGAACATATTTCACATTGACCAAGAATTTCGGTTGTACTTGTTCCGTTTTATAAACCACATACTCATTGAAATCCAGCTTGCCAGGATCCTTCCGGTTTTCCTTCAATCGACCCAGTGGCCAAGTACACCCATCTATTTTTGTATTCCCTTTTGGATTTGGAGCCTCCATGCCATAACCCTTGACGCTGTCATAGCCCATTTTGGGTTTGAAGCTGGGTATGTCCGAACGACGGTAATAACGCCACCTAGAACGGTCCATTTGGTATTTTGTTACCTTTTGAGCTTCGCCAAGAACTACGTCGCACAGGAATAGGTACAAAGAGTCAAGATCCACATCTTCCCCTTCTTCTGGTGGGAGTGATGTACCAAACGCTGTAATCATGGAGTAATTTACTGTGGATTTTTTTCTAGTTTTTATCCTGATTTCGTTTTTCGATAAATATTTCTATTGAGTAATACCTGAAATCACCGAAAATGCCCGCTACCCACGAGAACAGACTAAAATCAACTCCTTGGATCTCTTAATATTTTTAAGAAATAGTATTTCAGAAATATTTATCTTGCAATTAGATGCAATTCTGTTCAGTCTATCAATTCGCCCCAAAAGACAAGGCTTGCCTTGTTAAGACAAAATTCTTGTTAAGACTGGCTTGGAGGAAACTGAGGTTCTTGGAAGAACTGGCATTATAAAAGTGTTATGTTATGCAGTCCTATCTTTATGAAAAAATCCAGTTTTTCCCAAACTTTCATTCAGAATTTATCGTTGCACGCAACAAACTGAACGCAAATACAAGTTTTATATAACTGTTTTAAATGGTGATGAGTAATAAGTAATTAAATTACAGAATCATTTGGCATAAGGAATACGAACGCTTATCACTGAATTTAAAAGGTAGCACTAATTTCATGGTCTCCAGCAGCCGATTTTAAGATGATTTTGCTAATTGTTAAGAAATGTGCAATTTTTAAAATAGATACATCTTCTGGGCTCTTTCAAAGAAGTTTCTTTCCATTGGAGGAAACGATTAACAGTCTTTTTATTCATTTTTGCAAGTATGGATATACACTTAGCATAAAGGGCTTATATTGTTAATAAAACATTTATTTTAAAAGAGATTAATTAGTTGTTTAAGGATTGGGAGTTGTAAAATAACTATGATAGATAATTAATGTAATCAATTGATGCATTTTGATAGTACTTAGTACTCAACATACACTATTTTAATACTTGAATTACTGCGTACATTCAATTATAACAAGAGATTCATTGGCTGATATAAAAAATACAAAACGTTTGGATTCAGATTGTAAAACTAAGTTCATCCAAATAATTTATAAATTTCGTAATTGCCTTTGACATAACTCTTTTTATTTTGATTTCATGTTATTTTCGCATTTGTAATCTTTATTTCCAGTATGTAACTTAATCATGTAACAACCTAGCTTGCCCGCATAATCAAAAGGCTCAATTTGCTGCCACCAACTGCTCATTGGGATTCTGTAAGGATTGTAATAACAATCTTTCAACTTGCTTCTGAGAACAGATATTAATGGTTTATAGATGCGAAACCAATCGGGATCTGAAAGAAGGAGGTCTAAGTCCCGGTCCAGTATATAGTAAGGATCATCCGCGCAATGATATTCGAGAAACGTGGGAAGCACTAAACACAATTCGTTACGGATTGTTTCTCTCTCAATCACATCCCATTGCCAATCTGTGAGTTCTTCGGAAGATGTACTTAAGGACTCAAAATCTATAGATTCCAGATCCAAGCATTTGTGCCTTTCCTCCTGCAAAACAGCAAATATGAAATTTGATATAGACTATAGGCATTTATACTTATAAGTCCTAAAAGCATATTATGTAAATTAAATGATAGACACATCAAGCTAAGCTACATGAATTAAAATTTATATTTTTACCATAGGATTTTCAGAACAGCAGCGACCAAGAGTAGTGTTTGTGTCACTTATTTCCGAGGCAAAAAATAAAACTAGATCTAGTTCATCAAAATCAGATCTGCAACATAAAGATTCAAGTTATTTCGAAAAATATCATTATTACCTGCGTACATGCAATTCTAGTGGGTGTGGATTATGTTAAGTCATAAAACATGCAACAATTTGAAAGAGGTTGGAAATAAGTTTATAGTCAATGCATTATCTTAAGACAGTTTCAATACGTTAAATTCTTTAAAGGTCAAATGCAATTTGAATTGAAAGCATAAAATTGATGAATGAACTTTTATAGAAAATTTCATACGGGTAAATGTCTTGTCCCAGCGGTGTTTTGTCTGGAATCGGTACTGATGATTCTTGAATTTGTTCACTTTGTGCAGTGTAATTCAGCCACTGCAGCTGCAGTTCTAATTCTGAGCCTGACTTGTTATGTAGCTGTGTTGTGTCTGGAACAGGTAATGATTCTCCTTGAATTTGTTCACTTTGTGAAGTTTCATGTACTTCTAGGTCTGAGCCATTTTTCTGTTGATGATTTTTAGTTTGAGAAAATAGTCCATGCTCTAAGATTGGAATTGTGTTGGCGTTTGCCCAGAAACTACGAGTACCACCAATGCAGACTATGAAAGCAAACGCATAAATTGAAATGCGTTTGAAATTAATCATTTTGCTAATTTGCTGTAAGTTTAATGTTTTATAAAAAAAAATATACAATCCAATTTATGTCACGGGAAATTGTAATAAAAATGTTTGCAAGCTATTTAAACAGAGCTCATGTTTGTCGTTTCTTTACTTTCTACGGACTGCAGGCTAAAGTGGGTGCAAACAGTTTACTAAAATGGTCGTTATTTTCTGAAATGAAAAACAAGTTTGTACCATTTTCATTCTTTATGATACAGCAAACAATACAAGGGACTAAACAATTCTTTAAAAAAGGGACGAAAACAGCATGGGTTCTCAGGATTAGTAAATTTACAATAAAATGCATTTGACTTTTTGTCCTTTTTACAGGGACCTTCACAGTTGTCATTTGGGCTGATACTTTTTTTACTTTTCCCATTAACTAGTACGTACTTAAAGCAGAAAAATTTCAATTACTTACAACAGAATGCAGGAATAAAGAGTACGTACAAATGGATTGCTTGTGCATGGAGCAGAATAATAATATTTTATTCCCAATATGAAATGAATCCATTTTTACCTTAATATTCTAGAATTGCATAGAGGTTAGAGGCATTATTGCCATATACGATACTGGCGAATGTAACTTTAAGTGTTTATGACTATGTATTTACTTCTGTATTTTAATTATGTAATAACCAGTATTCGCTTATATGACAGTGACAACATAATCAGTAGATCTGTGCAATATGCTTTGACAATTTTAAAGGATAAAGCATCTTCATGCAAAAAAACACATAATTAGTAATTTACTTTAAACCTTCAAAATAATAAATGCATACTAAAAATGAATAAAGTATATTACTTCTTGCCACAACCCTTGACGCTGCCATAGTCCGAATCGGGTTTAAAACTTGGAAAGGTCAAATAACGGCGAAGACGCTCCAAATAACGGTCCATTTGGTACATTGTTTCTTTTTGAGCTTCGCCTAGAGCTACGTCGCACAGAAACAGGTACAAAGATTCAAGATCTGCTCCAACGTGGAAACAATAGCTGCCACTTTGAAGGATGGTCCCTGAAATAAATCCCTTCGCCAAAATAGTAAGCGTTCTCGGTGCCGGTGGGCAATGTGAGACCATTTTCCAAACTGGAGATAACGTTGGCTATCTTGGTGCCGTGCCATAGCATCATTCTGCGAATTCCTTTCCACTCCGGATCCTCATTAAAGTCCACGGGCAACGTTCTGCCGCACCCATAGCAGGTTTTCGGGATGATGCGGAGAATTGACATGATTTCGAAATATCCTCCTGCACTGCGAACGGAAGCGTCTGGTTGACCCTGCTCCAAATAATCGGCAATGTTTAAGAACGCATCCTCATCCGGTTGAAGGGCCCATGCCAGAACTTTGCCATTCTTGAAGAAGGTATCGGAGACACCAAGCTCCTTTAGGAATTGGTAAGCCACTGGGTCATCTATAATGCTTTCTTTGAGCTTCTTTTGAAGTCCTGGACCGGAAGTATGAACGGGGTCATCTTTAGAATCCCGTTTTCGCTTTGAAGTCATGTTCAGGTTTATTGGCAGTGGAATAGCAAACGCTGCAATCGTAGAGTAATTAACTGGACAAATTTTTTCTAGCTTTTAGCCTGAGTTTGTTTTTCGATAAAAATTTCTCTTAATACCTGTGTAATACCAGAAATCACCGAAAATACCCACTACCCACGGCAACAGACTAAAATCAACTCCTTGGATCTTTCAATATTTTTATATGAAATACGTTATCTTACAATTAGGTAAATGCAATTCTGTTCAGTCTATCAATTCGCCCCAAAAGACAAGGCTTGCTTGTTAAGACACATTCAACATTCTTGTTAAGACTGGCTTGGAGGAAACTGAGGTTCTTGGAAGAATTGGCATCATAAAAGTGTTATGCAATGCAGTCCTATGTTTATGAAACTTTCATTCTGAATTTGTCGTTGCACGCATCAAACTGAACGCAAATACAAGTTTTAAGTTATATCAAATGGTGATAAGCAATTAAATTACAGAATCATTTGGCATAAGGAATACGAACGCTTAAAAATTAAATTTATAAGGTAGCACTAATTTCATGGTCTCCAGCAGCCGATTTTTAGATGATTTTGCTAATTGCTAAACATGCAATTTTTAAAATACATAGATCTTTTGGGCTGTTTCAAAAGAGTTTCTTTACATTGGAGGAAACGATTAACAGTCTTTTTATTCATTTTTGCAAGTATGCATACACTTATAGATTTTAGCATAAAAGCCTTTTATTAAAAGGGTTCATATGTGAATAGAACATTTATTTTAAAAGGGGTTAATTAGTTGTTTAAAGATTGAGAGTTGTAAAATAGCTATGATATATAATTAATGTAATCAATTGATGCATTTCGATAGTACTTAGACTTATTAGTTAGTACTCAACATACACTTTTTTCATACTTGAATTACTGCGTACATTCAATTATAACAAGAGGTTGATTATCTAATATAAAATACAAAAGGTTTGGATTCAGGTAAAACAAAGTCCATCCAAATAATTTATAAACTGCATTATAGCCTGTGACCTAATTCATTTTATTTTGATTTCATGTTATTTTCGCATTTGCAATCGTTATTCACATCCACATAACAACCTAAATAGCTTACCCGAATAATAAAAAGGCTCATTATACCACCACCACCTGCTCACTGCGCTGTTTCTGTAAGTATAGTAATCTGCTGGGTAATGACAATCTTTCATCTTCCTTTTGAGAACAGATCTTATTGGATTGTAGTCAGGGCGTAGCGGTGTGGGAATAATGAGGTTAATGTCCCGGTCCAGTATATTGTCAGGAGCATCCGCGCATTGGTCTTCGAGAAACATGGGAATCATTAGACACATTTGGATGCGGAGGAATTCTCTCATGATCACCTTCTTTTGCCAATATGTGAATTCTTCGGGAGATGTACTTAAGGACTCAGAATCTAAAGATTCCAGATCCAAGCATTTGTGCCTTTCCTCCTGCAAAACAGCAAATATGAAATTTGATATAGACTATAGGCATTTAAACTTAAATCCTAAAAACCTATTGCGTAAATTAAATGATAGACACATCAATTAATGCAACTAAGCTACATGAATTAAAAATTTTACATTTTTACCATAGGATTTTCAGAACAGCAGCGACCAAGAGTAGTGTTTGTGTCGCTTATTTCCGAGGCAAAAAATAAAACAAGTTCTTCAAAATCAGATCTGCAACATAAAGATTCAAGTTATTTCGAAAAATATCATTATTATCAGCGTACATGCAATTCTAGTGGGTGTGGATTATGTTGAAGAGGTTGCAATAGATAAGTCAATAGTAAATGCATTATAATTCTCCTAAGACAGTTTCAATACGTTAAAATCTTTAAGGGTCAAATGCAGTTTGAAATAATTATATAATTATGCTAACGATTTTTTATAGAAAATTACTTACGGGTAAATTTGAGCAGTATTGTTATGTAGCTGTGTTGTGTCCGGAGCCGATACTGATGATCCTTGAATTTGCTCACTTTGTGAAGTCTCATGCAGTTCTAGTTCTGTGTCATTTTTCTGTTGATGATTTTTAGTTTGAGAAAGTAGTCCATGCTCTAAGATTGGAATTCTGCCGGCGGTACAGACTACGAAAACCAACGCATAAATTGAAATGCGTTTGAAATTAATCATTTCGCTAATTTGCTGTAAGGTTAATGTTTTATAAAAAAATATACAATCCGATTTATGTAACGGGAAATAGTAATAAAAATATATGCAATCTATTTAAACTGAGCTCATGCTTGTCGTTCCTTTGCTTTCTACGGACTGCAAGCTAAAGTGGGTGCAAACAGTTTAATAAAATGGTCGTTATTTTTCTGAAATGAAAAACAGGTTTGTACCATTTTCATTCTTTATGATACAGCAAACAATGCAAGGGACTAAACAATTCTTAAAATAAGGAACGAAAATAGCATGGGTTCTCAGGATTAGTATATCTACAATAAAATGCATTTGATTTTTTTGTCCTTTTTACAGGGAACTTCACACAAGTGTCATTTGGGCTTATATGTAATTTTACTTTTCCCATTTACTATAGTATGTACCTAAAGCTGAAAAATCTCAATTACAACAGAATGCAGGAATAAAGTGTACGTACAAATGCATTGCTTCTGCATGCAGCAGAATAATAGTATTTTATTCCCTATATGAAATGAATCCATTTTTACCTTAATATTCTAGAATTGCATTTGTCCTTAAGACAAGTATAAAACAGCAAAACCCGACAAGGTAATAAAAAGTATGGGTTTAAATTTAGAGGTTAGAGGAAATATTGCCTCGCATGATGCTGGCAAATGTAACTTTAAATATGACTCTGTAACCACTTCTGTAATTTACTTATATGACAGTGACAACATAATCAGTAGATCTGTGCACTATGTTTTGACAATTTTATAGGATAAAGTATGCAAATCTTCATGCAAAATAACACATAATTAGTAATTTACCTTAAACCTTCAAAATATTAAATGCAGGAGTGATATTAATTATGATACTAAAGGAAAATATAATGCTCGTTTCTACTTTCTTTACAACTTTCTAGTAGAAGCTCTTCCTTCACTGTCAATTCTACATTATATTCTTTTACTAAAGAGAATATACTTCCCTGAGACGTTATCTTTAGCAATATTTGTACTTTGCATTTTATTAGCACCCTTTCAGCTTTTGAGTATTGGTTTAAGATTGTCCTTGTTTTTAAATGGCAGTGAAATGGTAGACTATGGAAACTGTCTGAGAAAGTTACAAGATAAATATTTGATAGGAACAAGACAACAACGGCAAATTGATTACATTGGAGTGGTGATGATGTCACTGGTTGTCTTAACATTTCCATTACCTTTCGTGGCCATGGTAGAATTCTTTTTAAATCCGATAGCACCCATTTGCTCCACCGTGCGTGACTTGCTACAAAATAAGACATCTTTTATAAATACTATATACTATTATATATATAAGGTAGCACTAATTTCATGGTCTCCAGCAGCCAATTTTTAGATGATTTTCTAATTTTGCTGAATATAATTTTGAAATGTGCAATTTTAAGAACAGATAGATCTTCTGGGCTGTTTCAAAGAAGTTTCTTTACATTGCATTGGAGGAAGCTATTAACAGTCTTTTTATTCATTTTTGCAAGTATGGATATACACTTATAGATTTTAGTATAAAGGGTTCATATTGTTAATAACATTTAATTTTATAAGAGATTAATTAGTTGTTTAAGGACTGAGAGTTGTAAAATAGCTATGATAGATAATTAATGTAATCAATTGATGCATTTCGATAGTACTTAGTACTCAACATACACTTTTTTAATAATTGAATTACTGCGTACATTCAATTATAACAAGAAATTCATTGGCTGATATAAAATACAAAACGTTTGGATTCAGATTGTAAAACTAAGTCCGTCCAAATAATTTAAAAAACTGCGTTATTGCCAGTGAAATAATTCATTTTATTTTGATTTCATGTTATTTTCCCATTTGTGATCCTTATGTCCAGTACGTAACTTATCCATGTAACAACCTACCTAGCTTACCCGCATAATTAAAAGGCTCATTATGCAACCACCACCTGCTCACTGCACTGTTTCTGTATTCATAGTAATCTGCTGGGTAATGACAATCTTTCATCTTGCTTTTGAGAACAGATCTTATTGGGTTATAGTCATGGCGTAGCGGTGTGGGAATAAAAAGGTTTAAGTCCTGGTCTAGTATATCGTCAGGAGCATCCGCGCATTGGTCTTCAAGAAACATGGGAATCATTAGGCACAATTGGTTACGGATTATTTCTCTCGTGATCACCTTCATTTGCCAATCTGTGAGTTCTTCTGGAGATGTACTTAAGGACTCAAAATCTATAGATTCCAGATCCAAGCATTTGTGCTTTTCCTCCTGCAAAACAGCAAATGGGGAATACTTAAATTTATCCTTAAATCTCAAAAGCCTATTGCGTAAATTAAATGATACCGTTTAAGAATGAATGAATGAAAGACAAATCAAGCTAAGCTACATGAAGTAAAGATTACATTTTTACCATAGGATTTTCAGAACAGCAGCGACCAAGAGTATTGTTTGTGTCACTTATTTCCGAGACAAAAAATATAACAAGTTCTTCAAAATCAGATCTGCAACACAAAGATTCAAGTTATTTCAAAAAATATCATTATTACCTGCGTACGCGTACATGCAATCCTAATTGTTAAGTCGTAAAACATGCAACAATTTATGAAAGTTAAAAGGTTTCAAGCAAATGAGTCAATAGTCAAATGCATTAAAGTTCTCTTAAGTGTCAATATATTAAATTCCTGAAGGGTCAAATGCAGTTTGAAATGAAACCATAAATTAATGATGAATGAACTTTTATAGAAAATTATTACTTACTGCCCGTAAGTGTCTGGAGCCACTACTGATGCTCCATGAATTTGTTCACTTTGTGTAGTGTCATGCAGTTCTAGTTCTGAGCCATTTTTCTGTTGATGATTTTCAGTTTTAGTAAATATTCCATGCTCTAAGATTGGAATTCTGCTGGCGTTTGCCCAGAAACTACGAGTACCACAGGTACAGACTACAAAAACAAACGCATAAATTGAAATGCGTTTCAAACTCATCATTTTGCTAATTTGCTGTAAGTATAATGTTTTATAAAAAAATATACAATCCGATTTATGTCACGGGAAATTGTAATAAAAATATATGCAAGCTATTTAAACTGAGCTCATGTTTGTCGTTTCTTTGCTTTCTACTATATTCTAGAATTATATTTGCCCTTAAGACATGTATAAAACAGCAAAACGGGACAAGGTATTCTTAAAGTATGGGTTGAAATTTAAAGGTTAGAGGCATTATTGCCATGTACGATACTGGTAAATGTAACTTTAAGTATTATGACTCTGTATTTACTTCTGTAATTTAATTATGTAATAAGCAATATTCGCTTATATTACAGTGACAACATAATCAGTAGATCTGTGCAATATGTTCTGACAATTTTAAAGGATAAAGTATATTTTCATGCAAAAAACACACACTTAGTAATTTACTTTAAACCTTCAAAATAATAAATGTACACTAAAAAAGAACGGAAACTGAAGTCAAACTGTCAAGGTTTTTATATTTACCAGCTTATAAAGTAACAACTGATCAGAAAGGCTTTGCTTAAGCAGTTCTAGTAAATTCTTTCGAGTTTTTTAACGGAACTTTTGTCATAAAAATGTCCCATCTTTGCCTTAAAGCTCTTCGATTGAACGAACAACTTTGCCAAATATTTCCTTTCCCTTTTGTTATAACCTTTGATTCGAAAAAGCTGCAGCTTGTTTATGGTTCCACGGGAAAACATAACAAAGCTCGTTTTTACTTTCTTTACAACTTTCTCGTAAAAGTCCTTCCTTCACTGTCAATTTTGTACATTCTTTTACTAAAGAGAGTATACTTCCCTGAGACGTCATCTTTGGCAATATTTGTACTTTGCATTTTATTAGCACCCTTTCAGCTTTTGAGTATTGGTTTAAGCTTTTCCTTATATTTGAACGGCAGAGAAATGGTAGACTATGGAAATTGTCTGAGAAAGTTACAAGATAAATATTTGACACAAAAGACGAGGAATCCTAAGCAACGGCAAGTTGATTACATTGGATTGGTAATGATGTCACTGGTTGTCTTAACATTTCCATTACCTTTCGTGGCCATGGTAGAATTCTTCTTAAATCCGATAGCACCCATTTGCTGCACCGTGCGTGACTTGCTACAAAATAAGACATCTTTTATAAATACTATACTAATTTATATAATTGCTCCTTGCCTTGATTCAATAGTTTGTTTTGAAAACTTGAGAACGGTTAAAACAAGTTGTCTTTTGCTAATGTTTGTTGTAAAAGTTACGCTAAATATGTTAACGCGGATTCAACAGTTTGCAAATACAAATGTACAAATTTTTAAAGCAATTAGAATATATAAAGAACTTACTGCAGTGCATGTTAAAATTAGAAAAGCGGGGAATATATTTACATTTGTGGCAATACAGTGTACTATGCTGGTAATTGTGCTGACTTGTACTACAACCGTACTTGGGTGGAAATATCTGCCTCCATCAATGTATTGGAATAGTCCTACAATAACAATTGGTGCAACTATAATTACGGCAATAGCCCTTGAATTGGCGGCAAAGGTAGCGGTTATATCTGGTGAGATGTTGAATTGCTGGAAGTGTAAATTTGGAAAAATGGGTTATTATAAACGCTATGTAAGAGCAATGGAGCCTGTGGCATTTGAAATACTTTGCATGGGAAGTCTGGTTCCAGAAACGAGGACGAGGCTGCTGACCAAAATTATTTTGAATTCGGTGGATGCTATTTTGCTGCTTAACAAGTTTATTACCGATACAGTTCGCTAAAATTAATTGCTACTCTGCTGAAAACATCAAAATATATGAAATTAATTATTCAAAAATGCCATAAGAAAAGGAATTATATAATTTATATTGCTTTCTCCGTTTCATGTAAATGCTCAAAACAACTTTCTCCAAAAGATGGAGTTCTACCGCTACTTGAAATTTTTTGCCTTCTTGTAGAACATGCACTGGCATGTCCTTCACTTTCACCCACATACAAATTAAGCCATATCAAGTAAAGTGTATTGCAACGTGTGTTACATAATATACCTATCGCTTCTTATTCCATTCATTCTTTCAATCGTCTACGATCTTTATAATTGTGTGACAATGACAATTGTTTCCCCTACATACTGACAAATGTTAATTTGCCGGGTTGGAGTGTAAAATGTAAAACATTTTTGATGAACGCCATAAAATGTTTTTAAATGTTCAAATTTTTACCTCTTTTACTATTCCTTCTAACTAATCTGTTTAGCCTCGTGTCTGATACTAATTCATGTTTCAAACATATAATACTATGTTTTCAGTCAAGTAAGATTAAATTAGAGAAACCAAATTCGGTAAAGACGATATTACGTTGTTTTTGAATGGTTTCCTGTTATTCTAATACTATTGCATATTATATTGCTTCGATTTTTGCAAAATCGTATTAAAACTTATGACTTAAAATACTTATTATATGTAACAACCATGCATTGTCATAAATAACATAATCAGTAGGTTATTTGTGTCGGCATATGTCGGTAGGTTAAATATGTGTTGACATTTTTACTAACATAGAACGGAAGCTCCAATTAAACCGACAAGGTCTTTATAGGCCCAAATTGATAAGTAGAAACAGATTTGAAAGTCTTTGTTTAAACAGTTCTATTGAATGTTTTGGAACAAAATTTAAAATCTCTCTTAAAATGTCACATCTTTGTCTTAAATCGCTCCAATTGAACGAACAGGTTTCCCAAATATTTCCTTTTCCGTTTGTAGTAACATTTGATTCCATAAAGCAGCAGTTAGTTTTTGACACCAAACCTAAATCTTTTTTTTACTATCTCTATGACTTTCTAGTGATAGCACTGCCCACCCTGTCAATTTTGTATATACTTATAGGGAACGGAATATACTATCCTGAAACGTCCTCTCTAGAAAAATTTGTACTTTGTATTTTACTAGCACCCTTTCAGCTTTTTAGTATTGGTTTAAGATTTGCCTTGTTTTTGAACGGCAGTGAAATGGTAGACTATGGAAATTGTCTTATAAAGTTACAAAATAAATATCTGAATCCTAAACAAAGGCAAGTTGATTATATAGGAATGGTAATGGTTTCATTCACTGTCTTCTCATCACTAGTATCATTTGTGGCTGTGCTAGGATTTTTCTTAAATCCAATAGCTCCTATATCCAGTACCGTACATGACCTGTTACAAAATACGCCATATATTCTAAATACTTTACTGGTTCATATAATTGCCCCTTGTCTTGATACAATAGTTTCTTTTGAAAACTTGAGAACGGTTAGAACATGCTGTTTACTGCTAATGTTTGCTGTAAAAGTTACACTAAATATGTTAAAGCGGATTCACCAATTTGCTAATACAAATGTGCAAATTTATAGAGAAATTAGAATATATAAGAACCTTTGCGCAGTTCGTGTTAAAATTAGAAAGTCCGGGAATATTGCCACGTTTGTAGCAATACAGTGTGATATGCTGCTAATTGTTTTAACTTGTACTACAACTGTGCTTGGATGGAAATATTTGCCTGTGTCAATATACTGGGCAAGTCCCTCAATAACTTTTGTAGCAATTACTGTAATGGCACTAGCAGTTGAGTTGGGGTCAAGAGCAGCGGTTTTATCTGGAGACATGTTGAAATGCTGGAAGCATCAATTTGAATTAACGCAATATCATAAACGTTATATAAGAGCGATGGAGCCCGTTGCTTTTGAAATACTTTGTATGGGCATTCTGATTCCCGAAACGAGAACAAGGCTGTTAGCGAAAATTATTTTGAATTCGGTGGATGCTATATTGCTGCTTAATAAGTTTATTGCTGATGCAGTTCGTTAAAATTAGTTACTTACCTGAATACTTTACATTCAAACATACAAATAACACTGTAGCAACAGGAATTTTAAATTGCTTTCTCCATTTCATGAGAACCCACAAACAACTTTCTCCAGAAGATGGTGCTCCGCCGCTGTTTAAAATCTTTTGCCTTCTTTTGCAGTATGCGACGCAATGTACGTCTTTCACTTTCACTCCGATGCGATTTAAGCAAAACTATCAGAGTTGATTGCAACTTGTATTATATGTCTATTATTTTCTATTTATAAAACCTGTTTTAGTAGTCACGATTTTAAGTCTGTTATTACGGTTTACTCTCTGTGAGTAGTTGTACTTACAATTTAATTAGTAAATTGTCAACTAAATATTAGCAAAAATACATTTAAATGTTCTGTACGGTTGGCAGTCATATTAACGTATGACGTATATTGTTAATAGTTGTTCAATAAAATAAATTTCTTTGAAAAAGCTGTTAGCAAAATGTTAAATTCATATTCAATTGATTTCAACGCATAAAATATAGCTTTCAGTCTGGCATTAAAATTTAATTAGAGAGACTAGACGCAGTATGATTTTATGTTTCCTGTTATTCTGACGCTATTACGAATATTAAGGCGTTTATATTTTTGCAAAACCGTATTAATACATATGACTTCGTGTTATTTATTATAAAAACCATACATTTTCGTATATGACAGTGACAACATAATCACTAGGTATATCTCTGTGTAATATGTTTTGACATTTTAGAGCGTGGTAATAAGTAAGCGTGGTAAAGTGTGGTATGCTCACTAAAATGCGAAAGAAAACAGTTTAAAGCAACATAATTGACCTTGTTGGGTATTTTAAAGTACAAAAATAGAACGGAAGCTCACATTCCGCAATAAGGTCTTTAAAACCCATTTTGAAAAGAAGAAGCCGATCAGAAAGGTTTTATAAAAACATTTCTACTGAATTTTTACACACATTTTGGTACAGAAATGTCGCATCTCTGCCTTAAATCTTTTCAATTGAACGAACAGCTTTCCCAAATATATCCTTTTCCTTTTGTTGTAACATTTGATTCCAAAAAGCAACAGTTTGTTTACAGTGACAATTCTAAAGCTCTATTTTACATTCTTTACAATTTTTTAGTAAAAGCCGTTCCCTCTCTGTCCATTTTGTATATTCTTTTGGTCAAAGGAATATATTGCCCTGAGACGTTATCCATAGCAAAATTTGTGCTATGCATTTTAGTAGCACCCTTTCAGCTTCTAAGCATCGGTTTAAGATTTTCCTTGTATTTAAACGGGAATGATATTGTGGATTATGCAAACTGTCTTAGAAAGTTACAAACTAAATACTTGTCCCCTTTACAATGGCAAGTGGATTATATTGGGTTGGTAATGTTTTCAGTGACTGTATTTTCATCTCTATTGCCGTTTTTGGCCGGACTAGGATTTTTCTTGAATCCAATAGCTCCCGTATCTTGCATTGTACGTGATATAGTGCAAAATAGGAACATGAGTTGGCCAATTAGTGTACTGTTAATTTATATAGTTGCACCTTCTATGGACACTTTAGTCTGTTTTGAAAATTTGAGAACGGTTAGAACAAGTTGTCTTTTATTCATGTACTTTGTAAAAATTACCTTAAACATGCTAAAGCTGGTTGAAAATTTGAATGCTAATCATCTCCTCAAAGCCATTAAAGTATACAAGAGTCTTTATTCAGTTCATGTAAAAATTAGAAAGTCCGGAAATCTCATTATTTTTGTGGCAATACAGTGTACCATGCTTTTAATTGTCCTAACCTGTACTACTACAATGATTGGATGGAAATACTTGCCCGTGTCAATTTACTGGAGTACCAGTCCTACAACGGCTTTTGCAGCAATTACACTGCTAGCAATAGCTCTGGAATTAGCGGCTAAGGTAGCAGTTATATCTGGTAGGATGCTAAAAAGTTGGAGGAATAAATTTGGATTGGCGCAGTACCATAAACGCTGTGTAAGGTCAATGGAGCCCGTTGCGTTTGAAATATTTTGTATGGGTGGACTGCTTCCAGAGACGAGGACGAGGCTGCTTACTAAAATTATTTTGAATTCAGTAGATGCTATTCTGCTATTTAACAAGTTTGTCAGCGTTCGATACAATTAAAACCGGAGTAAGAACAAAGGAAATATAAGATGAAAATGTAAGAGAAAAAAGGTGAAAGCAGAACTTTCTCCAGAAGATGGGGTTCTGCCGCTGTATGAAAACGTTTGCCTTCTTGTACAATGGAATGTAGCACAAACAATACTCATTTTCACCCAGCCAAATACAGTTTACAACACCATCAAGGCGGATAGAACGAGGACAATTGCAACATTCTAGTGTGTTAATGCGTAATATTATGTTCATTCATGTTGGACCTATTCCTGAAATCAGTTGCAAAAGTTTTTTGAGATGATGTGCTAAACAGTTTTGTCTTCATTTTGATTCTACGCAGCATTTTTGTACCAAGTATTCCTTGGCAAATAGCATTTTGTTACATCATCATCATTGATGAGACATAGTTGACATTCATAAATTTTTCAAATTACGAAACAAATTACTCAACTAGGGCGTTATGTTGTTCCTACGGTATATATAAAATGAAATGTTTGCGAAAAATGTTCAAGTTTCCTTGTTATAAGTTTTAAAAACCAGGTTAGGACACTTATTTCCTAATCCAAATACAACACAAAGCATTATTTTGCAACATGCTGACTATATAACAAAGCAAGAATTATGATAGTTAGATTGTGATCTGGAGTGTGAAATGTTGCAAAATAAGCTACAAAACTTGAATTGAACTGACATTTAAAATATAAAAAAAATGTAAACTAAGTTATAACATAGTAATTCATCCAATATTTCATAAACCTTTCTAATTGGTGTCAACTTTTATGTAATTGATTAAAATATATTGCTGGATTAGTAAAAGTACAACAACAGAGTATAAAATGCCCTGATCTTAAACAGTTATTTTACGTAGTAGATACAGAAGAAATCAGACGGGAATGTATATCGCTTAGTTGAAAACAAATTAAATGTTTGGAAAACACCGATAAACGGTTTTTTCATTTTAAATTGATTTAAAAACAATTCCGAATAAAAATATAAACATAAGCATAAATGGATTTTACAAAATCTAAAGCAGTTATATCTAAATTTGTATAGGTAATTTCAACGTATTACCGTAAATTTATTTCTAGCTTTATTCTCAAGGGTTCAACAAATAATCAGTTGACATTCTAAAACCTAAACTGCAGTTGTACAGAGAAACAAAATGGCAGTAACAAGTGTGGGAAGGAAACGACAAAGCAAAAAAGGAAATGGGGAAAGTAGGAAAAGACTACCGCAACAGAGAATTGTACACAAGTCTATTTCTAAGAAAAGCTACGGCATCAACAACCAGTCAGAAGAGTTAGAGTTAGAATGAAGCTTTTTAATATATCTTCATCTCTTGTTGCGTTGCTGATCTGTCATGATAACAAACAGAGCAATTCATTCCAAGACAAATCTTCGTAGAACATGCAATATCATTCTCTCTCTTTCTAGACGTGGATCACACAGGGAAAGTAAAACGGTGGGGGTTTTGTCTCCTGTTGAGCGTGTCCTTATAGTTTTATTGTCTTTTTGAAGCGGTCAAGCGAAAGCAAAGTGTAATATATGCTTTGGAGCGTAGTGAGGATGCCGTAAACTTGGTTAGTGGAGAAAGAACATCATTTTGGGAAAAGCTAAATGGATTTTGGAGATTGGGATGCTTACAAACCACAAGATAGCTTTAGCATATTTTGAACTCGTAATCGGACATAAATTGAGCTATTTCAGAGTTCTGAATGTAACGCACTTGAATTTCATTTTGTTAATAGGTTTCAAATTTGATTTCTGCTTTATGTACGATTGTTGCTGAATAGGAATGTATTTTGCAAAGTAAACGATTTAATGACTTGTGGGGTAAAATATGTCTGTACCTGATTCATGCTCACGAAACTTTCACATTACTTTCACTTCATAAAATGCTTTACTTTCCCAGTCAATCCACTTTAGCAACACGTGCTTCACCGCTTTTTGGATTTCAATGTTATGGTACGCGCGTACGCATCTCCCAGACAAGCCATTTTTAAAATTGGTTCTACTCCTACACATAAGTACTAACTCTGGTTAATAGTTGATCTTGAAATAAAACAGCAATACAGCTAAAACATAATATGTACTAATGTATTAATAGTAAGCTACAAAGATCACAAAAGAAGCCTAGTAACCTATATCCCTGTGGACTTAGTGGACTAACAAACCCACAGAAAACTCTAAATATAATCAACAGTCATAACGTAACAGGCTTATTTTAAAGATGAGGAAAAAGTAGAACTTGTGCAAAACGTTTCAATCGTAAAACCGAAAATGACGAAACATGTATATGTATTGCTTATTCATGGCCACAACCTTCAATTGAACTTTTAGCATTTTTTCCGGCTAAACTTGTAAAAAATTTCAATCAATCTGAAAGATTCGATACACATACCTAGAAGTCTTATAAATAGATATACATTGAGCAATATTGCTAATCCATGTTCAAACTTTCAATCTCTGGAAATCACTATTCCAAACCTTTTAAAACCCACGCGTTTAGATTACTTAATGTTTTCTTATAACATATCTTAAGTTATCACAAAAGAAATTACGAAATCAGGCAACAACGCAAGTTTCTACAAAGAAGTGATGCCCACTATGTGATGTTTCGTATATTGATTTGATTGCGTAATCAATGTAACTTTGTTTGCTACAAAATTACAACATAAGCTATTGAACAAACGTTTTGAATAATTTTATGTACAACAATTTTAGAAACTCGTTTCAATTCGCTATCTGTATTCATTGAGTATCTGCATTCAGAAATACGTTTTAAGGGTTGAAGTTAGCGAGTTATATACAATCTATAGGTACAGATCAAACACTACCTCAGAAAATAGCGTCTCCTCATGGAACCCACATAAGCAATTTTAAACAAGTCTAGTAGTTAAACCGGGTTTTTCTCTTGTTACTCATTTTGCAAAACTACTCAGAAAATGGAAAAGGTCAAGAATAGACCCTCATTCTAGACATATAATATGACAACCTCTTTTGAAACATGTTTGCTATAAATAAATGCATGTTTGTGTAGGTGATGCTTGAAGTTAAAAATGATTCCTTTGACCTATATTATTCTAGGTAAAACTTCAACCAGAAAAGTGTCAGCACTTGTAATTGAGACTTGGGAGAGTAGTCGTTTGTTGTTTTATTTGCAGGGGGCTTACATGTAGCTAGTACGTTTACTTTACTCGTTTCAAGTATTTATGTCAAAGCACAAACAAGTTACACCTACTTATTCTCAACCTACTTACATATTGTCATGGTCATGGTTTTACAGTTGAATTTTGAGAAAATGGTTGAGTTGTTGCCAAACAATACTAAGCCAGTGGTTTAGATACTTTAATGCTTCCATTTGTAAAGCAATTAATTTGGATAAAATAATTTTGCGCTTCATTGCTTTTTGCTTAATATTTCTTGCATTACGTGTACGTAATTACGTACACTGTTTTACGCATTACTACAAGTTACGTCAATAAATGACTGGAGAAAGCACAGAGTTCATATTTCCCCTCATATATGATTGAGCTATGCTATGGCATTAAATATTCTCGGAAGATGTTTTTAGAGAAGTTCTAGTGGCCGTCTTCATGCATGTACTCTCAGCGTGCGGTTTGCTTTTATAATGTGGTTACTTGGTGGTGGTTAACCGCTTACAGAAGTTTCAAGTTATACCTGAGTAGCGCTTATGTGATATTTTCTAAACCCATTTTTCATTCGAAAGAAAATGCTTGAGATAAGTCTGCTTGCAAACTGTTATAGATACCTATATTTTAAGTCAAGGCTAAAACGAAGTTTTTAAAGCGTTAATGTTACAAAATGAAACGCGTATATTCTGGATTCAAGACCGGTGAAAATATGAAAAGCATATTTATTTACAAGTAAGCAATTTGCATTTTGTCCTACGCTAAATTGCACATAGCTTTTTTGGTTAACTATTTCTGTTGACAATCGTGTTTTACGCCTAGCTATCCTAAAAAATCTAGTTATAATCCCACATATACTCATGAACAAATTGTAAACATGTTTTCTAACTTTTTCCAGCTTTTAAATTTCTACTTGAATAATTTCTTTGAAGTATTTTTTGTATTAAAGGAAATAGATTTAGCAAGATTTAGCACATAGAAAATTCACTTTTGCTATATAATGTAATACAAGAATATGAATTCGGAAGTACACTGAACTGTGCGTTTCTTCTAACAGCGTTATAAAACGTGCAGAATCCAGAGTAATAACCAGTTCAATCCCAGAAATCAAATCGTACCCTAATCTGACAGAGGTAAAATCTAACTAATCCTTTTTAGCACGCATGAAGCACGTAGCAAATGAGGGTTTTTGCCATTAGTACATGCAAAACGTAGAAACTATTTCTCGAAAGCATTAAAATTGCTTTTCCATTATAACTAAAATTTAAGTTAGTTTAGGGCTACAAAAGAATGCATACTTTAAAACTCTTTGCTACTATTTGTAAATATTGTACGGAACTTGTACTAAAACCGTTTCATCTTTACTTTCACTAATGTAGGCTTACTATACTATACATCTATACTATTCACTATACTTTCACTTGTAATTATATTAAAAGGTTATGCTATGTATGCGAGACCTTTAATTTTTGTGTAATTAGCACACAATTGCTAGATCAAAAGGACTGGTAGCAACTAGTATGTACCGAAAATTATGAATGAAATACTACTAAAAGTACAAAGAACATGTAAATTTCTTTTTGGCCAACGTATACACAGTGTAATTAAATCTTTTCCACAATGAAATATTTCAATTTGGTGGATGTTAAGTTCAAATAAAGCAATAGCAAATGCAGTAATTAAGAATCGAAGATTAGAACCCCGGGGCAGGGCCTTCGGCCCGCAAATAAACGGATTTTAACAAATGGACCTCATATTTGTAATCCTGGTAAAAAATGGACCTGAAATCATGTGTCACACATGATATATCCATTAATTTGGAAAATTTAACAATTAAAGCCCCAAATCAGGGCCTAAATAGTCAAATTTTAACTAATGGACATCAAATTTGTAATCCTGGCTAAAAATGGAACTAAAATCATGTGTCACACATGATATATCCATTAATTTGGAAAATTTAACAATTAAGGGCCCAAATCAGGGCCTAAATAATTAAATTTTAACAAACAAACTGTGGATTCGTAATCCTGGTCAAAAATGGACCTATAATCATGTGCCACACAGCATAGATCCGTTAAATTAGCGGATTCGAAAATTAAGGCCCTGATTTCCGGACCTTAAAACTTAAATTTTAACAAACAAACTGTGGATTCATAATCCTGGTCAAAAATGGACCTATAATCATGTGTCACACAGCATAGATCCATTAAATTAGCGGATTTGAAAATTAAGGCCCTGATTTCAGGACCTTACAATCCGAATTTTGACAAACGGACTGTGGATTCGTAATCCTGATCAAAAATGGACCTAAAATCATGTGCCGCATGATATAGATTCTATGTAAAAATGTTTGACCGTTGGTAACCTCTGACCTTTGGAGTTGACCTACTGACCTGAAATTCAATAGTGTTCTGCCTGAGGTCCACAAGAGTCTGTATACCAAATTTGGTGGAAATCGGATAAGCCATTTCTGAGAAAATCGCGTTAACACGGACGGCCGGACGGCCGGACGGCCAGAATAGGAAATTAGAAAGAATCTTCGATTCTTAATAATGAGTTTAAAGAAATTGGAATCTGGTTTGTTTATTATTTTAAGTTGTAATATATAAAAGTTGTGTTTGTTTTATCCAGACAAAGTCTATTCACCCCATATTTAATTTTTTAAGTGAAACTAATAATTATCTGCGTTTCTTCCAGTAAAATGTTATTTTTAGTATAAACGTTGCTGTGAAGTATTGGCGTACATATCTGCTGCCATTTTATTGCCGACAGTTTCTAATTAAGACTAATTCAAAAGGGCAAACCATGCGTAAACTACAGATAAAGAACAACAAAGCAGAGTCTCGTAGGTGTACAGGAAACAGCGTAGAACAAAAACTATCTTTGTAAAACGTGGAAACATAGAAACTCAACCATTTGATGTGATATTGTCTGTCATAAATACATTTTCACAATGTACAACCTTCAAATGTATTTATCATTTATCAACGGGTTCAATAAGCACTCGTGTCCTTTGTTTCTCAGTATTACAGTTTTCACTTGAATAGTTGTTTTGTTTGCATAGTTTGTTTTGCAAAAGTTTTTGCTATCTAGTGGGACGAAAGGGCAAACAAAAAACCATATTCCAGGGTGAATTCAAAGCCTTGTTGTAAAACAGATTGTAACAAGCTTAAATCCTCAAATTGATAGAAAATGACAATAATGGCAACGCATAGTTTTCACGCAACAAAATACGCTTTTTGTTTTAGATAGCTTTGTTGTCAATGCAAAATTATAAACTCAGCTTTGTTTAGTGACAACTTATTTGCCAAATGTCGTAACAAAAAGTTGTCCTTCAAATATGATTTGTGCTTGTAGTAAATACAGATACTAGCGATTGTTTTGCAAATGAAATTAAACAAACGTCATTTGGAAACTGAAAACTGTACTCAAATTCATTCAAAAACGTATAAACAACATAATTGAAACCAGATTTGCTTGGCTCCAGTTTTTTAAAAAGCTTTGTGCCATGTAATCAACAACTTGCCAACGCATAACCAAAACGCGACAGGTGACAAATAGGTAGGCATAAAGTTTTGTCGTTCGAGGATTACATGGTCTTTCATAAATTCTGTGAAAACACGTCTACGGTCAACAAGTATTCAGTACACAGTTTACTTTGACAATATTACATGTAAACTATTTTTGGCCGACACAACAAATGTAACCATTTACTTACTTTAATATAAACTTGTAAAAAAGCTTTGAACTTTTTGTCGACAACATATACATCAAAGCTTTAAAGCAACTTTCACTGTTTGAATGTGTCCCTTGCCCACGTTTTTAGCCTCTTTTAGAAAACCAGTTACTTTTACTTTATATCCGTGTTTAAAGCTAAATCCATTGAGAAATTGGTTCTATTTTGGGCTCAGACATTTCATAGATAAACTGGTTTTATTTGGATAGACAGGTCAAAAACGGCGACACAACAACGATAAACGATTTCTGACGTTCATAAAACATCCTTAAATTTAAGACATATGCTATGTTTGTTCTTGTAAGCGTATGTTATCTCTTTTGTACCAGGTATCTGTCTGGCATTTTTTATGAATGGCACAAGATTATTATGTAACCCATGGGAATTGCAAGAACCATAAATCAAATCAAAAGTCAACGTATAGCAATTACGGTTCTGACAAAACCTGGTTTTATCTAAAGATTTTATTTTAGTATAAATTGCTTCGTAGAATACATTTGACGTTATAATTGCCAACAGCTAGGATACATATGGAAACTCTAACTAGCATATGTCATTTGATGAGACTATAGAGATTCATGCGCATCGAAATACTATATACTCAATTCTATTTAGTTTACAGTTGAATCATATCTTTAGTAAAAAATGGTAGTTAACGCAAAATTGTATAATGTTTTATTCCAGATGTCACCGACCCTTACCTTATCCTTGAACAATGAGATATTAAAAGATATTATCCTTGAACAAAGCATAAAAATACGAATGAATACTAATTTGCTTCCAGCAGAAGTATAACTTTGCTACTATGCAAATACCGGCTGCACGCAATCATGTGCAAATAGAATGAAATGTAATGTTGTAACTAATTAGTATACTCCATCTTCATATTGATTAATAAATTGACTTTGAACCATGTTTATTGATTCAGTATATTTTTGGAACAACAATAGAGGAATCGGTTACGGTGCAATATGCACATTGCACATTATACAGATCTAACATGTTTTCTCTGTGTGCTAAGGGAACACAACAGGAAGATTGTCAATATTGCTATTCACAAGTTTTAATGTCAATGCAATGTCAGTCTCAGAAAAGAATTGTAAGGTATCACAAATGTTTTTGAGGAATGTATACCTTTCTTGATTCATATGAAGTTCCAATACACATTTCTTAACGTTTTAAAAGAATTAAATGAACTTTTATTCTTTAAAGTGGAAACCTATGACAACCGTAAATTACCATTGGATTTATTATGCTTTCTTGATTCAACAAGCTGTTTTTCAAAAATTTCATTTTTAAAGCATTTTCTTAAGAAATGCTTGCTTCACACAAATGCTATCCAAATTTTGAATAAAATCATCATCACACTCAAAAGTGTGAATGAAAGAAGTAAGATGCTTGAAACTCAAATTAATTCAAGAGTTGGTCTCTGGATGTTCCTTTCCTTTCAAAACAAAAAGATTGTTTGCACAGATTACATCCGTAGGATGAAATTACTGACAAAGATTCAAAAGAAAGAAGACATGAAAAAACTAACAGAATGTATGATGAATTATGCACATACACGCTACAGTACTCTCTTTCCATCTCAAAATCTCCAGATATTGACACTTGTCAAAAGAAAAGGTTCAGGTTAGACGGTTCACCCTCGTGTTTGGGGTAATCCATAAAGTAAACGAATAGCTAAATGGACGAAATTGATGCAACGCAACGCTTTGCAGAGAATCAAACATGTTCCTGCAGTTTATACTTCTACAGATCCCGAAAGCACCATGTTGTTATATGTGTAACAAGTACGTAATTCAAAGAAAAATCTGCTTTTCAACCTGGAAAGGTACATTAAAAATCTAATTCTTCCACTTAATCCCCATCGGAGTTTATTACGTAAACTAACATTAGAGTATTCAGGTAAGTGTAAACTAAAGCTACTATGCGACAAATTTATTCAATTGTCTTGCGTAGAGAAAACCCTGATCTACCTTTTTCTGACGTCTACATTTTTGCCCGCAGCAATCATTTGTTTGTCAAAACGCTTGCTTGAATGACCATGACGCAAGGACATCCCTTTGCAAAATTGATTGAAGCGGTAAAGTAATGAAATGAAGTTATGCTAAATAGTTAATTAACCATTGACTCTATAATTCTACACATTGCCATAGGAAGATGATAAATTCATGAATCAGTTTGGAATCAGTACAGTATATTTTACGTTGCTAACTTACGTACGACGCTTTGGAGTTAGAGGTATCTGATTGGTCCTTGGACGTATGTGGAACAAACGAAAGATCCAAGCGACCGTGAAAGTTTACACATTGTCACCAAAATGTGTGAAGGCAGCTGTGACGTAAAAACGGTTTAGAAAATCATGTTAACAAACTAAATTATATATAAGCTGCTGGTTATGCAATTTTTTGGTTACGCACGGAGCTTGTTTCAAAGTCGTTGGAAAGTTATGGAGGTCATATTGAGAAGACGTTATAAAATTGCTAGAATGCTAAACTTTTGAGTTTTATTAAGCAATACACTATATATTATCTGAAATTTAACGTTTTACAAGAAAATGTTTGCGTTTTAGGACGTCATAGTTTGGTTGTAATTTTCATTTAGAAAATACTTTGAATTTTAACAAGCCCAATTTAAAGTAACAATCTGTTTTACATTTTTTACAAAAAAGAAGTAAAGATCAAAAGCTAGCAATAAAAACTGATATTATATCAAATAGATACAAGGCTAACAAGACAGATAAAAAGATTGTTGAAGCAAAAACATTATTTACGCTTGAGATAGTTCAAAGTAATCTAGAAAGGGTGTATATACACTTTTTAACGTTTTTTAAGATTTATAGAGTGTAAGTAATCGTTATGAGTATTTCTAACTTCAAGAAAAGGAAAGTAAGGCACAGAGTGAATATGTAAATCATTTTTTAGAGGATTACGTTTCTTGTAAAGTTGATGTTTCCCATCTTCAAGGATATTACAATAACAAAGAAAATTAAAAGTGGCTTTTTAGATTAAATCTACACACAAGATGCAAAGATATGAAACTGATACGTATAGTATTTGATAAATGAAAAACACGCAAGACGCAATATATATATCGACAAGAGTCGTTTTCAATCATCTTCGGTTCTCAAGCTAATCCAAAAGCTTCTATTTTCCCATTTCCCTGGAATAACAACAATGCCATGGAGCATTAGGATTTTGTAAATGAAATTGAGCTCAGATAAGACATATTTCCCTTTTTCTTAGGTATATCATTATCCAAACGTGTCACTACCACTTATCTTAACATCATAGTATATCAAGTGAAAGTATTTCTGCAGCACGCGAACGGATTTTCGGGAAAGTACTTTAGACTTTTTTGTGCCTAAATTTCTGCTGACGTTTCTAAGAACTCTTGTCGTCACAATAACTGCATGTTGTATGTTGTGTTATGCATTACACAAATTTATTCAGTGTGCCTATATATGAGTATAAATAGAGCATTCATTTGCATTCCCAAAAACCATTAAAACCACCTACGATCCTCCTTAGAGAATTTTGGATTTCTCTAGTTTTTGAGTACAGGAAGCAAGTTTATCCTTGTGCTGGGGTTACTAGCTACGTAGTAGTTTAGACGAAATTAGAAAGCTGACGTAGTTGTTGTGGTGGTATATGGACAACAATGCATCACATTAAATTTACAGATCATTAATTTTTGTTGTCTTGTTTTTGCAGGGTATCCGTCTAAGAAGCATGCCAATAAATAGGTAGATATATGAGTTGGACATTGTCGTACACGTGGAAATGATTTAGTAAGTAGCTTACTAGTTCATAATACAATTTTCTTTGAAATCAATCAGTTGATTAGATTGCTTCTCTGTTGCTGTTGCAGATAAAACCAATATCTTAATTAGTCTATAATTATCCATACTAAAGTAAGCAGAGTATGACGTGCAAAGGCTTGTCGCACGCAATCCAAAACTCGGTGTCAAAGTTTTTTCTTCTTACATTTTGTTCAAGGCAAAGAGGAGAACAAACTCTGGAGAAAGAAAAGTTACTGGAATTGTGTTGTCTCTTATGTTTCTCTGTAGTAGTCCTCAAGCCAATTACGGAAATATGCAGTTTCGCAACAGGAAGCCATGTTATGACATGGAGGCATGCAGGTTAACTTGGACAAAGTTTATCATTGTTCGTAGGAAATGCCTTGCAGCCTTTAACACGTTTTCATTTAATGATGCATTTGAATGATGAAAATATTTAGTTAAAATGCTTGAATATGAGAAGTAGTACAAGGGTTTACCACAGTCCAGAATTACATAACCCATTATTTCAGGGATAACCAACTCTTCTTTGTCGCAGAAGCTACGTAATATTACTACAAACTGCCCTTACCTTTCACAAAGACTTTCGTTTCTTTAGACAACGACCGACGACCGTTTCTATTGTCTATTGTAAGCCAAAATCGATTGCCTTAATAAAACGTGCCAACATGTTAATTAGGAACCCTCACCTGTCTCATTTATTTAAGCATAATAAGCATATACGTTATCCCAGCAACAAGTATGTCAGTTGCCTAAAATCTAAAAGGCAGAATTATATCTAAAACCTAAAAAGACAAAAGGCTAATTCAGGAAAATTTACAAAATTTCAACTTAGAACAATGCGACATTGATTTAAAAGGCAGATCGATAATATAGAACATAAAATCTATAAGTCTTACATCCATTTTTCCTTAAAATGTTGCAAAAACCTGTGTAAATGTATGCTCAACAATATTCCCATTGTCAATCCACTTTACATAGCAAAATATCCCATTTATTTTCATGATCATCTTTTAAGGTTAGCTGAAAATTTGTCACATTCAAAAACGCAAACAAAATCCATAAAATATAATAAGCCCAATAATATGCACAACAAAAAACAAGCTTTCTAACAACAAAAGCAAAGTTATAAGTGGAACGCATAAAACTTTTGATGTTTTCAAAAGGGATTACATCATATTTTCTGGCCTGTCTTTCACTCTTCTTCTTCTTCAGGTTTCGTTTGGCATTCACCCATTTTCACACACACAAAATGCAACAGTTTCCCTTAAAGGCTGAGGCTTAAAGAAGAAGAAACGGTTTACTATAGAACTTCAAAAGAAGAGAAATACAACAACCCTTTTCCTTTTCTCTCGTTTTCAATTCACTTTCTCTCCCGACTTGTTTAAAATGCGGAAATTTTTTCAATAAGTGCAAAACATTACGGTTATAGGTAAAATGGGCGCCTGTAAAATTGCTTCTATTTCCGGCTTTACACCAAACTAGATGGCGTTTCTGTTTTTTAAACCGAAAATTTGCTACAAGTAACTACATTACAATTCTAGCTGTGTTTAGACTTTCTCCTTTGCTTTCACCCAAAAATGAGAGTGAGTCGTGCTGTTCAGGGTTTAGTAGCTCTGTCGCCTACGCTGAAGTTAGTCTCATTTCATCCACTGACTGGTTAGGTTTATTATCTCAGTACCCCGACGAGAGCTAGCTGGAGCAAGACAAGTGTTTTATTCCACATAGTACATAAGACAAGGTGACAACCACACACACAACTGCTGCAACAGGATAGCTCTAGAGAGAAAGTAAAAAGAAAGAGTTTTAGATAGCTATATAAAACGTAGCTGGTGGTGAATGAGCACTTCCTGTTGCAAATTCACCACGAGAGGTGACAGAAAACGGAACGGGAAACCAGGTTGGTTGTCTGCTCTCTCTGCTACTACTTCTCTATATAATACTGCTTTTAGTACTTTACTTGTCCATTTGTATTACATTTCTGTCGCGTTTGACTAGTTCCGTGTGTGGATTGTTAGATTTCTTTATAATCTCTTGATAATATACAGAGAGAAAATAATACTCTAATTTTATTTAGAAGTTGTAAAAGTTAGAACCGGAAGTAGATGGTAAACCAAATAAATTACAAGTTTGCAAACATTTTCATAAAAACTTTGATATACTCTAAAGCAACTTAAATTAACATTGTAAATTACTTAAAATTAAATATACAGCAATAGTGAAATAAAGTTTAAAGCATTCATTGAGATTTTACTACCTGAAGTAACATAACTCGCACACCGAAAAAACACACAAATCTGAGCTGACTCAAAACCCAAAATATCAAGCAGAAAATTCAACTGGATTGGAAATAAGGTAAGAATTTCTAAAGTTATTCTAAAAATACAAGGTTATGTACAATACCTAAGCAATGCGTCAGAAGACCTCAATTATTTTTACTAAACGCTTCTAGTTTTAAAATAGCATTTTGGTATTTGAAGATTTCATTCTGAAACTTACTCTGTATAATTGAATGTTACTCAATGAAGCAGTTTCTCTGAAATTTTGTCGAATTGGCTATTTATAAAAAGTAGTCTTTGTTTTGCCCACGTCTCTCCGAAAATTAACCACCTATTCTACATACCATAAACATATGCAATACTAACCATATTTTGCTAACAATTACCCTCTCTGTTTGATGCAATTGTTCCAAAAACAAACAGACTACTAAACTAAAAACATGCAAAGCAGAATTGCTTTTTATTATCAACCTGAAGAAGAAACAACAACCTGAGGGCATACTGAGACTCTCTCTGGTATGCTGGTTTCTGGTTTGTGCATCTTATTTCCACAAACGCTGTGCTTTTCTTCTTGTTCTACCTACACAAATATTTCTCTAGGGTAACTAGTAACTAGATATTCGTCTGCTGTGGTTACACAGAGAATGGTAGGAAACTGCTTTTATGTTGTGTGGTTCTATTGCTTTGGTTTTGTTTTCAGTATAAAAAATTAATATGCTAAAATGACACTAAAAATATGCTATAGGGTTGAATTGGGCACGTGCAAGAAAATGTTTTTGCATTTAAATGGGTTAACTGTAAAGCAAGTTGTCTGTTTAAAAATATTTAATCAATAATTGTTTATTACGTAACAAATAGAAAAGGTGAAAGTTTTGCCAGCTTCTAACAAGCTAGCAATTATCAATTCATAAATTGCGTGGGCGTCAATTCAGAAGTTCAAAACAATTAGCACATTTTTTCAAGGCTTATAAGAACTTATAGGTCATTAGCATTTTTTCAACAATTGCCTAAACATCTTATCCACGTGTATTGCATTGAATGTCAAATCTTATTTTTCCTTTGAAGATACTTACTTTACTATGAATAGAAACTTGCGTGACTGGCTTCAGTAAACTTGAAAGAGCAATAAAGACAGGCTGGTATAATAAATTTTACTTACAAAAATATATATAAACTGTTAATAAGTCTTTATTGTTATGTTTCTTGGCATACCTATCTATAAAAAACAAGCTTACCTGCTGCTTACCTACAAGTATACCTTACACAAGCTGTAAATTGTCTGAGAAAATTTTCGGCTTTTTCTTTAAAAAAAACTTCCCAGTCTAAAATAAGTCTATTGTATCACAGATGTTCTTGGGATTGTTGGGATTTACGTACAAACTTTGTTACATTTTCCAAAAGTGATTTATGCGCTCAATAGCTGAAAAAAACACGCTTTAGGTATGTTTTCTCATGTCTTGGAATAAAGGACAATCGACACAATAAAATAGTAAACTTGAAATAGAATGTATTTTTATTGCAACATTTGCACAGAGTGAATGAAAGCGTGCAAAAATTAACAATATATTTGGGAATAAATTTCATTCTGAGAAAAAAAGCGGCTGGAAATGGCACAATGAGATGGAATACATTGTAAAATTGTAAAGTAGATTTTCTAAATTGAAGGAGGATGAGGGGGTGTAAATCGCTTTTTAGAATTAACGAAATCTCAATTTTTAGCGATTTTTGTAACAAAAAGAAGTAGATTTTAAGAAAATTCTATCGTTTTTTATAAATAGTTGCTATTTATCATTAACTGTTACAGGACATTCCGTTACACGCGGGGATCCGATTAATCTGTTATGGTACTGAATTCGCTTCCAGTTTCATTCTCTTTTTAATGACGTCAAAGATTGCTTTGTATTGTTGTATTCTTTAAACTACTGCAGTAAGTCTGGCTATGTAAATATTTTGCGTGTTTTGTCAAGAATTCTAATTTTCACACTTGGTTTATTCAACAAACCTTAACAAAATTATTCCAAGAGAGACGCTTCCAGTCTGATTGTTCCTGCTCAAAATAGTTTTTAAGGTGGTGAAACCATTGACGCATGCAAAATCACAAGGCTTTTTCTCTACTGACATACATATATATGTATTTACCTTCTTGATGGCGTTTTTTGATGTAGGTTCTGATTCTTGATTCTTCTAAGGAACGGATTTCCTCTTAAAATATTCCGGTTTCTAACCGGAATTACGACTTTGGTTCATATGGAAATTTTATTGTATAATGTGGAGGTTCGCAGAGTACGAACATGATTATACAAACGAATTTTTTGCTTAGGTAAAAACGACGACGGGGTTGTTACTACTGAAAGAGGGAAATAAGTTTCTTTGATGCAGCTTCAAAGACCACATAGTTATGGCTTTGATTGAGTGAAACGTGGTTTCTTTATAAAGATGCAATATTTAAATTTGAAGTTTTTGGGTTAAATTAAGAATAGACTTTGAGGTAGGAACTAGAAACAAAATTACGTAAGATATTGTTAATGAGGTCATACGACACATTTTTTCGGTAGACTGGGCCCAAGCAAACTATGTCTTATCTTTCCAAAGGTGCATTTTCTGATAGCCATAATATCATCCGCTAGACAAACAGACTAAAAATGTGATAAATGATTGCACTTGTTATCACTCTGTACCACTTTGGCTTATAGACAGTTTTTAGAGAATATGCCATGTTTGCAGAAATGGTAACGAGATGTCAATATGTCAACCAGAAAGCCTAAAGATTTCCGGATGAAAAAGTGGTAAACTGGAATATTATATTGCTGGCGTTAGCCAAATCTGGTTTTTTGAGAATATCCAGACAATCTTATGATTCCGCAAAGTTTACTTAATGTTTTACCAAAAAATTGCGTCACCTTTTCCAAAAGCTTTGTTAAATCTTCTTTGTGTGTAGGTGTAAGATGTACAAATTGCTTGGCACGTCATCATATGCATACATATTTATTTTACTTCTCGCGTCACACACAGCTTACAACTCACCACCTTCTTGTTTAATTTGCCAAATAGCCAAGTTTTTATTCTTGAGCTAACAATCTTAAAAAATTATCCTAGAATGCTTAGCAAAATTGGTTATGAATAAAAGATTTTCTGGTCTAGAAAAAAATCTGCGGTCAAAATGCCACGTTTAACAAGAGTGAAAGCATTTAATGAACTAAAGTCGCTTTGACTAATTGGTACAGAAAAAGTAAGCGTGACTGATTTCTCCACAGACACAGCAGGGAAAAATGTTTTGCTTGAGGGTGAAATGTTTTAGCGTTTGGTGGTAAATTGGAAGAAAGTTGGAAAACTTTCTCTCCAGAAGACTGTGTGTGGTTTTGTTCCAGAAGATGAAAAGTCAGGCATAAATACATTTTCTGATGATGTTCAGGAGAAATTAAGAGCAATTGGAAATTTTGCTGTACGGTCAATTTGATTACCTATATGCTTGATGATGATGATGTCTTCAGGCTATATATTTTAGCTATATAAGCTATAAGTTTGATTTTGGTTTTTTGGATATTTTCTACAGAATCACGTCATAAACTTGTTGACATATAAACCCACAGCGTTTTTTAGACAAAAAACCCAGCACACTTTTGACACTACCTAAAGAACATGGCAATTTTAACAAGTTTTACTACTGGCAAAAGCCACCAACAATTTTCTACTAAAGCCAAGCTTTCCAATTCCAAGAAAGCAGCAGCCACAGCAGCAATCCATCCTTGTCGGGATTTCAATAAGTCTACCCGAACTGGAAGGGGGCGACAAGATGTTGATTACCAACAGCAAGAAGATGTTCAGATGAAGAGAAAGTATTTTGACAACCGTTTTCTGGAGGCGACATCATCCTCCTCGACTTCTTTAAGAAGCGACAGGACTAAAAGGGCTGTATTGGGTGGTGGGTGGTGGTGGGCTTGTGTGCTGTTCAGCCTTCTAGTAATTTTTAGCTCGACCTCGTTCACTGGACAGGCTGAAGCCAAACATGCTTGGGAGAGACCCGGATGTCATAAAGTGGGTAAGTCCAGTAAAAATTCGGGTTTTTAAAAATGTTTGCAATTTTTTAAGGAATTTGCAATTTTCTTGTGAAACCGCTTTCAAATCTATTCCATTGCGGTAATAACACAGTACAGATTGAAATTCATAAGCAACCCAAAAGATCAAAAGACACAGAGTTTCTATCTTCTAGAGATAAAAGCCAGTTTGGCATGAAAATGGACAGATAAAAACATAGAGCATAAATGAAAGGAAAACAGGTTGTTTCCGCTTGAAAGAAAGATGATGGCGGCTCAGAGAAATCTACATTGTAGATTTTATTCATGGAACTACTAAAGAAGACTTTCAATTCATATATATTTATATAAGCCGTTGTTGTACTTTTTTGGGGAAAGGGTGGAAAGTGGAGAAAAGGAGAGAAAGTGGATGTAAATCATTTTTAGCGGATTACGTACGTACCCAAGCAGAAATAAAGTGGAAACGATAGGTGGGTAAGAACAGACAACGTCTGAAGACTTTACACACAAGCTTCAGAGTAGATATTTATAAAGATGGCATGATAATGAAAAGTGACTTTTTGTTGGCGTGCTATAAATTTTATCTGAGAAAGAAGATGGTCGAGGTAGAGAGGGAGATGATATGTTAATCGATAAAGAAACATGTAGATATAGATACAAGATACATATGGAGACATCAACAGATTAGCTTTGTAGAGATGATAGAACACTGAGTATAAAATATTAGGGTAATAACTTGTGCTACGACAACAAATCCCTAGTGTTTTTCCTAGTAATTTCATTCGAAAGAGAGAGAGAGTGAAAGTTAAGCTAGCTAATAAGTTTTTTGGGGCAAAGTGACACTGCTGCGTTTTAAGACATCATGGACAGAAACTGTGCTTAAAGCATTTTCACACAGTTACCACATGCCACATATTGTGTGACCACGTATGACTTGATTACAATGGACTTTTGGACTCCACGGGACACATATTGTCTTTAAATTGCATTTACGTAATATTCCATTGATTCCTTTTAAGTTGGAACTGGAACTGGAAAGCTTGTTGCTTTTCATGCAAGTTGGTTGACCTCAAATATTCTCAGAAATGTAACTTTACAATAACTTAGTAGAGTTTAGCGAAATATCGAAATATATTGCTTTGTCATTAAGTGTATGGTACAGTAAGCGCGTTTAGTCTTATGGTAAATCCCCATAGGAAATAATTTACTAAAGACACAGGGGAATACGGATTGATATTGATAATTTGATAATATCATAAATCCTACAAACGGTTAATTTACTGGTAATAAATCAATGCATTTTAGTACGTTGTCAACCTTTAGGAAATTATATATATTTAAAATAGCACACCTTTTTTACTTTTAGTTAGTTATACAAGCCATAACTGTCCATTGGAATATGAGTAGACGCTCAGACATTTTTGTCTATAAACCATGCAAATCGACAAAAACTTCAACCAGATTGTTTTGGATTTTCCTAAGCATCATCATACCAACCACGCGGAAGTATTATCTTTTGCTCTAGATTTTCTCCTAAAAGTGGTTTGTAACTTGTGTTTTGTCACGTCAAACAACTTCATATACCTAAATGTTACCTACACATATGTAAAGATTGAAGATATAGAAAATGATGATCAACACCACTCTAGACTCTAGAAAAACACTAAGGGAGGCATTACACCACTTATCATACTCTCAAACACAAGTGTACGACCTACGCTATGTTACTACTCCTACTTCCACTTTAAATTTACGGATCATTGCTTTTTATCACCAGACTCTATTTTCTCCTTCCTTTTTGCGCACTGTCAAAGTGTCACCATGTCGTCAAACAAGTTTCTGCGAAAAGTATTTTATACTAAAAACAGCATCGACAATATATCGCGTAGAAATCAATCAATTAGATTATCTCTCGCCTTAACCACAACCAAAAAAAGACTACAAGCCACTTTCCTAATTATGATTATCTTGAGTATGGCGTGTGTCCAAAGTAGCACGCAACTTTTGTACTCAACTAATGTCAAAGTTTTTTTCTCTTTAGAAAGCTAAGTTAGAAAGTTGGAGAAAGTTGACCATTTTTTCTATTCCAACCACTCCAAGTCAATTAGAACAAACCCATAATATCATCACAACAGGAGGATGGCGATGGCACGCTATTGCCAATTTGCCAGAAGAAGAAAAAAAATGCATGCAATTTTAATCTATTTTTTTGTTTAATTTTTCAGGCCATACCCGCAAAGTTACCATTCCGGAATGCGTTGAGTTTACCATCACCACCAACGCTTGTCGGGGATATTGCGAAAGCTTTGCCGTTCCTTCGGCCTGGTACCGCCTGCAGAACAATCCCTCCCAGGCCATCACGTCGGTGGGTCAATGCTGCAACATTATGGAAACTGAGGACGTGACCGTTAGCGTGATGTGCGTTGGGGGTCAGAGGGAACTGGTTTTCAAATCGGCTAAAAGCTGTGCTTGCTATCATTGCAAAAAGGACTAAAAAGGGATGATGATCATGAAAAAGGGTAGCAATTTTGGTTGGTAATTTATTTTTCATTAAAAAACCATTTTAATCTATTAATTCATTTAATTAGATTTTTTCATTTAAAAATAACGCGGGGGAGTATGTAGTATTTTTTATGTTTGTGGGGGTTTTTACTGCGGCATGTGCTGAAGAAGAAAGTAATTCCAGTAAAATTGTGTGAGAAATTATTTACAAAAGGGTGGTATTTTTAGCAGCCAAGTACACATACAACATAAAGAAAAGTTTTACTAAAGTAACAAGTAGGTTTATATAGCACTTGAATATTATCTCGCCCACGCAAAGGCACTTTAGCCGAATAAAGGAGAATCAAAATAGTAGATTTAACTTAAGAACAAGAATTACAGCTTAGTTTCGTTCTTGGTAAAGCATATAGTTATAGTAGTCAAGTGTAGCTACATTTCCATTTTTTGATTTTGCGTGGTTATCTAGAAGATTGCTATGTTGCCAATCGGATTCCAGATAATAACTTGTGGGACACGTATTTCTTTTGGGCTTTTAAATGAAAACGTGTGTGGTAGTTCTTAGAAAAAATATTTTACTGTTGAGGTTTTAGCAAGAAATTGTAAGAAATAAGTAAGGTTTTTTGGAAGAAGATGTATACAACGTCAGTTAACACTTGGCCATTGGCCTATTATTTTTAGCCGACATTTAGAATAACTTTTACGAGACATTGATACGGGCGTTAAGTTTGTTTTGCCTGTTTGTTCGGATGTGGCTCTATTTTTAGAGCTTTGATCATAACATACCCATCATTCTAATAGTTTTTTTCATGTGTCATATAATAATGGAATATTTTAATGCATGTATGATAACACGTGGGTGGGTGTTAGCACTTGAAAATGATCAGGCATACGATAACATTCTTGAAATAGATAGCTAGTTGCTGAAATAATTTGCTTTTTTGCAAAAAACATTCTACTAAAAATTGTTAAGAAGAAAGTTGTATCCGCTGAACAAAATAAATTGTAACTCAATTACCTGCTATTATTATAAAAGCTTGAACCTTACCTAAAAAATAAAATGATAGCATAATATTTAGATATAATGTCAAATTACTGTGTATTGTACACTGGTATGTACAATTTAATCTCTCTGTGTACTCTGATATTATATTACAATGATCTGATGATCTGATGTTCTGTGGTGATGTTTTATGAGAATGATTGATGATTATTGATTATACAAAAAGCAAAAAAGTTTATTGTAAACAAATATAACTATTATAAAAACATGCTGATGATGATATAATACTATATACTACTTTTATTGATGGAAATTCTAACAATAAAACACTCGTCCCGTAAAAAATTTAACAATAATATGCTTCTATATACTCTACTACTATGCAAAACTTTTTTTCTTTTTAAAAATGGATTTTTGAATTATTATTGCATATATTTAAATAAAACTTAAAGAGTAAACACTTTTTAGAAAGCAGATTATACAAGCAAGCAAGAAAAACAAAATAACATGGAATGCTTTTTTATGCGTCATCAAATTCATTTTGTTACATTTTTTCTTCAAAACCATAATATATAACCATATATTTGGCACATCACTTCAATTCATAGCATCATAGCAAGTTTACCTTCAAAATTTGGTTCATGATCATTTTAAATTTAATTAACCTTTTCAGTATCAACTCATTTTTGAAAATACTTCTTCCGAAATCCAGTTTTTGGCTCAGATTCATTAAACCTAACCATCATACTTTGTCCTCTATGTCCACCATACGCTCGTCTATTCAATTGTTTTCACCTCACTCATTAATTAAGCAAACTTTTTTTGCGTAACAAAGTACATATAAATTCATCAACCAAAACTCTCCACTCGCTAATAATAATGAACAAGTGGACAGACACTTTTAATGAGAAAATCATTTCATGTCGCTTCCTTGCACTTTAGCCTGTTTCATCCCACGTTCATTAATCTACCTACTATATATATTCTCCTTAAAATAAAATGGCAACCATTTTACACTTGAAGCCTATAAAAGTCCATCCCACAATTTGAAATTATACGTGACATGCATATATACGCTTTTGTACCATTTCACCATTGACCTTTTGTTTTTTCCTCCCTGTCATCATCATCATCCTCAATTTTAGGCTATTCCTCCGGATCACATTAACTTTTCATAAAAACCCATTTTCTACGTCTACCTTGTCGTCATCATTATCGTCATCCTTCTAAATGCAGCACAACTCAACCAACAAACTATGTGTCAAGTATTTATTTTTCCTTGTCAAAATCCACATCCTGCTTTTGCTGTTTGCACATCCATTCTTTTCTATTGACTATATGAAAACGGGATTAAAACCCGCAGCAAAATAGTACAAAAATAGGGAAAAAGTCCATTATAAAAAAATCGCTCTAGCGCCTTTTGCAACGGCAACCAAATAGAATAAAAACCGGAACAAAGACATTAGTTTAATCGCTTTCTATTCAATCTGCCAAGTGCAGTGCAGCAAGCACATCAACAGAAAATAAAAAAACCTTTGGAAAGTTGTTGCTTTTTTTTATGGATCACTTAATCATCATCATCATGTAACCATCCATCAGTCACTTTTTCAGAAGATAGCACACATCTGCACACAAAAGACAAGACAAGGTGAAGGCACAACCAAATTGGAAGTTTACAGACGAGAGTTTTCTTTTAAGAAAATGTAAAGACCAAGACGATGAAGATGCGAAAGAGAAAAGATCAAAATGATCTATTTGTATTCTTGGAGCAGCAGTCAACATCAGGGCAAATTGAAACAGAAAACGTTCCGGAGTTTATTGTCCGGGTACACCCACACAAGCTATAGGAACAATCCCGGAAAATTGTACTGCGCAAAAAATATAACCAAAAGGCTTTTCCATGCACTTGTACACGTTTGACCCAAATAAATATCGCTTTCTGGGGTTTTTCAGGTAAAGATGGTGAAAGCTCACTACAGAGAGAAAGTTGTTACGTGAGCTGGGCTAAATTTTAGGGATTATTTCCCCAAAAACATCTTACCGTTTCCAAAAACATGGGGCAATGCAAGACAAGAAATAAAAAGTGAAAGTATTTCCAGTAGTAATCTGCATGAAGTTTTTATAACAAGCACAAAAAATCTCTTTATTTTTTACGTTTTTAAAATTTATTAACAATTTTTGATATAATTCAGCTATAGTTATAATATATTATCTTGCATCTGAATAACAGGTACATTCATTCACACTCTCAACCAAGTAATTTATCTTTCATCCCAAAAGCCTATAGCCAATCTTGTCTAATCATTTTATCAACTTTTTTCTGCAATTCTACTTTATTCATCTGATTATTCGCAAAACAAAAGAAAATTTGGAATATTATTACAATAGCTTTATTAAATAGTACGTTATGCATTTTTCTCAAGTTATTTGTTCTAAAAACAGAGTTCATTCTGAATTCTGATGATAATTTCCTCTTTCTCTAGATTAAATGCTTCTGATGTTCTGAAGTTTCTCTTTTTTTATTACTGATGTTCAATACATAGTTGATAGTTTGCTTTCCCTTGTGGTATTGTTGGTTATGTGGTTTTATCACGTTCCCCCGTGTGCCTATAGATCTTGTACAAGATCTACTTTCAATATCCCGACCGCACTCCCCGATACCGCATCCCTTCACAACTGGCTTCGGAGCTTTTGCACACGGAACAGTGACAGGATTCTGCCTCTTGATAATCATACCTGAAGACAAGGAAATGAAAACATGTTATACTGACGTCATTGTCATTTGCATTAACAATAGCACTTAAAAAAATAAATTAAGTTTTTTAGTTCCAATTTTCCACTTGCCTTTCAGTTCCAGGTTCCACACCCTCATCACAATTTTCCAAAATGGCCATGTTGGGCTTGCGACTTCCAAAAATGCACACAGGATGATGACTCTTCTTGTACGGGAATCTAAAGTCCGGGATCTAAAAAAAGGGCAAACAAACAGCGTGTCTGTTAATGAGATAATTTTGGAAGTGTTTTTTCTGTCAAGCTAGATAAATATTTACTTTGGGCTAATGAGTTTTAATTGAAAAAGAAAATTAAGTTTTTTTTCTGTGCGTGTGCTATACCTCGTTAGAGTCACATCTTCCCCAACAACTCATTACATTCACTTGACCCCAACATTTTCGTCCAGCGCTGTCCGTTTTGGTAACCTGAAAAAAAACACCGAAAAAACCGATTTTTTAAATGTTTTGGGGCAATGTGAGAAAAAATGTTAAATTTTCTTAAAAATGATTTATTACCCTGTATGAGTACAATCGTCTGTGACAGCTAAGTGTGGATGCCACGTCCACCGCCCCCGTTCCCAGAATGGTAAGTCCATCCTCAGCGCTCAGGGGTGGACTTACGTCCGCAGCCAAAATGTCATCCTGTTGGGGCAAAGGCTCTTGAGCACTGGCCACTGAGCCCCAGAACACCACCAAGCTGTAGAGCACCATGCTGATCATGTAGGTGGATGTTAAAGATCCTGAGCCTGAGCTTGAGTCGGTCCACATTTTTATTCTTGTAGGTTTTTTTCCAAATAGCAAGTTATTTCAAAGGGTTGAAAAAGTATTTTGGTTTTAAGAAAAGCTAGCAAGATTTTGGAGCAGCGAAAAAAGCGATATCCTCTCTCGTTCATCAACAAGTGGGGAATAACCTGCGAAACTGGAAGGAGCACACAATTTTATTCCCTTTTCCAGAAGCTTTACAGAGTGAAAGTGGAGGGTGTTCTCTGCAGTAAAGTTGCTAGCATAGCATAAAAACCCAGCATTAGAATATAGGTAGATATAGATTATGATGTTGATGATGACGCAAGTGGAGTCTACAGTGAATAAAGCTATCTATGAAAAAATTCCAACTATGTATATTTTTTTGGGCCTATGCCTTTCTCTCCACACGACGGACTTTCTCCCAGAGAGAAAATGTGGTCAGCATATTTACTATTCCGCAGTAAAATAAGGATTAGATTTGGAGCAGCAGCAGCATGAGCATTCCGTAAAGAAGATGATAAAAGTTAATGGACTAAAGTCTCAGTGGATACAGGAAAAAATGATAATGACATGGTGTTGCTGACAAGAGAAGCTATATGGTTGAGAATAACTAGTTTTGAGTAGATTTTTGATTATAGGTTTTACATGAACGAACTGTGTAGCTACAGATTTATTTTGATGATGGTGACAAATCCCCAAAAAACGGGGAATAGGTAACACGTGTTTAGTGTAATAACACAAGATACACTTTTTATTTCCTTTTTATGAATCAACACATTATGGAGTTTATCACCCAAAAGCATAGCAAGAAATAAGAAACACTAGTTATTTTCTTAATCTAACAGTTCCTATTCTATAACTTTGTAATTCGGAGTATTACTTGTTTCTAAATGAATAACAAACAATGAAAATGAAAAATAAATCACAAGATTGGCTGCAAATATGCTATCTTCTTCTACTACAGAACATACATATTCATTTTGTGCTTATTTTTCTAAGTCTAAAAGTTTATCAGTTAACTTTGTTACTTAAAGTTGTGCTAGATTTAAAGAATTTAACTTAATTACATATAATATTCATTTTTATATATGTATTTTCAGATCAGATACTAAAACTATTTCTTAATTAACTATTTTTCATAAACCTTTTATAATGATTAGCTATAATGAACACCACAGAGAGAAAGATACGCTCAGAAAACCGTTTCTTGTGCGGTAATAATAAGCACCGGGACAAATAGCAAAGTAATTAACTAAATTACATTAACATTTCTAATGTACAAAGAACAAAGTAGTCAGTTTTTGTACTTTTCCTTTACAAAATAACTACAAGTTTCTTTAGAAAACAGCAGATACTTAAATGATCAGTCTATTAAATATTTTTAAAGCAGGTCACCGTTCATATCTTCTTAGGTCACTCGTTCCTTTCTTTCGTCTCCATTCTTCACCTTTTCACCTTCCTTTTCCTTCTTGTACTCATTTTCCAACTGTAAACTACTCCAAAAGCATTTGCCACAGCCGCTGCAAACAAAAACTTGATCTAGAATGGGGTACACCAACTGCAATCTAGTTATCTCCACCCTTTCCCCCGTCTCCGGTGTACGAACTAGTCTGCCCTTATTTTCTATTTGAAGTTCTGTTTCTGGTAGAATGGTCCACTTCTTTTGGGCTTCTTCTTGGGGACTCAAGTAAAGAATCAGGTCATCCATAGCTTTGCCTTTTAGCGAATCCACTACCTTTTGACGCTCTTCTTCTGGCAAGGGAAGCTTTTTGGAGGTAAGGTGACATCCGGAAGCTTCCATTAAGGAGATTACGTAGGGAATTGGTAGTTTAATGAACGTGTTGGAATTACAGCGCTGTAAAAAACAAAATTATAAATTAAGAAAATCTAATTTCTCAAAAAATTAACTACTATTCTTTTTTTAAAACTTACAAAGCACACGGTAAAAAGCCTGGAAGGATCCAACCCAATCCCCAAATGCCTACAAATTTCCTCCAGTTGCTCCACCACCAATTCACTCTTAACCGCAAAGACCCTTTCCTGCTGTCCCTCCACCGCTTCCACCATTCTCTGATACCCCGCAGCCCCTCGGGTAAGCACAAATCTTCCCTGAAGATTCCTAGGCAGTATTTGATAAATACTTTCCAAAAGCCAAGTGTCATATCCTAAACTGCGTAAATATCGACCCATTCCCAGAAGCATGGTGTCCACAGCCAACTTGATACGAGGTTTATTGTTATCCTCTTTAAAATCTGGAAGTTGCTTTTTAAGATGCAAAATTGTTTGCACCGCGCCCTTAATCTTCTTCTGACTTGGAGCATTTCCTCCGTTCTCCGCCAAGCTTTTGAAATACTTTTCCTGAATCCTTTCCAAGTTCACGCCTTTCTCCTTACACAAAATCTGAAGCTTTTGGTAAATGGTGATTAAACAGAAGGCGTCTGTTGCTGCGTAAACTAGCTGGGATTCTCGTAAGGGTCTCTTTTCCCAGTCGCTCATTTGCTCGTCCTTACTCAAGCTTTGCCCCGTGCATAAATAAAGTAGCTCGCTTAACCCACTCTCACCCTCCGTGTTTGGAAGTGCATCCTCTTGGTGAAATAGATTGGGACACTCTTTGACAATTAACCCTTTCAGGGTACTTAGATCCAAAGTAGAACGCCAGGTTTGGCTCAGACCTTTCCATTGGGGCACGGTGTCCATTAGCATTTTGAGATCACTTTTCAGATCAAAACCCAGCTTGAGAATGGCCAAATTTTCAAAGTAGCTTTGCCGAAGGGCTTGCCATACATTGCAAGAAGAACTAGCTTCAGACTCCAGGTTTTTCTTCAACGTGACCACATCCACTAAATGAATCTTGTCTTGGAACGCTAGCTGAAGAAGAGCAGCTCCAGAACTTTTGCTAAGAATGGGTTTCCACTCGCTATCAAATCCACTAAGTTTTAAAGGTCCTTCCTTGTCCTTAACAAGACTTTGGCAGAGTTCCAGTACTTGCTCGGGAGTCTGATACAAAATGACTTGGTCATCTGGAAAAGGATGACGATAATACTCTTTAATTTTTGGTCGTTTTTCCACGTTTTGGGGTTCTTCAACTAATTCCACTTCCCAGTTTTTTTCTTGTAGGGGTGGTGGTGGTGGTGCTGAAGGAGGAGACTGCTGCTTTTGTGGAACTTGTGGGCTATCTCCCCAATCCTCATCCTCCCAATTTTCATCCTGCTGAACTCGTTCCTGTTCCTTAACTTTTCTTACGTCCTCCGGAAGATACTTTAACACTTCGGGATCATCACAAGCTTGATCCTCCCACATTTCCTTTTGTGTGATAAACTTTGCACATCCTTGAAAATCCTGATACATTAGATAATGATGGACAATACTAGTCCACAGGCTTTTATCATTCTGACTTAGGTCTTCAAACAGCTCCGCAAAACTGTCTGCGTTCATCTCTTCCTTTTCATAGCGACGCGAAAATAGATGTCGTAACTCGCCGAAACGCTGTCTATGTCCGATATTGGGACATGCTTCTTCAAATCCTAGGTTATATTTGGTTCGTAAGCGTTTAATTAACTTGGCTAACGGTTTGTGCTGCAGTTTCTCACATTTCACATGAGGAATTGAATTTGTACTGCAGTAATTGAATAGCTGAGCGTAAACAGTAGATCCACAGCGTTCTTCGTTGAAAAAGCTGTCCAAAAATTGTAAGAGCTCTCGTTGATGTGCTGGGGATTCGCTTAAAAATTCTTCAACTAGAGGAAGCTTATCTTGAAGCAGTAGAGGAACGATAAAGGAACGAATGTCCACTTGACTCCGTAGATTTAAGGATATGGCGCATTGTGCGGCGATGCTGTAGTCGTGCTTGGAACATAGCTTGTTGATTTCCTCTAGAATGTAGCTAACTAGTTGGGGGTTAGTTGAACTGTTGACATTTGACAGGTAAAGGGAAAAGATAAGCTTTTGAAGAGAGTCCTTCCTGGAAAACAGAGCCACTTGGAATGCAGCTTGTTGCAAAGCTTGGGAAATGAATAGAGATGAAGTAGAATCCGTGAGTGAGATTCCTGTTGAGTTTGGCAGGCTTTTGAGATACTCTGCAAATCCTTCAAAAACTACAAAACAATCAATTAAAAAACTGTAATAAAACTACTAAATTACGTAACTATCAAACTTAATTTTGCAATGATTACCTGCTTGACTCTGACATTTTCCTGGATGAAACGCTATCTCCATACAGTACAATCCCAGGTACAACGCCAACCCCGGCAAATTCCCCTTTCTGTCCTGATGCCATCTCCGAAAAATCTCTTGGAGCGTCTCAGGATACCGCTTGGAATCCGTGTTGGGGGCACCTAAAAAACCAATCACTCTTATAAATTATTACCTAATCAATCAACTAATCACCAAATCCCTTTCACAAACCACCTACCTTTCTGCTGCTGATCCCTAATCCAAACCTCCTTCAATCTACACCCTGCCTTTTCCCAATCCGCTTCCCCCCACCCCAAAATCCTCTTTAACAGCTCCCTCTTCATCTTCACCTTATCATCCTCCTCTTTAATCTTCCCTTGTCCATTAGCCTCCTCATTTCTCCTCCCTCCTTTACCCTTTCCCCTTCTAATCCCCTCAAAACCCCCATTATCCTCCTCCTTCGGATCCAAACCACCCGGATACTTGGGCCACCTCTGAGTAGGCTCCTGAACCTGAATTTCCCCAGTCCACCTCTTATCCTCCTCCTCCTCCTTCCTTCCAATCAATCTCCCATGTCCCCTTCCAATCACCGGAGCTTCTGGTACGTCAATCGGCACTTGACACTTGGTCATCCTCATCTCCTCCTCACTGTCATCCTCCTCACTACTCCAACCAGCAGGTCTACAAGCCATAACTACTCTTAAATCATTCCCCACTTGTTAAACCAACTGTCAATCACTTAATTAATCACAATTAATTTTAAAAAATCACAAAAAAAATCAGTCTCAAAATCTGTCCAAACAGCCCATCACACTCTAAAAAATAGAACGCGGCCGATGCTACAAGTTCGGCTTCGGCTCAGCCACAGACCCAAGCTGGTTCAGACCTCAGCTGATTTTTAGCACAGGCCGCGTTAGAACTTAGACTTGAGCCTAGCGCCACGTTGGGCAAAGCGGCAGCTGCTCAAGGCCACACGCCGCGTTTTTATGGGGCTGTGCATAGCTCGCGTGCAAGCAAAATAAGCTGCTGGAAAGAGAAGCAAAGCGAGTTGCATGGGTTGACTTGACAAGTGGACGGCCCCTTTTTGTAAACAAGGTGGATTGAGTAGCAGACGAACGAGACAGTCGACGATACGAGCACAGACGAGAACAAAGTCAAGTTGGATGTTGGATTGGCCAAAAAGTGGACGAATTTGCAAGTTAATTTGGTTAATTGGTGATTAAAGTGATTAGATTAATTGAGTGGAAGGTGAATAGCCGAGATTTTGAAGTGGGAGGGAGTGGAAAAAGGTAAGCAGGGCCAGGGGATTTTTGGGGGTTGGGAATGGTTTGATTGATTGGTGATTTGTTTTGTAATTGATTGATTTTTTGGGGTTTTTAGAGGGGGATTTTTGGAGGTGACGACAAGATGATTGACGGAGGAAAGGGGGAGGAGGGGATGGAGGTGGTGAAGCATCCTCAAGTGACCAGAGAGACCCGTGGACCACGAACCAATCACTTGATTTATATCAGGGACGTGATTGTGAAGACGATGCTGAGGCATAAGGCGAGTGTGGCTTTTAAACAGCCTGTGGATCCGGTTAGGTTGGGGATTTTGGTGAGTGATTGATAGGGAAATTGGGTGATGATTTGACTAATTAATGGAATGGGGATTGATAAATGTGAATGGATTTTTGTGTGGGTTTTTCTGTAGAATTACTACGAGTTTATCTTGGAGCCGATGGATTTAAGCACGATTCAGAAGAGGCTGACAAATAGGTACTATCAAAGTGGACAAGAGTGTTTGGAGGACTTTCAGTTGATGTTTTGCAACTGTTACGTGTATAATGATCCTGAGAGTCCGGTGGTGAGTCAAGCAAGAGATTTGGAGTTGACGCTGGTGAGGAAGTTGATTGAGATGGAGGAGAAGGAGCAGGTGATTCCTGATGGACAGAGGATGAGGATTGAGGGGAGAAGGAGTACTAGTGAGAGTACTTTAAGTGAAAGCTTTGAGAGTACTTTGGGGGAAGGGGAGGAAAAGGGAATTAAGTTGAGATTGAGGGAGATGAAGAAGCCAGAACCGGTGGAGGAGAAGCAGGTGATTGTACAGCAGCAACAACAGCAGAAAAAAGTGTCTGTTGGAGGGGGCAAGCAGATTAGAATGGTGGAGGTGAACATGGAGGAAGAAAGCAGTAGTGAGAGTGATAGTTCGGAGAGTAGTAGCAGCAGTAGTGACGAAGACGAGGAGGAGGAGGAGGATGAGGACATGGATCAATGGTATCAGAGGAACAAGGAGGACCGACGGCAGAGATTAATTATTATTCAAAATCAGGTGAGGTTTAAAAAAATAGTTTTTAAGTGTGAAAGGTTAATTAGGGGTTAATTGTGAATGGCTTTGGTGTTTTAGATGAATCTTTTAACGCAACAAATGCAAGCTGTGTACGACGAGGAACAGAGAGATGAGAAGATGTATAAGTCACGTAAAAGGAGAAGTAGAAACTCAACAGGATCTGGAGGTGGTGGGAAGAAGAAAAAGGATAGAAGCAGAAGTCCTAAGGTGACCCCGGTGAAGATTCAGATGGTGCCTAGAGGAGGTTCTAGTTCCAGCAAGAAGAAAACAAGTTCTGGTGGAACGGCAGGTGAAGCTATAAATCGGATGCTATTTAAAATGGCGAGTACAAGTACCCCAGACAAAGCTGGAGGGAGTAGCAAGGCTGCTGATAAGGGGAAAAGCAAAAGTAAGGCAAGTGACAAGAAGAAAAGTGACAGTGGAAAGGCTAAAGATAAGTCCCGGAGTAGTACCAGCAGCAGTAGAAAAAGCAGTGGCAAGTCATCCTCTACCAAAAAGTCAACTTCCAAGTCAAAATCGCAAACTCCAGCTGTTCCCTCCACCTCCAAATCTACCCCCAAGGAGCTAACTCTTGACAAGAACAAAAAGATGACCCCCGAAGTTCTCGACCAACTGAAGCTCAAGTTTTTCAAGATTACAGAATCTGACGTGGAGGAAATCATTCAAATGTGCAGTTATTACGATTATGACGAGGATTCTATGGATGATGACGATGACATGCTGAACATTAAGGCACTTCCTTATGCAGCTCAGTGGGAGATTTGGGACAAGGTTGAGAAAAAGATTGCTAAAGCTGGCCTGGTCAAAGTCGCAAATCCAGATCCTCCTGTAGCAGCACCAGCAGCAGTGGTGGTTCCGAGTTTAGATCAGCAAGAAACTTTAACTTCGCACTTTGCTCAATCTCCTGCCATGCCTGAGGAGACCCCCACACCACCCGTGGATAATTTTAATCCTGGTAAGTATTCTTATTTTAAAATTTTAAAACAATTTATCAATCAATTAATTAATCTCTACTTTTTCAGTGCCAATCCCTCCTCAACCCGTAACGGTGCTAATTTCTGGGGCAATGCAAGACGTGCCAGCTAACCCTTCAACTGCAGCAGTAACCCAGAAAGCTAATCAAGATATTGAAGACGACGATGATGAGGACGATGATACCTTGTTGGATATTTACTAAACGCAAATCATTATCAATCAATCACTTTCAATCTCAATTAACTTGAATTAACTATTAACTTGAGAGACAATCATCCAATTTCCAATTTCATGTTTTTATTCTTTCCATTTAAATGTGTATTGCTTTTACACTGCCGTTTTTTAGAAAGGAAAAACAGCTCTAATTAATTATTTTTTTATACTTCTGGCCATCTCTCTCACTAGTATAATTACTCATTCTTCTCTGCTTTTATAAGCTTAAACACAGAATAATTTATTCAACATAGCTTTGTTCTCTGTTTTTTTACGCTCTACAATAATATTATTGTATTTTTTTTAGCATATTCCTGTACTAGTTTATTAGTTAACTAACCACTTAGCAGTTTTACAGTTAACTCATTTAACTCAGTTTAGTAGTCTTAACTGTTATAATTAATAATATGTGTATTCAAGCCCTGTATGTACTTGTTAATTGCATTTTTTGGACGTTAATCAATTTTCCTCGTTCTCGTGTTAAAAACAAGTTATCATTTTTTATTAGAAATAGTCAGTATTTAAGTTACCTGTGTGTGTTCTGTTAGTAAAAAAAACTGGTTTTACTATTCGGTTGAACAAATTAATAGTCAATTTAGTAGTCAATTTAGATGTACCTGTGCTGTGCCTATATGGTAGGTAGTAAGTAGTGTGGGGAATCGGGAAAGCGTTTTAAATGTGTAAATATTAGTAATTATAATTTGTTTTATACAACATAATTGTTTTAGTAGGAATTGTAATGAGTTTTGGTGTAAATTTCGTTAAAAATTAAATAAAAAACAAAAAAAAACTGAATATCAAGCTGTTAGTTTTAACTGGGGCAATGTGTTACACGTGCACTTTTGGAATAGAATTCTTTAAGATGTTCATGCATTCATTCCTGTCATTTAGCTCGTTTAAAAGTGTTTTTATTATAATTTGGCCATACCAATAATTATTAATAATTCTTATAATATATTCTTCTTTTTATGATTATGGTTCGACGATACGGTTCTTATTTTAATCAGTATTTTTAATCTTTTAATTAGGCATTTTTTGTGTGGACAATTATTTTAACGAAGTCAATCTACTAGAGACTCAAGAAACTTTATTGTGCATATAAATGTAATAAATCAATCAAGATACCCGTCACCCGTATAAGTAGTAACCTGAGATGAACAATCAGTTTCTGTGTGCTAACTTGGCATTTTCGTGGGAACTAACTTGACGCACATGTCCAATGTTGGAATATTGTCTGTTGGGGAGAAATTTTTTGCAAGCATGTAAAAAAATGTAATCTACATACTGTATTTTAACAATACATAATAGATAATTAGTAGTTTCCTTGATTAAGGGCAAAAGAGGCTGATTTATAGATAATTACACCAACATCAAACATCAACCTTCCGGAAATGCCATTTTGACCACGAAAAATCTCAAGTAGCCCCAAAGCCCGAACCCGTTGTTTAATATTTTTACACTCGTAAAATCTACTTTAATTTCTTCATTTTTCAAAAGAATACATAAATTACAATCGTACAATCCATCATATTATTATTGCCAACATGTAGTTACGGTAGAAGCGTGCCTAACATCGCTATTAAAACTTTTGATTCCAAATCACATGATTTTAATTTCGTCTTCAATAAATCAAACACAGTAGGTAACTCTTCTTCAAGAAAATTTTCCAAACCGACGATCCAATCTTCCTCCATTTTGATGTTCAGCATGTCTGCGAATTTCGCCGAGGTCTGTTTGTCCCCTTCTTGTTCCTCGTCACAAACCAGGAAGACCAAGACCCGTCCAAAAAACCGTTGCAAATCCACCAGCATGTATTTGAAAGCGCCATAAATAAACTCTTCAAGAATTTCAGGTCGTTTCCAGTTTCCCGGCAGCACTCCGGTGTATATGAAGCTTAAAAGAGCTTCAAATGCGGGACCGGAAATGTCGTCAATTTTCACAATTCCTTCCTGTGCTTCAAGCATGGGCGTTTGGAACATGGAACGAAAAACTGGACTACGTATTCCAAGAATAGCTCGATTTGCTACAAATTCCCGACCGTCTTTAGTAATTAATTTCACTCCTAAATTGTGTCCGCCACCAAAGCCCTGTTTGTACATGGATACTAAGTCGTTTTTCCACTTTCTGATGAATTTAGTTTCATAGAACCAAGTGAGCATGGAAGCCATCAGAGCATTTTGCGAAATATTAGGTGGGATTCTTTTTATGTTGCAAACATACAAATGAACCCTTAAAAGTAAGTCTCCATCCTGCCTCATTGGTTGCGTAAGTAAATCATCCCGATTTAGAAAACAATAATTCTCAAATATAGGCACGTGGTCAGCTTGATATGCATCTAAAAGTAAAAGAAATAATCAAAACGGACAATTAGTAAAAATCAGTTCTGCTTGACTTTTTTATTTCTTTCCTATTTCCACATCATTGTCATCATACGTGGAGTTTTCCAGAAGTAATGCAAATAAAACTTCTCAAGCTGTGTTTCAAAAACGTTAGCAAGACCTGTAAGTCTGATTGTCACGCATATAGCCTAGGTACTAATCTACTTTTCCATTTTCAATTATGAGTATTGATGCAATATTGCAAGCGCAGTAGAGTCAATTACAATCGATACTATTTTCAGGATTCTTAAGCAATGATTTCTTTCGACCTCTGCATTTTTCATAGGAATTGTTCAAAAGCTAAAACATGGTATGAGCTTGTTTTGTGATTATCGTAATGACCATTTGATTCAAAGAATGAATTTACATACCATATCAAAAAGGAATTTGACAATGCACCCGATTTTTTTGCACATTTTTTAGATACTATTTTTGATGTCTTTATTAAAACTACATAAAACCTTTGGAATATTATTGACAATAAAGCCCATTAATTTCTGATCATTTCAACGTATTTAGTTTCCTAGTATTCTTTTTCGGTTCTCAAAAATAACGCCAGATTTTTCTTATCCTAAAATTGGTTTCGGATAGTCTCCTAAATTGAATGTTTTTCGTAGCTTCCGTGGAGGGAAAGATCCAAATGCACTAGTAGCAGATTGTCATAAACTCAATGATTAAATAAACCGATATAACGATCATTTCAAATACGTAGCTGAGCCAATTGGATATCTGTCTGTCTGGTTCTCTGAGTCCTCCCACCCTATTACCCCAGGGGGATGACAAATCAGGCTCAAAATCAATATGGCTATTCTTCATGACCCAAGGAATCACTGTAACAAATTTGGTGTGATTCTGAAAATTTTTATGGTCAGGGGGTTACCTCCCCCTACTACCCCAAGGGGATGACCAATCTGGCTCAAAGTCAGCAAGGTTCTTTACTATAGCCCAAGGAATCACTATACCAAATTTGGTACGATTCTGACAAAGTATATGGTCAGGAGGGTTACCTCCCCCTGTTACCCCAGGGGGATGACCGAACAGGTTCAAAATCAATAGGGTTCCTCCTGATGACCCAATGAATCACTGTACCAAGTTTGATGGGATTCTGACAAACCGTCTGGCCTGTATCGTGCTCACACACGGACAGACAGACAGACAGACAAACATGACAATCTCAATACTAGCTTCACTATGCTCAGCTACGTAATAATGCATAATCTTTTTTATCGGACTATGTAGTTTTACCAAACAGCGCCATTTGAAGTTTTGGAACCTGAAAAACGGCCTCTAGAAAAACGATGAAATACTCATACTAGATTTTTAACTTTTCATAACTCAATGATTAGAGAAGCTACTTATGTGATATTCTGCATAAGTGATTGGTATTTACTGCCCTAACACCACGAAACATTTCAGGCCTATCAAGCTATTCACAAAAAATTGCGTACAATAAAGTTATTTGCATTACTTTTGGAAAACTCCACATATAGTTTTCCTACCTGCTTGCATGCTTAGTAATGTATCTTGTGCTACAAAAACCATGACCGTCAGAAAGTGCGCATTCTGGGGAATGTCTCCGACTAATTCAACGTTGTGTCGAAGAACATTATTTTCTTGTCTTTCTTCCATCTTTAGGAAACATTTCCACTTTAAGTCAAGTTCTATAGTTGAGCCCGCTTTAAAATAAACCGATTTAATGATCATTTGAAATACGTAGCTGAGCTATATGTATCTATCTGTCTGATTTTATGACTTCTCCCGCCCTCTCACCCCAAGGAGATAACAAATCAGGCCCAAAATCAATAGGATTATTTCTCATGACCCAATAAATTATTGTACTAAATTTTGTGCTATTCTGACAAGTTTTATGGACTGAGGGGTTACCTCCCCCGTATTACCCCAGGGGGATGACCAATCTGGCTTAAAGTCAACAGGGTTACTTACTATGGCCTAATAAATCACGATACCAAATTTGGTGCGATTCTGACAAAGCAAATGGTCAGGAGGGTTACCTCCCCCCACTACCCCAGGGGGATGACCAATCTGGCTCAAAGTCAACAGGGTTACTTATAGTGACCCAAAGAATCAAGATACCAAATTTGGTGCGATTCTGACAAAGCATATGGTCAGGAGAGTTACCTCCCCCTATTACCCCAGGGGGATGACCGATCAGATTCAAAATCAATAGGGTTCCTCCTGATTGCCCAATGAATCACTGTACCAAATTTGGTGTGATTCTGACTAACCGTCTGACCTGTATCGTGCTCACACACGGACAGACAGACAGACAGACAGACAGACAGACAAATATGACAATCTCAATACTAGCTTCACTATGCTCAGCTACGTAATAACAATGTTGAAGTTCCAAAATTTGTTGATTGTCCTTCATTTTAACAAAATCGGCAATACGCCAGGCAAAATCATGTTTCTCCATAAACAACTACAATATACAGATAGAAATTAAAGTATTTATTCTTTAACTTTTTATAATAAATTAACAAACTATATAATGTGAGTTTATAGCAACGCACCTGTTTTGAAATCAATTTGTTATACTCCATGTTCCAAATGCTCGGATCAAACTAAGTAATAAAAAATTCTGACTGATAAATTATCAATCTAACTGCTTGCAAGATGCTTGTAACTGCCAGTTGAATAAAAATTATGCTTTTATCATATATTGTCCACTGGCACAGTCAGTATGTAAAAGTCACGGACACTTTTATACCAAACTGACCAAAACAATATCACATGAACAGGGTTGCGGTATTATGTACCCCTTTCACTGTGTGAAGTAAAAGTACATATCAAACTGCACTTTAGGCCTGAAACTTTTATAGAACAACGAACAATAGGGACCCTGCAATATTCAACATTGTATTGCAGCCCTTCAGAAATTTAACATGCATAGATAGCTGCTCATATCCTTATAAAGTATTATGAAAAGCAAAGCCTTCAGCTTTGTAAGCATATCCCATACGTATAACTTCTTACTTGCCTTTGAAACCTATTTGTTGAACAACAAATAATGAACAATGAACCCGTAATCCAAACCAAATCCATAACTTCTAACTTTGTTTATTAAATATCGGCCAAGATACTTGATAATATTGTACTCCGGCCGTCCGCCCGTACGCAATTTACGAAATTACTGCTGAACGATTACAACCAAACTTGGTATACAGATACAACAGCACCTCAGCCACAAACCTATTGAATTTCAGGTCAATAGGTCAACTCTAGGTCCGAGGTCACAGCGATTTCACAACTTTTTAAAATAGAACCTATAGCAAGCAACAGATTATTTTAGGTCAGCTTTTGACCAGCATTACAGATTTACAACCAGTTTGTTACAATTCGTGATTTAAGGCCCTGATTCAGGACCTTAACTGCCAGATACAGCAGTTTTACAGCGTATATGCTGTACGATACATAATTTTACAGCCAAACTTGGTATACAGATATAACAGCACCTCAGCCACAACTCTATTGAATTTCAGGTCAATAGGTCAACTCTAGGTCCGAGGTCACAGCGATTTCACAACTTTTTATAATAGACCCTATAGCATACGACACATGGTTTTTTAGGTCAGTTTTTAACCAGCATTAAACCAGTTTGTTAAAATTCGGGTTTTACGGCCTTGACGATACTTAACTATGCTTTCTTAGAGCTTTATTTGTAAACCTTTACAAGGCTAGTATAGTCAGGATCGGGTGCTTTCTAATATCCCCAATTCTCAGAAGTCGCACCTTTACGAATTTAGGTTCATGTGTGGTATTTCAGAAACTAAAGGTATTGCTAGCGCAGCATTGTTGCAATCAACTAAATTTTTTTCTTAAAACTTGATGAATTTAATTTATTAGTTTGCTAAAAACGGATAAAACTGACTAGGTACAACTGGTGAATACTTTACAATAATTACTGTAAAACACATGAGTTAGACTGCAAGCACATAATTGTAAAAAGTGCCATTTTCACAAAAATAATACGTGTTTGATTTAGTTTTATCAAAAAATCAAACGCATTTAATTCTGTATTTATTTTCAGTCTGAAAGTCATGACTCGTTTTTCCAACCTTTCGCTTAGCAAAGTAAGAGATATTTCAAACAGATTGATTTGTAAATTGCACTTCCAGCGTAGAATATCTTTCCATTTTGTACCATCTGAAATTTATAGGCACTGAAGGAGAAATGGCGTGTCAACTTGAAAATCAACAACTTCTCGAAATATCGAGAGTCAAAGGAGCATTGGAAACCCTAATCGGTCGTTTTAAAGTGGGTTCTAGCATTAACTTTCCTACCAAATTGATATGCTACTTTACTTGCGACCAGGTAGACGGAAGGATGTGGATTAATCTTAATGTCGCCTTGGACGAGGAAGTCAGTGGAGATGTTTCCGAACTGTTTGCCACACTACAAGTTGAAGTTAATGAAGGATCTTTGTTTAGCAGCGACACAAGTAAACAGTTATACTTTATACTATAGTAGACTATCCGAAGTGGTCATGTCCGACATTAATTTTATACACCAAAATGTTTTTCATCTTTTACAGGTCCAATGACAAACATATTAATGGATTCTATTATCTTCAAATCGTTGCTTCCCCAAGTTTACCTTCCTTGGGAAGCCGAGGTTAGCAATTATGTTAACGCCGATGGCAGCCTGTATTTGAGCCTAAATGTCAATTTATACCGTACGGAAACTTCCACTCGACCTAGAATATTGAGTTTAAAACATGAAATTGAACAACAGTGTCTTGAAAAGTTGCACCAAGATTTCAGTAATATATGCAAAAATCCTGACAAATTTTCGCAGGCTTTAGCCATGCGCAAAGTTGTCTCAAGTGACGACAAAGAATTCTTTGTAAACCCCGAAATTTTGAGAGTACGTTGCCCAGTTCTATATTCCATGGTGGCAGAGGAGACAAGTTCCGTCTTAAAATTTCCTGACATTTCTGGCAAACATTTGGAAACACTGCTTCACTTTGTGCACACTGCCACGCTTCCAGTGGACAATCCTTCTTGTGAGCTGGTTTACGCCACCAAAAAGTTTGAATTAAATGATCTTCTGGAATATTTGGAATCATACAAGTTGATTTCTTATTAACTTGCGACCTTAAAACAATTCATTAGTTTTGTCCTGTACGTCCGTCGGTGGATGCTCTAGAAGCCACATTTTCAACTTTTTTCAAAAATTCCTTTTGCATATGCGTCAAGTGGGACAAGCCAGATTTGCTATTTTAAAACTGAACTAAATGACTTTATTGGGGTGAAAGTAAATTACTTCCTGACTTCAAAAATAAAAAGAATTTTCAATATTGATTAAAGCGTTAACGCTTTAATCAATTTGTCAAAATAAATAACCGTTCGTCCCTTAAAGTCGAAAAAGGTCAAGAGATCAACATTTTAATGCTAGACAACATATAGGGTATCAAAAGAAGCAAAATTTCAAGACAAACAAATTTTTTTAGCAGAATTTCAGTATTGTGATTTTGGCTACACATTTTGATCACAATGGTCGCAAGTGTTCTATATCCTGTTTTTCTGGTTTATTATAGATTTCATTTGTCTGTGTACGTGTATGTAAGTGTCAAATATAAATGTATCTTTTCCAGCTAGATTTTAGAATTTTAGTTTTTACGTTTAAAAATTCTATCATTTACATTGTTCAATTTTGATATTTACGTTTTAGAATTCTAATTTTTACGCTTCGCAATCAGTTTTTACGTTTTACAATAATTACAAGTAGTTCTGATTTAACCAATTGATTGTAATGTTGGAATAATGTCTGTTGGGGAGAAAGCTTTTGCAAGCATGTAAAAAAATGTAATCTACAAATTGTAAATTGTATTTTAACAATACATAATAGATAATTAGTAGATTCCATGAATAAAGGCAAAAGAGGCTGATTTATAGATAATTACACCAACATCAACCTTCCGTAAATGCCATTTTGACCACGAAAAATCTCAAGTAGCCCCAAAACCCGAAGACGTTGTTTATCATTTTTAAACTCGTAAACTCTACTTTAATTTTTACATATATCAAAAAAATACATGCAATCTTACAATCCAGCATATTATTATTGCCAACATACTTGTTACGGTAGACGCGTGACTAACATCGCTATTACAACTTTTGGTTCCAAATCCCTTGATTTTAATTCCTTCAATAAACGAAACCCAGTTGACCCAGTAGGTAATTCTTCTTTAAGAAAATTTTCCAAACAGTCGTTCCAATCATCCTCCATTTTGATGTTCAGCATGTCCGACAATTTCTCCAAGTTCTGTTTATTCCCTTTTTGTTCCTCGTCACTACACAAAAACACCATCATCCTTCCAAGAAACCGTTGCAGATCATCAAGTATGTATTTGTGGGCTCCATAAATAAACTCCTCAAGAATTTCAGGCTCTTTCCAATTCCCTGGTAGCATCCCAGTGTACATGAAGCTCAAAAGGGCTTCAAATGCGAGACCAGAAATGTCGTCAATTTTGACAATTGCTTCCTGTGCTTCAAGCATGGGCGTTTGGAACATGGAACGAAAAACTGGACTACGTACTCCGAGAATAGCTCGATTTGCTACAAATTCCCGACCGTCTTTAGTAATTAATTTCACTCCTAAATTGTGTCCGCCACCAAAGCCCTGTTTGTACATGGATACTAAGTCGTCTTTCCACTTTTTGATGAATTGAGTTTCATAGAACCAAGTGAGCATGGAAGCCATCAGAGCATTTTGCGAAATATTAGGTGGGATTCTTTTTATGTTGCAAACATACAAATGGACCGTTAAGAGTAAGCCTACATCATTCCTCATTGGTTGCTCAAGTAGATCATCCCGTTCTTGAAAACAATGCTTAAATATAGGCACGTGGTCAGCTTGATATATATCTAAAAGTACAAGAAATTATCAAAATGCACAATTAGTAAAAACCGGTTCTGCTTGACTTCTGTATTTCCTTCCAATTTCCACATCATTGTCATCTTGTAGTTTACCTACCTGCTTTCATGCTTAGTAATGTATCGTGTGCACGAAAAACCATGACCGTCAGAAAGTGTGCATTCTGGGGAATGTCTCCGACTAATTCAACGTTTTGTCGAAGAACATTATTTTGTTGTTGTTCTTCCATCTTTAGGAAACATTTCCATTTTAAATCAAGTTCTATAGTTGAACCCGCTTTAAAATAAAAATGTTGTAGTTCCAAAGCTTGTTGATTGTTCCTCATTTTAACAAAATCGGCAATACGCCAGGCAAAATCGTGTTTCTCCATAAACAACTACAATATACAGAGAGAAATGAAAGTATTTTTTGTTTAACTTTTTATAATAAATTAACAAACTAACTATATAATGTGAGTTTATAGCTACGCACCTGTTTTGGAATCAATTTGTTATACTCCATGTTCCAAGTGCTCGGCTCAAACCAAGTAATAAAAAATTCTGACCGATAAATTATCAATCTAACTGCTTGCGAGATGCTTGTAACTTCCAGTTTTATAAAAAATTATGCTTTTATCATAAAATATATTGTTCACTGGCACAGTAAAAAGCAAGTAAAACTCACGGATACTTTTATACCAAACTGACGAAATATTATACACATGAACAAGGTACAAACCCCTTTGACTGTGTGAAGTAAAAGTACATATCAAACTGCACTTTAAGCCTGAAACTTTTATAGAACAATGAACAATAGGGACCCAACAATATTCAACAATATTGTATTGCAACCCTTCAGAAATTGAACATAGATAACTGCTCGCTGCTCATATCCTTATGAAGTATCATGAAAAGCCTTCAGCTTTGTAAGCATATCCCATACGTATGAACTTCCTTCTGGTATTTGAAACCTTTTTTTAGAACAATAAATAATGAACAATGAACCCGTAATCCACCAGTGTTAACTTGTAACCTTGTTTATTAAGGTTCACGTTAGTGTACCTTTACTCCTTTCATTGTGATGTGTCTGCACGTCCCTTCGTCCGTCCGTCCGTAAGCACGATAACTCCTCAACCGTTTGAGTTCCGATTCCGTTTTCAGATATCAATAGCTAGACCTCTTGGCAAGATCCCTTTTGATTTTCAGGTCAATCCGATAACCGGAAGGTACCTAAAAAGTACCTTTTTTCTAAAGTAGTCTTTTTTGCAATATTTAAACGCCATAGAACTACAGCATTTTAGACTACCGACATGCAAATACTGCAGATACTACAGATAGTGGTACTTTAAGGTACCTTATAGGAAAGTGGTACGTTAAGGCACCTTATAGAAAACAGTGGTACTTTAAGGTACCTTATAGGAAACAGTGGTACTTTAAGGTACCTTATAGGAAACAGGGGTACTTTATGGTATCTTATAGAAAACAGTGATACTTTAAGGTACCTTATAGGAAACAGTGGTACTTTAAGGTACCTTATAGGAAACAGTGGTCCTTTAAGGTACTTTATAGAAAACAGTGGTACTTTAAGGTACCTTATAGGAAACAGGGGTACTTTAGGGTACCTTATAGAAAACAGTGATACTTTAAGGTACCTTATAGGAAACAGGGGTACTTTAGGGTACCTTATAGAAAACAGTGATACTTTAAGGTACCTTATAGGAAACAGGGGTACTTTAAGGTACTTTATAGGAAACAGTGGTACTTTAAGGTACCTTATAGGAAACAGTGGTCCTTTAAGGTACTTTATAGGAAACAGTGGTCCTTTAAGGTACCTCATGGCAAATAGTGGTCCTTTAAGGTACCAAATAACAAATAGTGGTAATAATATCTGGCAGCTTCCAGAAATGCAATCTGCGATAGGTACCTTTTAGCTCACCAGTGAACCATTCTTCAAGCTTACCAGGGTTTATTTGTAACTTGTAAGCTTGTAACCCTTAACAAGGCAAGTATAGTCGGGTGCTTTCTAATATCCCCAATTCTCAGAAGTCGCACCTTTACGAATTTAGGCTCATGTGTGGTATTGCAGAAACTAAAGGTATTGCTAGCGCAGCATTGATGCAATCAACTAAATTCTTTTTCTTAAAACTTGGTGATTTACTTTACTTAGTTTTATTAAAAAATCAAACGCAATTTAATTCCGAATTTATTTTCAGTTTGAAAGTCATGGTTCCTTGTTCCAACCTTTCGCTTAGCAAAGTAAGCGATATTTCAAACAGATTGATTTGTAAATTGTACTTTTACAGCGTAGAATATTTTTTCATTTTGTACTATTTGAAATTTATAGGCACTGAAGGAGAAATGCCGTGTCAACTTTAAAATCACTACCTTCTCGAGAGTTCGTGGCTCGAAGAAAGCATTGGAAGCCATAATCGGTCGTTGTACAGTGGGTTCTACCATTAACTTTCCTACCAAATTGAAATGCTACTTTACTTGCCACCGAGTTGACGGAAGGATGTGGATCAATCTTAATGTTGCCTTGGACGAGGAACTCAGTGGAGATGTTTCCGAACTGTTTGCCACACTACAAGTTGAAGTTAATGAAGGATCTGTGTTTCGCAGCGACACAAGTAAGCACTTTAAGATAGTAAAATATTTAAGTATTAGTAGAAGTGGTCATGTCCGACAATAATTTTATACACCAAAGTGTTTTTCATTTTACAGGTCCAATGTCAAACATATTAATGGATTCTATTAGCGTTAGTTCGTTGCTTCCCCAAGTTTGCCTTCCCTGGGAAGCCGAGTTTCGGAATTATGTTAATGCCGATGGCAGCCTGCATTTGAGCCTAATTCTCGATTTATACCGTTTTACGGAAACTTCCACTCGACCTTGGATCTTCAGTTTAAGGAATGAATTTGAACAAAAGTGTGGTGAAAAGTTGCACCAAGATTTCAGTAAAATATACAAAAATCCTGATACGTTTTCTCATGCTTTAGCCATGCACAAAGTTGTCTCAAGTGACGACAAAGAATTCTTTGTAAATCCCGAAATTTTGAGAGTACGTTGCCCAGTTCTATATTCCATGGTGACAGAGGAGACAAATTCCGTCTTAAAATTTCCTGACATTTCTGGCAAACATTTGGAAGCACTCCTTAACTTTGTGCACACTGCCACGCTTCCAGTAGGCAATCCTACTTGTGAGCTGGTTTACGCCACCAAAAAGTTTGAATTAAATGATCTTTGGGAATATCTAGAACAACGGAAAAAGTTGTCAGTAGGGGTTTAGAGAGTGATCCATCGCGAGCTTGACAATAATTGTTAAGCTCGCGATGGTGAATCATACAAGCTGATTGCTTTTACTTATTGGAATAATAATTTCTTGGAATTTTACAAATTTTTGCGTTATGATTAATAACTTGTTGAAACAGTTATTCTGGCTACGCATTTTGATCACAATAGTCGCATTCTATTATCCTGTTTGTCATTATATATAGGTTTATTATATATAGATTTTATTTTTCTGTGTACGTGTATATAAGTGTACATCTTTACCTTTTCCAGCTAGACTTTAGAATTTTAGTTTTTACGTTTGAAAACTCTATCATTTACATTGTTCAATAATTGAACTTCAATTTTTATATTTACGTTTTAGAATTCTGATTTTTACGTTTCTCAATTAGTTTTTACGTTTTACAATAATTATAATTATAAGTAGTTCTGATTTTACCAATTGATTGTAATATACTAAAGACTGAATTCAATAAACATTTCCAGTTGATACTTGAAGGGTGTCTTATCAATCTAATCATTCCCTAGCACAAAATTGTTTTGCATATAGCAAGTCCCCAATGGCTTTTTATACTGTCAACTGTAAGTGTATGTTCCCTAAAATCCCTGTTTTCAGGACTAATGTAATGTATCACACAAAAATGTACATTATGCTTTCATTTTCAAGAAAACACCTAATTTTTTCCGTTTTTTGAAAACATGCTTTGTAGAATCTCATAAAACTTGTCTCATACAATCTCAAAAGTTTCTTGCTACACTTTAGATTGGATTTGCACATTGTATTTGCAAAACATGGGGGCTATCTACAATGACATCAGTCTAATCGTTAGATGCTTACATTAAGTAATTACAAATATGTCAAATTTTAGGCGATTTTTTTGACATACATTTCGGGATTTCTTTTAATTTACCGGGAATACTATTTTATAGATTTACTATATCTAATAGATTCCCAAGATTATGTTATCCAACATGATAAGCCAATATTGCCAAAAATTAGCCATGACAAACAAACAAACCCATGACTCCCGCAATCCTAGATCAACTTTTTCAAGCTTTAAGAATCTTACGTGGAGGAAATAATTCAAATGTGCAGTTATTACGATTACATGAAGGAGGATGAAGACGATGACAGGCTTGCTGAACATGAAGGCACTTCCACATACAGCCCATTTGGAGATTTGGAACAAGGTTGAGAAAAAGATAGAGGCTACAGGTAACCCTTCAACTGCAGCAGTAACCCAGAAAGCTAATCAAAATATTGAAGACGACGATGATGAGGACGATGATACCTTATGAGACATTTACTAAATGCTAATCATCACCAATCTTCGTTTCAATCCCAATTAACTACTAACTTGAGAGATAATCATCCAATTTCCAAATTTTTTATTCTTTCAATTTAAATGTGTATTGCTTTTACACTGCCGTTTTTAGAAAGGAAAAACATCTCTAATTAATTATTTTTTATACTTCGGGCCATCTCTCTCAGTAGTATAATTACTCATTCTTCTCTGCTTTTATAAGCTTAAACACAGAATAATGTATTCAACACAGCTTTGTTCTCTGTTTTTTACGCTCTACAATATTTTTTGTATAAGAATCTTTTAGCATATTCCTGTACTAGTTTATTAGTTAACTAACCACTTAGCAGTTTTACAGTTAACTCATTTAACTCAGTTTAGTAGTCTTAACTGTTATAATTAATAATATGTGTATTCAAGCCCTGTATGTACTTGTTAATTGCATTTTTTGGACGTTAATCAATTTTCCTCGTTCTCGTGTTAAAAACAAGTTATCATTTTTATTAGAAATAGTCAGTATTTAAGTTACCTGTGTGTGTTCTGTTAGTAAATAAACTGGTTTTACTATTCGGTTGAACAAATTAATAGTCAATTTAGTAGTCAATTTAGATGTACCTATGCCTATCTATATGGTAGGTAGTAAGTAGTGTGGGGAATGGGGAAAGCGTTTTAAATGTGTAAATAGTAGTAATTATAATTCGTTTTATACAACATAATTGTTTTAGTAGGAATTGTAATGAATTTTAGTGTAAATTTCGTTAAAAATTAAATAAAAACGTAAAAAACATGTATTTCAAGCTGTTAGTTTTAACTGGGGCAGTGTGTTACACGTGCATTTTGGAATAGAATTCTTTAAGATGTTCATGCATTCATTCCTGTCATTTAGCTCGTTTTAAAGTGTTTTTATTATAATTTGGCCACACTGCGTAATTATTTTTTGTTTTGGTAAATTAATAATTAGTGAGGTTTCTATATGTAAAGAATGTGCAAAACGGAATTACAGAAGCTTTAAAATGGTTAGTTTTTTTGGTTTTATAGGCTTTTCTACAATTTTTTTATTTCAAGTTACACAGTCAGTACATGTATGAAGTACAGTGCTTTTTTTATAAATTAGTATATTCTTCTTTTTATGTTTATTATGGTGCGATGATGCGGTTCTCTTTTTAATCAGCATTTTTAATCTTTTAATTCGGTATTTTTGTGTGGACAATTATTTTAACTAAGTCAATCTACTATAGAGACTCAAGAAACATTTGTGTTCAGTGCAAAAATGTTGGCAAGGGTGGTATATTCAGTGCAAAGAGTTTAGAGAGATTGTGCAGGGCTAATAGATTTTCAAAAGTGTGAAATAGGTATATAGAAACAGTTTTTTTCTGTGTGGATAAGCACAAACAGACAAGCAGTCATTTTTTCTATAAAAAAAGGATAACAGATTATCAGAATGGTTCTATGCATAAAAATGCTTTTAAGTGTGAAATATTTCATGTTTCAATTTTTTGGAATGGTGGTAGCAGCAGTTTAATGGTGGTGGAGAATGTTTAATGTGTTTTAGAGCATGTTGGCATGTTTTTTTACTAAAATGTTGTACAAATTATATATATTTCGTACTAAAAATGCTACACAAAAATGGATAGTATAGTATAATAGGTTATTTATCATCAATTGTCAATCATAATAGGTTCACTGACTAATTATCCCTCTATCTAACATTTTGTCTATAAAATCTACTTTAATCTAACTATTATCTTTTATATATTATGATGTTACACAGCTCGTAAGTTATACTTTTTAAATGCTAAACACTGTACCCTAACAATTTAAATACTTAATATAGTTATCTGCCTTTTCTGACTTGAGTTGATTTGCTACTTGCGTTGTAAAACGAGAGCTATAATTTTACCTGTAAAGTTACATCACTGCGCACGCAAACCTTTAATATTTTAGAAAACTATACAAATACAACTGAGTAATTAATTAAGTGTGTAGCTATCTCTAAAGCTCTAAACATTCCCTACTTAACAATTTCCAGTTTTTACTTTTAGAAAAAACTAAATGCAAAGCACACAGAATATTTTTTCTGTAACAATTTTTTATACAACAACTTATAATTATGTAATTTATCAATCATTTTTTTATACAATTCCGGACAGTTTTCTTTTCTTTTTCTTCTGCATTTTACTTTCGCTCTTGTAATCTATTTACCTATTTTTAAATATTGCGTTGTAAATACACTCTAAAGTTATCTTAATACATAGTCTAAAACATTTTTATATAGTGGCTTTGTTAATAATAACTTTTCTTATAGAATTTTTTTCTCTGTTGATATTTCATCTAGACTTGTACTTTTTGTGTTTTACAATTGAGTTAATTTTTTTTTATTTATCCCCTTTTTTCATGGAGAATAATAATGCTTATATATCCCAACATTATTTTAGTACACCTTACAACATTTCAAGTCATCTCAGTTAATATATTATTCCAGTTTATGGTTTTCGATAAAGCTTTTTTAGTATAAGCTTAACAAGATCCAGTTTAGGTTTTTTGGATTAAAAACGGATTATATCATTCTGTGTATATATCACTTGTGTTCTTGTTTAGATCAGATCAGTAGTCCATAAGTTTATAACGGAAACAAGTACTAAAATGAAATCCGCTCAAAATACATACCTATTGCTTTTAAAATGTAAAAAGAAAGTTAAATTTTTAAAAACAAGTTAACTTAAAAAGTACAAAAGTTAATTATCCGTTATTGCATTTCATCTGTCTAAATAATTTTATTGAAAATCTCCTGCCATTTAATTTTCCTGTTGTTTTGAAGTGCATATAATAGTTAATTTAACATTTCTTTAGTATACTTGCTTCAGTGTAAAGTATTTCTTTCATTTGACGATTTTTTTTGTTGATTAGTAAAATGTGATGTGATCTTGTTACATGTTTTTTTACATGATAACCTTGTGTGTTTTGTGAAAATGTTAGAATTTTTTTTCTATTAGTAAAAGTATATATTTAGCTGTATAGTAATTAGTATGGTGTGTGTTTTTTTAAAGTAGGTGAGAATAACCCTGTAGTCAATCTCCGTGCTGGACAATCAAGCGATTCTTTGTCCGACAACACAGACTCAGACAAAAGATGCGCAGTTGAAAGCGAAAGTTTTTATTCACTGCTAGGTAGATCAACAGCTTCCAGAAGGAGTTGCACATACCCATCCAAAACACGGTAAAGTGGAGGAATTGAACCTAGAAATAGAAAAAAAATCATGTCATGTAAAATAAAACTGGGAAATTTGGGAAACCGGAAGTGGCTTGTTTTTTACATACCGGGATTTTCCACGAGGCCAAGTATTCCAAAAAGGTGATCAGTAGAAAGGGTAGCCAAGAGACCCAAAAGAACAGGACAAGAATGAAACTCGTAATGTGAGCAGGATTGGCCAGGGTCTCAGTCAACGCTGACGCGTACTCCTTGTCCAGGCTGCCTATGTCAGACTTGAGTTTCCGCATGGCGCCAAATATACAGAAGTACGTGTACGCCATGGTGGTGATTGTCGGACCTGCAAAATGGACAATTCCATGAAAAATTGTTTCCAACAAGGTTATCTTTCAATGATAAGCTAGGTTTACCTAGGATAAGACTCGCCAAAGTGGCGGCGTAGGCAGGCATCACATTCCAGTCAAGAAGGCAAACGGCCGCCTCCTTATCATAGCTCGCTCCTCCTCCCCGAAAGCCCAACAATGGGGGGCAGCACAACATCAGGGCGGACACCCAGCTAACGGCCACCCAACACTGGATCCGGGTCCGGGTTTGAACCACTTCGTATCTGATGGGCTTGCGGACGGCCACATAACGGTCCACACTCATCCACATGAGCGTGTACACCGAGGCCGTCCACAGAACTGAACCCAGGTAGCCTGATGCTTTGCACAGAACGTCTCCATACATCCAGTGGTGGACCAGTGTGGGATAGACGGATAAAGGAACCACAAGAACGCCCACTAGCAAGTCGGCCACTGCCAGAGAGAGCAGGTAGTAGGTTAACACTTCTCGTGGTCCTAGGAAAAATATTGGGAAACATGACAACATGACAAGATGACAAACCGGAAGTAAAACCGGAAATGAGAAAATAGCCTGAATTTTTGTACCTGGAGCGGTTATGAAAGTTGCAATAATTATCACATTGGTGACGATAACTAGCACCCCGACGGAAAGGACAATAATGGCTTGAATTAGATGCTCGATCGGGATCTCGATCCCACCTACCCCATCATCCAAGATGACGATATTCCCATCCTTATTCACAAACATTGAGAAGAGAAGCGTATTCAGTTCCAAGAGAAGAAGAAGAAGAATCAAGAATCCAGAGGGAGTTTAATGAGTGATGATAATGGTGACTTTGCAGAGAAAATTGGTTTAGTTTTTTTAGTCAAGTGTGCAGAAGCTTGATTTTGTTTTAAAAGAACAATGACAGCTTGTTCTGAAAAAGTTGGGAAGTTTCTACTTCCGGTTTTCCCGTTGGATATTGAAAATCTGGTGTAGGTTTTTTGGAACGGAACGGAATAAAATTTGAAGAATGGATCAGATCAGTAGTCCAAGCTCGGCTGGAACAAAAAAAGAGAAATAATTTTGTATGAAAATTTTACTTCGGTGAAAGTCAAGGAGAAAGCAGGGTGAAAGCATATAATGTTTTAATTAACCCCGCATTACAAAAATCCAATTTTTTAATTCAAAATCCGAATTCCGTTTTATTCCACACAAGTCAACTTTCTAAAACTACATGCAAGAAGACGTGTGGGTTCTCTAGAGTGCTATAAATATTTCTTTTGTTTATCCAACTTTTTTGGTCTTGTGGAATAGCCTGTCTTTTTGCCTTAAGTACAAGTTGGCAAACTTTGTCGATTAATTTGCATACATATTATATATACAACAGCAGCAGTACATAATACTCTGTTACAGTTACACTTTCTTCTTCTTGTTCAGAAAAAAAGAAAACTTTTTTGTTTGCCAAATGGGTTGGATCATTTATGTAGTAGCATCACATATTATAATATTGTCTGAAGTGACAAGGCAAGTTGTTTTTACACACAGCAAAAAAATAATAATAATGCAACAGCAACACATGCTTATTATTACTACAGCTTGGTTGTTTAGTGTGCTTGACTAAACGGAAACCACTTTCTCCAGCAGTAAAAGGAAATACATAAGTCAGTATATATATTTTTGGCTTGGTTGGAGCTTCCGCTTCCATGTGCTAACAAGAACACATTATTACTGGATGAGTGCATGTGTATGGCTAAAGAAAAAATATATGAAGTGAAGTTAGCGGAAGAAATGAAAGGACAATAAAGAGTAATTGCTATGGGTATATAAAAAAATACTGGGAAATTAGAGCTTTTTTGGGGTAATGATTTTTGCTGTTGTGGAGGGTTTTATCCAGGAAAAAGTTGCGTGTGCAAAGGACATTTTAAATGCTTGAATGAATGCTTATTAAAGTGGTTACTGGGTTGTTATGTAAATTGTGAAATTATAATTTGGGAAGAAGTAGGATTTTGAAATGATTTGCAAATTTTGAAGACGTTTTATGAAAGGACCATATTCCGTTAACAGTTAGCTTTGGGCTTTTAATTAAGTTTTTGGGCCAGACTTTTTAACAGCATTAAAGCAAAGCTTGTTAATAGTTTGGTTTAATCTTGGAACATCTTCATTTGAAAAATTTTGGTAAAAGAATAGTTTTCGTCGATTTATTATCCCTTTTAGCTAATTGGAACTTAGACTATAAGTAACTTTTAGCATGTATGCATGTTATACACTTATGCAAAATACACAGTTCAATAGCTTTTCCTGATGCTATCACTTTCATCTCTTCAAAAGTACTTCCTTATTTAACCTATTAGCTTTTGTATTACTTCTCATAAAAAAAGAGCACTAAAGCCACGTGTCCAACCATCAATCCACTCTCTCTTGTTCACTTTTTTTCTGATTAAACTCTCTTCTGCTATCATTTCCCAGAAAGAAAATGGCACTTTTTCTTCTAATTTTATTACACCTATTTTATAACTCATAACCCATAAACCATTTTCTCTCTTTTGGGGTTCCCTATAAATTAGCAAGAAATTGTGTTCTCTCAGTCTCAAGTTACTTATGTAACCTTGCCCAAAAAACTTTATTACCAGAAAGAGCCAAAGCCCAATAAAAAAGTGAAAGTTTTATCCAATCATGTCATTAAACCAGACCAGCTTTTACTTTCTTTTTAGATATAAACATACAAGCTATTGTATTGTGTTCCGGCCAAAAAAGGAAGAAGAAGAGAAAAGTTTAACTTCTTTTTCTTTCTTTCTTATTTTTCTTGTGTAATATGTCATATAGCAATATTACATATAACTATTTTCCTTCTAGTTTTTATACATTCTTCAGCTTGGCACTTCAAGGTCTTCCTTTTCTCTCAACTTGTTTTTCCCCTGTCTTTTTTTCCACTATCCAAAAAACGTCGCGCGATGGAACGTGCATAACATAAAAGCACACACACTGTGTCTATGTCAGTGTCATTATATTTTCATTTCTGTCTCGCGTACACACGTCCTCTTAATTTACTACCCACTCGTAATAATTCCCTTGTATGTTTTCCCTTCTAAATGAAAGCGTACCAACTGATTACTAATTTTTTCCGAGCTACAAAAAAAGACACCATATTCTTTTTACTTTTATACTAGTAGTAAAAGTTGTACTTTTTTCAAAAAGAAGAAGAAATACTACATGGGCTTTACATGGTATTGTCACGGCCAAAAAATTTCAAGCGTGAAATATGGTAATTAGTTTGGAATATTAGAGCTTGTACGTATGTGCATGGTTTTCTTTTCTCAATCGTTTACAAATGTTGCCTGAGTTTTAAGCATATTTTTTGTTTATTTAAAGCTCTAAAAATATATACACGGTTTACTTATTTAAGCTTTGCTGTGTATCACATGCCACGTTTTAAAATTAGAACAGACATTTGGTTTCTCCGTCTTACAATTTATTTAAACCTTTTTTCTCTTGCTTCCTAGAAATTCTAGCTGTTTTTGTATCTGTTTCTTTTATACACCAGAGAGGTTTCTATTTTCGCTGGGAATATTTTATGCCAAAAGAATCGTCTTTCTGATCCTTTTACAATATATACGATTATTATAGCATGCTTTTTTTTCTTCGTGTGTGCTTGTGTGAGTGGCTCTCGTTAATCTTCCATTTCCGGGAATGCCACTGACCACCGTAGCAGATAAAAAAACTAAGGCAGTGGTGCATGATACCATTTGATTCTATTTATTTCCCACATTAGATTACATAGTAGCCATTAAGCTCTCTTCTGCTGGTTTATTCCCAAAACCTTGTATAGTACAGAGGCAATATACCTTTATAGGTTTGTAATAATGGTATGTAAACATGCCTGTTGTAGTGTTTTTTATTATGAAGCCAGAAAAAATACAAAAATTCTTAGAAAAAACGTTCTATTCTTCTAGGAAACTAGAAAGAAAAAGGTGTGAACACTATTTGTTCTTTTGCAAGCGTAACAAAACAAATGACGTGTTTTTTCTGTCCAGTTTCACTTTCTCCTGTGCATTGCAACACACCTGGGCAAAAGGTATGAAAGCGTGCGTAATTCACAATTTTCTGGGACGATAGACCACATACTTGATTGCTTTTGCTGACTCACTGACTTTCTTTCTCAAGAAGAAAAAATGTTGCTCTGAATATTTCCTTTTCTTTTATACTAGCCCAAAAATTTATAGAAAATTAGCCCAATTTTCAATGCATTTTGACTAGTGTCCATTTTCCAAAAAAATATTTTAAACATTTTCCGTTTAAAAGGTGTTGACACAACCAAAAAACCAAGCATACAAGCAACAGCAAAAGAGAAAACAGGCTTTTAGATTGTAATCTAAACGGAAACGAGGAAAATGTAGAATAGCAAGAGAGAATCAGTATTATGGCTTGGTCAGACAAACTATATTTTTCTCTGGAGACCAATAACAGTAATAATATGTTTGTTAGTCTGGCGGCTCTAAAAGCAGCCGAGGTGCTACTATGGTACTACGTTGTGCAAATGCTGCTGTTGTTGTTCTGTTGTGTTCTTGTGGATTTTCCACCTTGAAAAAAAAAACAATGGCAATATGGGTTTTATTCCGGGCTTGAATATATTACACAGCCACAATAGAAAACAGGAAACGCAAAAGGAGAGCAGCTCTTCTAGAAGGCTTTAAGACTTTCTCTTACAATCCGCTTTGTATTTGGCTAAAAGAGAAAGTGCCTGTTTTTTGTCCGGGTGTACACGCTGTTAATTGAGGTGGATAAAAAGTGGAACAGCAAGAAGGAAATGTATAGTAGTAGTGCCACCTGTAGTCTAAGAAGAAGCTGTGCAGTGTATACTGCACAGTGAGAGATAGAAAACGGTGAAGAAAATTGAAATGAAAATATGCTGCTGGGATGATTAATAAATTTTTGAAACGAAAAGAGGGACTATGTATGTGGTGGAGGGATAGTAAAGTAGGGTAATTAAATGATGGTGTAATTATTATGCTGATTAGATGGAGAGATAAGATGTTTGCCAAATTAGAGAGAAATGAGCGGTGACGACAGAAAGAGAAAGGAATGTAGAAATTGGGCTATTTACCAAACTGAAGGTTACTCTGGGAAATTGCCATATTGCGTGTTGGCATTATCGCATGGAAATCTGACGCAATACATTGCAATTTATGTTTTGTTTTACAACGTTTTACAGAATTTACTTAAAGCTTTTTGTTTTACAGGAAACTAGATATCCGCAAAATAAAAACGTTTGAATTGTTTAACCAGAAAAAAAATTGAACAGGTTGCGTTTTTCGCAAAAGCCCCAAGCGTAAATAATAGATTGTGACAATAATACTCCAATTCTCTTGTCGAAACAAACAGGTATACACACATTTAGAATGCAAGAGCAAGAGAGAAAATGGAATGGACAGATAATTTGATTAAATTATAAAAAAGCCAAAAAAAGAAGGCAGTATTCGGTTTAAGGTACATTAAGCTTTTATGTTTATAGCTGTAATTGTTTGGTAAAACGGCTTACTGTTATGTTGTGTTAGTCGACACAAGACGAGAACAAAGTAAGAGATTCCGTATAGATAGTTGTATAATAGATGTGTAGATATAAAAGCGACGTTGTAGAGTAGATAGAGTCGAAGAGTAGCTGATAAAATGTGTGTGATAAAATGTGTGCGGTGTGTAAAAAATTGTAACAATTTTTTGTTTAAACGATGACACAAATCAACCCAAAATTTCTTCTTGTTGATAAATTTTTTTGCTGGGCTTGGTAGTAATTGTTGTTGATTTTCTACTGCTGCGTGCCCCACTGCTGCTGCAACTAAACACTGTAAAACTAGCGGAAATATCACCACGGCTACTTTCACCAGATTTTTTTCCGGGTTTTAAGGGAAGATTTTGCAGCACTGTAGAATCACCTTTTGATGATGGGAAGATTGATTGTTGTTGCTTGGGTGTTTCCAAACCTTGTTTTGGAATGCACATTTTTGTTCTCTTTTTTAGCTTTGAATCTTTTATTAAATTTTTAGACTTTGTTTTTTATTACACGGGCAAGTTTTTCAGTTGAAATTTTAACAGCGCAATAGACACTGCGCCCAATAACGGGTAAATTTTGTGCAAAAACATTTTTTTGCTTTTGAATAAAAAAAATCACACACTTTTACAGACAACCAGTTATATTTTTTCCCTAACACCAAATAGGAAGAAAGTGAAAGGGAAAGTGTGTGTATGAGTTGGCCTTTCTAAGAAACAGGAAAAATAATCTCGTGGCAGGAGAAAGTGTGCTCTTAGTATAGGAATATGGGAAAAGGGAAAGAAGAGAGAAAATATCTCTTGCTCTAGACTTTTTTCTTCTTTGGTTCTAGAGTTCTGGGTTTGAATCGGATAGAGAATAATTTTTTTCCGGGAGAAAGCAAGCCAGATAGAAAGAGAGGATTGAGAAGACAGAGAAGAAAGGGAAAAAGAAGGAGAAATTGTGGAGTGGAGTAGTATTTTTTAGAGTAGTTTGAGAGAATGAGAGAGAGAAATAAAAAAGAGAAAGAGAGAGAGAGAGAGAAAATGTGGAGTGTGTGAGAAGGTGACGGTGGTAAAAAATGTGGAGGAGAGCGCTTTAGACTTTTCGCTCAGAGTACAAGTCCAATACTACGGAGGAAACGGGAGAAAACGTGAGAAGCAGCTCAGCAGAGAGAAGAAGACCCAGAGCTTGGAATAAGTATGGTAGTAGGAGAAATGTGGAAGCATAAGCACACAAGTTGGAAAGAGTAGCTGATGAGTATATACGGTTATTATAGGAATTAAAGAGAATATATGGGAGGACATAAAAGAGAAAGACGGAGAAAGGGAAAGAGAGAAACGATGAGAGAAGGACAAAAAATAGCAACATGATCAGGCCTAGAGAAAGTGGTAGAGGGATAGGTACTACATACTACACGAATATATTTGCCTTTGGAGGAGTTTTGTTGGAGTAGTTGGACTTGGAGTGAAAGTCAGCAGAGCGTGGAGGAAAAGTGGGGAATCCTGGAGACACACACACACACCAGGAAAATATATATATTGGGTATAAAATGTGTGTTATGTTATGTGTGTGTGTGTGTGGCGCTATATAATATTTTATGGGAAAATGTAGGCAAGAGAAGAAGAGCTGAACAGAGCAGAGTTTCTTTTTGGGAGAAAGTGGAGAAAAGTTTGTAGGAGAAAGTGGAGAAAGTGAGTGTGGTAGGGAAATTATGGGAAAATATGTAGCTGGTAGGAGAAAAGGCAGTGAGAGTAGTAGTAGCAACCTGTAAAAGGAAAAAGCTAGAGAGAAAGTTGAGGAAAAGCGTGGAAAGGGAAAAGGGATAGGTGAAGTGGCCTATAGACGGAGGAAGGGAATGGAAGATAAAAATTTTCTGCTGTTGCGTGGGGTATGTTCACTGATGAAGTTTCAAAATTTTGGGTTTTCCACAGTTTCGGCACCAAGCTGAGTTGGTGCCGAAACTGTGGAAATATAAATGTTTGAAAATCTGAACATTTTGAGTCTGACTATGAGTATTTGAACGACTCCTTAAATAAGAGACACGTTTGTCGGAAGATTTTTATTAAGCGGAAATATATACATGTTTTATACAATTTTGTTGAAATTCTCATGTATAAATATATATGTAGTATGTTTTTAGGTGAAAGGGCTACTGTAAAATAAGAGTTGCAAAAAGGAAACCGAGAGAAAGATGCTGGGCCAAATACTCTAGCATAGCAAAAGCTAGGCACGGACATTTTCGGAGCCAGCGATATGAAACGGCAATGACTGGCAGGGATCGCAAAAGCGGTACAGAGAGATGTGTTGAGGGAGAGAGACAGAGAGAGATGAGCTTTTACTCAAAAGCATGCGGAACTCTTGTACGCGGATACAAATAGACATGAAGGGTGAGGAAATATACTGTGTTGGTAATTTGATCTACTGTTAACTTTCCCAAGCCAAGAAAAAAAGTAGTCTTCATTTAAAATATTGTGAATACAGATAACTTATTAATTAGGAAATGAAAAAGTGATCAGATTTTGAGTACAGGCTTTTTAGAAAAAACAGCGTTTTAAAAGGGTATAAACTATAAAAATGGACAATTCTATGCCATAAAATGATCTAAGAGAACGCCAGGGAGCAAGCAACACACACACAAACATAGACAGACAGAAAGGCTTTTTTACGTTTAAAACAAGTGTACGTGCCCAGTTGTCTAGTTTGTTTTCATTGCCGAATTCTATGAAAAGCGGAAAAAGAGAATAGACCAGGTTTTATTTGCTTGGCACGTTCACTCTCTCTTCTCGTTCTCTTCAAACAGGAATATCACCGAGAAGCACACACACACTCACTTTAGCTCTTAGCTGTCTACTAGTAAGTTGAAAGGCTTCAAAAAAAGTGAAATGAATGAAAAGCTTGAGAAAGGCGAGTATTCTGTGTTCTGCTGTTCTGTATATATTTCTGTTCCGTACAACAAAACCTTTTGTCTTATTTTCTGGGTTACAAAGCACACAATATATTTTTGTATGTGTGTGTAAATTGAGAGAAATTTTTTTACAACAAAATGCACCTTACTCTCTATGTTCATCCAACAAGTTCATAGAAAAACGGTTATAAAAAAATTTTTACTAGGAAAAATTTCACCATCATTTATACATTTGAGGAAATTACTATTGTTAGTATTATGACTACTCTGAAGAAAGTATCATCAGGTTGACTGTAGATAATATAGTGTAGTATGCTGTATACTCTGGTGAAAGTTTCTATTTTCTTCTCTGGTATGGCACACAGACGTCAGAAAGGCGGAAAATGGAAAGAAAAAGCAGTATAATTTTGAAAGGAAGCCTCTGGCAAAAACATATATTAGCAGAAAGAAAAGTGACTAAAAAGATGGGAGAAAAAAATGTATCTACCCGCTTTCTAGGAAATGTCGATCTTCTCTCGTTTCTTTTTTGGAAGAAGGCGGCCATTCAAGCAGAGAAAATTAGGAAAGTTGGAGGAGAAATGGCAGTGTAGCGTAGCAGTGTAATGTTTTCTCGCGTGTAGAGTAATATTCACAGGGAAAAAAGAAAGCTACTGTGCTCTGCTGCTTCTATACTGCTGCTAGTAAAAAGATATTGAACTTGAGCTTGGAAAGTTGAAAGGAATTTTTTGGTAGAGAACACCGCAGATGACGAAAAGGACGACAAACTAACGCTCTGGCTTTTTGAAAGAGAAGGAATTTTCTTTCTTGAAGAAGCAGAAGAAGAATAGAGAAAAAAATGAAAAAGGGAAAGCGAGAGAAAAAAAATAAATTGTGAGAATTGGGGAAAAGGTAAGGTTATAAAGGAAATTGAGAGAAAAAAGATTTAATAATGTATAGAATAGCTTTCGTCATCACTTTCGTCATCGTTTGAGCTTCTTTTGGAGAAAATCATAAATGGAAAGTAACAGCGGATAAATATCTGCGAGAGAGAAAGAGAGGATTAAAATTTGTAGCAAATATTTGAACAGCGTTTAGGGTAAAAAGCTTGTGGGGCTGTTTGTAGAGTATGTCTAAACTTTCTCTCTGGTGCTTTCACTGCTTTCACTTTCCTAGTTCATTATTATTATGATGATAGTAGCTTTCCCAGATATTATAGCTTTCTCTTATTGCTTACAGGAGAAAGTTTTAGTTCGACCCAAGAGATAATAGTAATAATATGCTCAATAGAAAAGATAGTAGATTTGGACAGATAATGTGGAACAAAAGTTGCAAACTCTCTCGCTCAGTGTTTCCGTCCATTTTGGACAACAAAGCTGCTTGGGAACGTTATAAAGGATCCATTCCGCAACGTCGGCTGTTTTCTTTGTTTTGTTTGTGGAGAAAGTAGAAAAAGAAATGAGATAGGTAGAGATAGAGATAGAAAGTAAACTTTGACATACTTTTTTATACGTATAAAAGGTATGGATAAATGTGAGCTATCTCTAGGAATAAAGCCCAAGTTTAGAAATGCGCCGTAGAATATTTTATGGAAAGAAACAATTTATGCGGAACCAATCATTTGAATATTTGCTGTACTAAGGAGAAAAAAATGTGGAAGGATGAACTGTGTGACAGACTGAAAGAGAGATCTTTCCGTTTCTGCAGAAGCATCAGCAAATGGAGAAAATGATCGACAAACACTTTCTCCACCATTTCCCCTATTTTCAATGATGTATCACGCCATTACTACACTACTGCAGGAGAGCAGAGCAGAGCTATGTAATGATCATGATACCAGGTAGCTCTCTGATCTAAAAGATCTCTGCATCACTTTTAATAATATGTCTTGTGGAAATACTACAAAAAAGTTTTAGACACTTGACAGCTACAGAGTATTAGCTTTTTCTAGGAATTTCTGCAGTAAACCGGAAAATCTCGTCGGGTATGTAAAAAATTTCCACAGTTTCGGCACCAAAATAAGTTGAAAGTTAAAAACTTTGAAAGTTTGAGCGTTTTAACGACTGATTAAATAGGCTTCTTAAAAATTATACGGGACGATTTTGCACACCCGCTAAACACTTTCCCTTTTCTTTCATCTCAACTCATCGTCGTCGTTGGAACTTAAGCATGTCAATAAAACCATGTCTCAACAAGGTGAGAATATACACCAAGTAGAAATAGATGAAGAAAAAGTGAAGTGAGCCTTTTCTTCCAGTTGACAAATAGTAATAATGATAGTACTAATACTACATGTGCCAAAAAGAGAAGAGTTCCTTTTTTGACAGAAGAATAAGCTTGGATTTTTTGGTTGATGGGCTTTTGCCAAAAAAAGCTTGTATATAAAAACAACAATATAGCTTGTTTTATACACCAAAATAGGAGGAAAATGTATGCGTGCTTTCACTCTCTCTCTGTCTCTAGCACTTTTATTTGTTGTTGGAGACTCCCTCCTGATGTTGTTAAGCCGGGTTCTCAATCAACACACAACACGAAACAGGAAACGCTTAGAGAAGAAAATAAAGAAAGAAGATGCTCTTTGTTTTGCCTTTCATTCATTTTTTTTCTTTATTCTCTTAGAAAAGATACATCTATTATTATTGGCTGTCTATCTTTTTATTGCATTGCCCCGTGACTACTACGCTGTTTGGCAGGTGACAAGGTGGATACTGATAAGAGTATTTTATTTGCTAAGTGGAAATAGAGTAGAGAGGTTGAGGAAAATTGACAGGATGTTACTTGAAAGTGTCATGAGTTATAGTGGCGCCTGGAGTTGCAGTTTGGGTGTGTTTTTATGAGGGTCTTAGGTGTTTATAGGTTTAGATACAAGTAGATAGTAAACTTATTTTACCAAAATAATTTGCCAAAAAGTGTATCTTCTTTCAAAGCTTAAAGAATGCACTGCCTAATTTTTTATCTAAGGTAATCATATATTTTCTGGGGATTAGGCGGCAGCCAAAAAGCATAATTTTTTGCAAACTTAGCATTTATTCTTTTGCTCAAGGTTTTCTTTCAAGAAAAAGAGAAAGTTTCTAGTATTGCCAATAAAAACTAAGGTTTTAGCCAGGTTTAAAACAAAAATTGATATGTCAGCATTTTCAAAGTTTTTGGCTGCAAAGTATTGTCATTTCTATTCCAAACCCGTGTGTAAAAAAACAAACGGCAAATGTAAAAGTAAAAGTTTGCGTATAAAATAGATAAAGAGGAAGCAATCCACTGTCCAAAACTACATATTTGTCACCCAACTGTGTAGATAAAATAGCCAAGTTTTTTCCTGAACTGTTTGAAAGTATTGGTCAGTGTTATTTTTGTCAAGATTAAGTTTGTAGATTCCAATGGGTAGAAAATAAAGTTGTGTGATATATTACTACGCGATGGTCACTAGTTTGTTATCTTGAAAGATAAAAACCAATTGCAAGCCATTAGAGCAACAAATGCAACCAAAAAATGACTTATGAGATTTTTTCTCCGCCAAGAAGAAAAGTTGAGTTAGTAAATCTTGCTTTGAAGGCTTGTGGAAAAGTAAACTAATAACGGAATTTGTAAAGTTTTTTCTGGAAAGAAAACTTAATTTAGTTAAGACGATCCATACTAGATCGTTTATCATTTGGATATAGGGAGTAGCAGAAATCACAATAATTTATTGTAATGGAAACATTTGGAATTAGAAATATGTGCGTTTCTTTTAGAAAAAATGTTAATATTGCTTACATTATATGAACAAAATATCTTTTGAAAACGCTCACATAACAAAAAATTCCATAACCCCGGATTTTTTCTAAGAAACTCGTCAATATATCAAATAGCTCAAGTATTCATGCAAATCATCCCAGAAGCAGATCTCTGTTGGAAAATACCCCAAAAATATTATTCAAACTTGCCAATAAAGAAAACAAGCTTTCTGCTGATCTTCATATCTGCAGCAAAAGAAGAAACTCTTTTTCCATCAGTTCTATTTTTGTACAAATAATTCAATATCTTTTGCACAAATGGTGTCGATATTTGGGAACATCTCTCACTCTGCAGTCCGCATCACAACATATCCGCCCTACTGCTGCTGTCGTACAATAAAAAGATGAAAAATGCAGCAGATACATGATATATTGCAATGTTATTATAATACAAAATAATATTGAAAAACGAACAAATCAAAATGCGGGGGTTTTCTTTTGTGCTAGAACGTTTTGCTTTAAGAATACGTACTAAAATGACAATGTTTAGAATTTTGGGAAAACATGTTTGATATTTTATCATGTTTGGGCTTTGACTTTCTCCAATATTTTTAAAAGTCAACCAATAAAACACATTTTATTCAAGCTATATGTACAAAATACAACAAACCAATAACAGGAAATATCGCACAAGATACCAATTTCTCATTCTAAACGCTTATTTTTCCATAAGTACTCTATATACAGCTTCAAATATCGTATAACCAATATCAAAATGTAACTTTTTCTTTAGAAAAATTTCGTATTATCACTTCTTTCTTTACTATTTTTACCGCATTATGTCTCGTTTTTCTTAAAAAATCGCCTCTGCTGCAGTATTTTGCTAGTTGGCAATATTTCACAATTTGGTAGAAAAATTTGCCAGAAAAACCAGACGGATTTGGATGCTGCAGTAATCACAAAATACTACCTTGTTAAAACTAGTCCGTATTATATACAGGGCCATTTTCCACTTGCAAATCTGTCCAAATATATGCGCCTTGCCCAATTTTGCCAGCAGCAGGAAAAAACATATCAACCAGATAGGAAATCTACTTGAATTTGCCATTTCTTCTTCTACAACCGGCTTCTAAGGATAAAGTGTACACTTTATTCAAATTTTTGCAATATGCTTATGTTCAACTTAAGATTAGGATTATGATTATTACCGCCCCTACGATGTCTATGCAGATGTCGTTTAGACCTAGCTGATGCAGCATTTAGCGTCATGTTTTAAATGAAGCATGGCTCATTTCTCTACGCTCTATGTGTAAAGCAGGCCCAAGGATCAGGTCACGTTTGATTTTATGACCTAACATTAATTTTTAATGATGACCATTTCTCTGCCACTTCAAACTTCTGTGTTGGTCCTATATACTACTATGCAGCTAAACTTTGAATACTGCAGCAGTGTGGAAAATGACTCCATTTTCTGCAAAGTCCACTTTCCTATTTTTTTTCTGGGGTGCAATGCAATAATGGGCAATATGTTGGATTTATTTGTAAAACGTAAAGTCATAGAACAGCCCACTACTAGGTAGGTTGAGTGCTGCAAAGTCGTTTCATTATCATATATTGGCGGGCGTGCTTAGGACACACATGACCTCTGTTTATGCTCAGCAAGTTGAGTATTGTTTTTTAGAGAAAATGTTGGATTTTTTGTCAATTTCCGCATTACTCTATATATTTAGGTTTTTGATGTTTGAACTTTAATCTAAATAAACAAAATCTTGTTTGAAGTTTACAACATATAGCTTGCTATACAAAAATGTATTCAGATTTTGAAAAAAAGAATGACTGCAGTAGTGATAACGATAACACTATCAATAGAAGTAAATTGGGTATTGAACGTGATCTCTCTCTCTACGCGACATTCAAGATTTTCCACTATAAATTGTATTTTTCCTAGCAAAAGTGATATCGATTTATCAGCCAATTTTGAACAAATTGCTACTGTCGTACAGATTGTTCCTAGAAATCAGAGAGCAACATGGATATTTCCAATATTTTCACATCGTTTGATAAAAAGAAATCTGAGACGTGTGGGTTAGATAACATAACAGTGTTATTTCAGAATATAATTGGATCCGTCTGTGGAAAAAAAGCTTTTGAAATCAGATACTTGTGTATAGTATAAGCACATGTTTTTCTTTGACTGGCTTTCTTAGATTTTTTGTTACCATCTTGTTCCAGGAAGTAATTCTTGAAGACATGGAGATACAAATAACCAGAGAAATACTTTCTCTCTAGAAAAAATATCAAATATCAGACATGCTTTTCCGGATTTTTCTTTGAAAATCTGGTCAGAAAGTCAAAGATACATTTTTGTATTGGCTGTTTGGTTGTAAAGTGGACATATCTGTTCCAAATTTCTGTGAAAACACACTATTTCTTTTTTAGACAAGGCAACCTTTCAAATTGAACTATTTTTCTTATTCAAAACAAGGTATTCCTTTAGTATGGCAGACGTGTAACCCTTTTATTCAAATTTCTTGCTTGAGCTTCACATAGATACTCTTCTGTCAAACATTTTCTAAGAAAATTGTTTGAACTTTTTTGTAGCACACGCTTTTACTAGTGATATTTTAGAGTGCTGACATGCTACACAAGATCTTTCGATTTATCTAAAAATGCCTTTACGTTTACACTATGTCTATATTTATTATTACAACAGAAGGTTTTTCTGCTCCTGCTGCTACTTTGCGTGTTTTACAAGACAAAAAACCCATACCAAAACGGTTTTCACACGAACACCCAGACAGACAATAGAAAAATAGCCTTTTTCACTTGACTTCTCACGATAACATTTTACAATGGAAAATGTTTTTATATTTATAGCTTTTATATTTTGTCTTAAAGGCTTATTGCATGATATTTCAAGTGTGATAGAATCAACGTTTAGCCAAAAAATTGAGGTGTTATGTGCGGGGGGCTGGTGTTGATTTGCTTGTAGGTGGGAACAAAACCGGCCATTAAGGTTGTTCTTTTTTGGACAATATATAAACTGTATATAAACTGGATAAAGTTTTACAAGTTTCCAGATTTGATCAGTGCAAAAATGTTACCATTTTCCTATATGAATTGTGTAAAGCTATAAAAATCATTAATTTCCGGTTTACGCCTATTTTTTCCTACACACAGAACAATGATAGATTGGTGCTATTGTTTTTTTTTCAAGTTGTTTGTTTGACATACAATGTCCTTCTAAAAATATAATCCGCCTAACTGCGTGTTTCTATAAGCTGCCAATGTTTTCTAAGATTTTTAGCCAGAAAATCCACAAAACAACACAAGGTATTATATAAAAGTCACAAAAAATTCCAAACTTGTATTTCCAGTCACGATTTTTTCCACTGCAAAAAACACAATCTCATCGACATGTATTTTGAGCAATTTTACTAGTTTTGTAGTTTATCATACAAAAAAGCTATAAAGTGTAAGCTTGTTGTCAAATCATTAGAAAAACATTGGCAAAGGCACGTATTAACATTTACAGATTTGCTTAGTTCATATTTTCCTGGAAAACACATTATCAATATTAACAAGCTCATCTATCTGATCAGCTTTTTCCAAGTAGATTACACTCTGAGAGCTGAGTAGTATCAAATGAGCTATTCCACTCAGCAGGAAATTCAGAGAAAGGTCATGATAATCTCTATCTCTAGTAAAGCGCAGTACATAGAAGGCAAATTGGATGCTTCTGATAATTTCTAGCGCAACGTGAGCATACATATTTTAGCGTTGTTTTTCCGGAGAAAAGGCACAAGCACGTTTGCCATATAGAACCATAGAAGCCCTAAATACGTATAAACTCCAATGCCAAATTTTTTTCTGGGGAAAAGTTGCCTCCTCGTATATAATAAATCCCAAACCTGCAAAGTCAAAAGTGGTGCACGTGCTTTTACATAATAAACAGAAATTTATTGGAACTTGTGCAGCATCCTCTCTAAGTAAGAGTCAAAGCACAGCGGAAACTAACAACAGTAATAAATGTCCTAACTAATAAATTTTATTCATAAATAGTGTGTGTTATATAAACCCAATTGTAAAAAAAACCTTGGGCAACATTTTTTAGAAATAATTCTACCTAGCCAATAGAGGATTGCATTTTCGAAAACTCCAAGCCCGAACCCGTGAGCCCGCCCGAAGCTGCGGACAAAAGCCCGCAGGTCCGAAACCCGAAAGTATCTCAATTTCAAGCCCGCCCGACCCGAGCCCGAAGATCCAATTTCGCTCAAGCCCGAAAAACCCGAGACCGAACCCGAATTTTTTTGGTATAAACGTGTGTGTTCTGCGTGGATTTCGGCTGCGCCAGAGTAATCCTTTGACTCTTATTCTACATCATTGTTTCAACCGATGCTTTTGACAACGGCGCCGTTGTAGAAGATGACACTGAATTATTAACAGTTTCAAACTCCAAGGGGTCCCCATGACCCTATTTCGTGGCCCCTGATCCTTCTGGTCTATTTTACGTCAGTCAGTAGTGAGTAGTAAGTCACAGCAGTAACAATAAAACAATTCAGCACAGAAAAAGTTTTATCAGCAGCATCAAACTATACTATTACAAATGCTACCGTACAAGGCCACAATTTGCGTTGTTTCGATAAAATTTATCAAACGAAATGTTAGCGTGTGTTTTTACTAATTTTGAAAACAAAATTAAAGCACAAGAAATGCATTGCAAAATTTGGAGGAAGTACATTTAAGTGAAGGGTAAGCACGCTGGATGAAAGTTGGACAAAAAATTAATGCTAGTTTTGTGCAACTGTAATGAAGCAAACAAAATACTTGAATCTATACAAATATTTTTCAACGGCGCCGTTGTTCATGGAATGAATGAATGAAAATGGAGTAGAATAGGATGTAAACAGCATAATAAAATCAATTTCGTTATGTTTGTTTGTGTTTTGTATGCGAATCAGAAGTGCATATATTTAATATTTTAAAATTTTTGTGTAACATTCATCTCAATAAGAAAGGAAATATATTTATCGGGTTTGTTTTCGGGCTTCGAAAAATATAAGCCCGAACCCGAACCCGAGAAATTATGGGGAAGCCCGAACATAACAAGCCCGAAATATTGAAAAAAATCAAAAGCCCGCCCGAAGCCCGCACGGGCTCGGGTTCGGTCTCGGGCTTTTTCGGGTTTCGGGCTTCATGCAATCCTCTACTAGCCAAGTTATTGTCACCAAGTTTCATTGATACTCCATTGCAGCACAGGGTTTTTGGGTAAAAATCTATAAAAGAGAAAGCTATTCGGGGTTTTTTGTGTGAGAAGCAAAAGTTGTTTGCGGTTTTGCTTCTTTCTTTCTTTTCTTCTTGATTCATTCTCTTTGTAGATTTTCTCTTCTTAATGCAATGACGTCTTCTTTCTATCTATTTTGCCGTTTTTTTTTCTTTATAAAGCTTTCTCTGTGTGTGTGTGGCTTGGCTTCTTTCAAGGCAAAAATGGCAATGTGTCATGTCATCCTGTTTGTCGCTACCAACCAAAAAGAGAAAGCTAGCCAAGCAAGCAATTTATTTTATTTTCTTGTGTGTGGAAAACCCATGCCATTTTCTGTGGGACAGAGAGAGTTTTAGCAGCTCATTCAATTCATTGCTAAACTGGTTGGTTAGCTGCCTGCCTGTAGATGATGATAATGATGATGACAATTCCAGGCAATAAGCGAGCTATTATATTGGTGACTTTTTGGAAAGAGTAGCAAACGATCAGAATCAGAAGAGAGAAAAATCTGTGGGGAAAATTCTTGGGAAAGTTATAAACACCTTTTGTAATACTGCTGCTGCTATGGCGGCATTGATTTTGCTACAGGGTTAAAAATAGAGTTGGACAGAGTTCTTATTAAAGCTATTTTTAGACTTATAGCAGATTATCAAATTTTTAGTAAGTTGAAGTTGAAGTTGACGTCTGCAGATATACAAAACGTTTTGTTAGATAACTTTTGCTAATAGTTTCTCAAGTAGGCTGAGAAAGATTTTAGGAAGTTGGTATTAATTCGTCATAGTTCTTCTAAGAAGTTGTTAAGTTTTTGTTATCTCTAAAATAGGTTTCATCAGCTTTCCTAGATTTTACTAATTATGTTGCCATTCTCGGAATTTTAGTAGATTTTAGGGATTTAAGCCTGTGTAGGTTGCAAATTGTCGTTGACACATTATTGGTGTAATTGCTACATTGCTGAGGCTGACTACTTAAGATCTCTAGCTTTCCCTTTGACCAAAATGACTCAAAAACGATAATGAATGTTTGAATTCAATTTTTTCAAACTTTTATAACAAGTTAAGCTTGAACGCTAAGCAGCCCTAACGGCCACGTCTAATTTTGATCATTCTAACAATTGCAAACATTTCTTTCAAGTAATTTCATATACCGTGTGCTATATCATTTTAACTCCGTTTTTGTCGATAATTTATCAACAAATTAAAATCAAATTGGCCAATTTCTGATTTTTCTTCTAAAAAGCTTACCAAATATCAATCCTTTCATATTTCTTATCTTACATTCATCTTATTTTATTTAATACTACTTTCAGTTAACTTATTACTGTCGTAACTCCTCATTTTCCCTTATTTCTGCGCAATGCGTCCCTTTTTCCTCTCTTCTTTTCTTATTTTCTCAGAAACTTTTACACAAACCCCACAACCAACAAACACATGCTTCCACTACTGATCCAGTTTCTTCTTCTATCTCATAAAAAGGAAACATCCCCAGTAATAAATCCACCAACAGCAGAGATACTATTACCACCATCATCACCACCATAATCATCATCAAACACTCCATTCCACATCCACACACACAAAACAGACAACGCAAACAAAAAAAGCCATCCCGCAACTCTACTTCCTTCTTCTGCTGACTTTTGTTTCCTTCTTTTATTATTCGGGATCACCATCAGTGCCATCATCATCAACATCTTATCTCTTTAGAAAAAGGAAAAACCCTCTGACGACATTAGAATATATAGTTAGTAGCAAACATCATTAAGGATTATATACATCAGAGCTACTTTAGTGTACCTAAAAAGGAAAACAAAGACAGATAACGACATTGTCCCGTAATGCTAATAATAAAAAGGGTGAAAGTTGGCAAATAACCTAAAAAGCTATGAATTTTCCTAGAAAAAAAAGTACTCAACGCAAATGAATGAAAATGGGAACAAAAAACAAGTATAAATAGTACACTGACTTGCTACTAATAATAATAAAGTGCGTTTTTTTCTAATCAGCTTAAAAGCACCGAAAAAAAATGCAAAAATGGTTTTAATTCCTGTAAATACCAAAAAATAGCTTAGATTTTTTTTCTGCAAAAACTCATGAATGTTCATGTTTCTAAATTTAAACCAGAATATTCCAAATTTGTTTCCCTTATTTTCAGGTTAGCGGAACAAGCCCAAGTATAAAAAACAAGCCAACAAAATCCAATAAAAGTTTTGGGTCAAATAACAATAACCCACGAGAGTAAATAGCATTGTCTTCTAGTTTGTTTCTCTAGCCCAGAGAATATATAAAAAACAACAAACAGTAGAAAGAAAAGAAGACTTGCCATTTGACTTTTTCTCTGGTGGTGGATTTTTTTGATGAGACTAATGGTAAATGGTAGTAATGCCATTAAATGACTCCATCAAGCTAAACAACTTCTGTGATATAGATATATATAACCGGTGATAATACTGGTAATAAGAATATATAGATATATTTTGTAAGTAGGCTTATGTCGTTATGTGTGTTGACTTTTTGAACCTGACTTTACTTCCACCATCATCTAGCATTCGGCACTTTGGGAATCCTGAATGGATAGATAGATCAAGAGAGTGCTTCTTCTATTTCCTTTACTGATGATGATGATGATGGCATATAAAAAAGTTGAGCTTAGTTCAAGAGAAAGAGAAAAAAGGCTTTTTTGGGTATATATAGAGACAGAAAAGACAGACAGAGGATTAATAGGATGTGATGGTAATGGAAGCACCAAGCCAGAGAGAAGTGTAGAAAGAAGTAAATCGAATTGAATGCAAGAGGACAGGATGAATGAGGGGAAAACGGCTTTTGTTTTAATGCGTGCAAATTATATTATGGGAGAAGGGAGACCGTAAAGTTTGGAATTGGGACGAAGGTTATAAAATAATTTGGGGATAAGGTATGATTTTTCCAGGTATAAAAATTAAAGTCAATAGAATTGTTTTAAATCAACGTGTTTTTGAGAACTGAGCTATTTTTCAAAATTTTACGGCTTTCCATCCCAAAATCCAATATAAACCCAATCTATTTTCCCTTCCCATTTATTATTGTTCTTGTTTGGTAAAACAACTTAACTATTTGTTCAAATTGTTCAACCTTCCTCTAACACACCTATTTTTTACATCCTCTGTATTTAATTTCCCCTAAAAAATTATTCAAATTCATTATTTGCCCATATAATACACTAAAATTCTATTTTAGTCAACTTTTTTTGTCAATCATTTCAATTTGTACATTTCCTGGCTTGTATAATTTTGCATGTTAAGAGCATTAAACTATGTATAAACCTTTTGTTCTTTTTTTTCACACAGATTATATTTTTCAATGGGAAAAGGAAATGGAATTATAATGCATTCATACACATACACAAGCTAGTAGTATAATCATCAGAAAATTTTTTGGCCTTATAATAGCCCAGCATTATTACACGCTAGAGAAAACGCACACACTTTTACTGCTTCCACAAAATTGCAATGGCAGTAAGGAGCCGTTTAACCTTCAGGAATGCTACAAAAATTTCTAAATTTTCCCAAAATTTCATTTAAAAAGATTCCCTATAACAAATGAACAGTCCCATAAGCCATTTCCCTTCTTCCCCGAAAATTTCCATTGCCTTTTCTTTGAGTAAGCCAAGCAGATCATTAATATTTCTCGCTCCAGTGGACACTCCACTCTCTATTCTCTATTCTAGTCGTCATTCCCTCAAAATATCCTCACCCTTCTAGTTGCCTGCCTTGCCATTTTTTTATTTTCGCACGCGGACTCTCTCTACTCTTGTCAACTTGTACAAAAAATTCAATTGAAAAGGAAACTCCAACTCCAGTAGTCATAAGCCATAAGCCCACGCAATATATACACTACTCATGATGATTATATAACCATTATGCAAATTCCATTGTTTTTTCATTCTTTTTATTATTCCTTTTTTTTGCTAAACCACACAATTTTCCTTAACAATAGACATATATACTCTAAACTTACATGATGGAATGTAAAAAATATAATTATTTTAAATAGTTGACTTTTGCTTTGTAAAATGACGTCAGATTGTTGTGCATTTGCAGTAGACAAGTTGACTACTTTTTTTAGTCGTTTGCATCATAGCCCCCACCATTCATCATAGAAGCTGTTGGGTTATTTGCCCCAAAGCTGCCTTCTCCACCCTTTTTGCCCATGGCATCCGGCGAGCGACAAAAGGGACAGTGGCCTTTTTGCAGTACTTGGAGTACAAAGTCGTCCGTGTGAAATAACTACAAATACAAAATACCCGGTTATTTAGAATAAAATCGGGTTTTAAACAATTTTTATTCATTTTTTACCTGAAAGCAAGCCTGACACTGACTAATATTCATTTCCGGTATCAAATTCCTATAAAACTTGTACCGCAATGGAGGTCCCCATCTACACACAATGGTCTCCGTAGGCTCCAACATTCTCAGGTACTGTCTATCCAGCACCACAGGCTGATACTCTTGTCCCCCCGCCTGTGGCTTATAAGTAAACGGATCATTAGCCAAACCCATTCCACCCAATCCCCCTTGATTCACTTTACCCCTACCAATCACTCCACTACTTCCACTACCAAACTCCCCATCTCCCATAATTCCTCCAAACTCCTCCTCCTCCCCTCCACCCATTCCCTCATCCTCATCATCCGAAAACCTTAAAATTTGCGCTCCTTCTCCAGTCACATCCTCCCTCCACTTTTTATTCTGCGCTGCACTCTTCCTCCTTCCCCCACCACCTGCATAACTTCCCGCATAACTTGCACTGCCACTACCTCCTCCTCCAACTCGATTACTTATCATCCCCTCCTCCCCACTTTGTTTATTCGCCCCAATCAATCCCACCGCCTCCTCGTCACTTATCCCCTCCTCCGGCACAAACTCCACCACAGGCAACACCTCAAAACTAACAAAGCTAAAGACAAAAGGATGAAAGCAATTGATGCAATGATTACCCCTGGGGTTTAACAGGGGATTGGTGGTACTACACCGGTAGCACATGGGTAGTAGTTCCTCACTGTCATGAAACTTGTCTCCGCGACTAGCCAAGGTCAACAGACAAAGTCCATCCCTTAAAGGCTCAGTGACCATTAGACCCTTCAATCTTTCCAGGACATTCCTTGCCAACTTAAAAGCCTTTAAGGTTCTAGCCTGTTTTGCCAACGTGTACAGCACGTGGAACTTGCTTATAGGCAAATCCGTTTCCACCATAAGCTCATGCATTAAAAACTTGGAAATGTTAAATAGCGCATCCGCCATAAAGGGCGTAAAGGGTTGGTCCGTATAGCGATAAACCGAATTGAACGCGTAGTACATAGCAGCCTTCTTTTGATGAAGGTAAAACCACTCCATCATTTCCTCCACTAGGGTTTCCTCCCCCGGCTTATCCAATCTACTTCTTGCCAAGTCCAAATACTGTATTCCCAAAACCCAATGATAGTATCCGGCATCGTGAAACCGGGTTTCAAAAATGGCATTTTTTATCAATTGCTCCAACACCTTAAAGGCTTCTTCGGGGCAACCCGCTTCATGAAAAGCTTTTTGGCTCTCGGCAAATCTATCATTTTCCGCAAGCCATTGGGCATAAGGCAACCAAGCCATTTGCTTTAGTTCCGGGTGCCTTTCCACAATTACAAAAACTTCGGGCCAGTTTCTGGCTAAAATGTACAAGTCCAGTACTTTATCCACTAAGCCCACCCTACGATACATTTCCGCTGCACTAGAGGCTTCACCCAACTTGACCAAATATTCAGCGCATTTTGCCAACGCTCCGGCATCATTTCTATCCAGTTTGCGACCCACTTCCAACAGCATATCGGTCCAACCATTAAGGCCCATAATTTCCACCGCTTTTTCCTTTTCCCCCGCCACCAAATACATTTCCGCTGCGGCTCTGGGTTCCCCAATTTTCTGAGCCCATTCTGCCTTTCTCCTCAACAAATTGCTTTTATTATTGCTTTCTCCTTCGGTTAAGTACTCTTGGGCCAGGTCAAACATTCTCAAATCCGCATACATGCTCACCGCCTTGTCCTCCTCGCCATTTTCCTTAAAGAGTCTAGCCGCCTCTTGGAATCGCCCTTGGTATGCGTACACCTCCGCCAAAAAGCTTTTCTGTTGGTTTGGTCCCCCTCCAAGTACTTTATCCTTCCATTGCTCAATTAACCTCAACATAGTTAAATTTTTCACCTTGCCATAAGCCTTTCTGGCCACGTTAAAGTCTAAACCCTCCAAGGCCGCGTTTGCCAAGGCTCGCCAGTCATTTTGGGGCACGCCGAGAGTGGCCACCTTGTAAGCTTCCTGAAACTGTCTGTGTTGAATATACTGATACATGGGAGCACTCAAGGGTACTTCTAAGGTCACCACTGAGCTGTTCTGCATTGAGAAAATTTTATGTCCACAAAAGCCCACCACAAAACCGGCCATTTTCTGTTGATAAATGGGAAACGTTGAGGCTTTAATGTTTAACACGCCAAAACCCGAGTAGCTTAGAAGGTCATCATAATACGCGTTCCAGAATACTGACACTGCGCTGGGCTCTTGGAAAAGAAGATCTTTAGTAATTAAGTCATAAACAAACAGGGTCGAGCTTTCATCCACAACGGCTATTTTGGTATGAAGCAAGTTCAAATCCACACAGCGTACTGATTGGGGCACTTTGACCACGTCCACGGGAAAGGGATTGTCCAAAAAGATTTTTACCACTTGACCATTCTTCAGTCCAGCGACTAGTACCTCTTTGCCCCGTTGACCACCTACGGAACGAATGTAGCGTATGTGGCTGTCCAAAAGCCACTCTTTTTGTCGCATGCCGTTAAAGGCATAACACTGGAGTTTCTTTTCTTGACACAAGATTAGATTCTCGGTGCACATGACCAGTAGGCTGCATTCAAATGCGTGGTTGATTTTGTCTCGCAAGTGGTACTTGAACTCGTCCGAGGTGGGGCTTTTGGCGTCACGTTGGTAGATTAGCACTCTGTCCGCAAATTGGATCTAGAGAAAAAACCGAAATGTTAAAAACCGGAAGTGGTCAATAAAAATGGAAGTGTGTTTGTTTGGCTTACAGCAAGACTGTCTTTGAAAATGGCCAATTTCTTAACCACATCTCGACACTTGATCCTAACGCGTACATCCTTCAGCAAATTCTGAACCATGACATCCGTCATATTCATCCTGTACGCGTAAAGACTCTTGTACAGTGCATGGACCACTAAAAGTTGGACATCATAATATGTCAGCACTCCATTCTGGCTACCCACAATCATACTATGACTATTAGGTCTCATAGCACAAGCCCAAACCCAACTCTCCTGTTCCGCCACCTGAGTGACCTTGACCCCTTCCTGGGTGTAAATGGCGCAGCATTTGTTACTCCCTGTGACAATAATGTACTCACAGTCTCGATGACTTTGAGCGTAAACCACGCGAATTGGATCAAAGCCCAGTTGCCTTTCTTTCATCATGGGCTTGCCGGAGAGACTATAAAAGCTTAGTAATTGACCCCAGTCCACAACACAAAGCATGTCTTGACTAGAGTCTTCTGGAGCCTTGCCCCAGGCCACACCCCAAACGGGACTGAGGGCTCCACCCGGACGTTCTATGCGAGCTTGTTCAGTTCCTGATTTTTTTCTGATGGAAACTGTGCCATTGTTCATGCCCAGGGCTAAATAAGCACCGTCGGCTGTCCAGCAGCAACTGTTGATTTTGGAGGAGACTTTGTGCTTGTCCACGGACTTTTTGTCGGGGCTCCAGAGTCCAAAGTCGTTTACGGCGCAGCTGGCTAAAAAGGTGGAAGTGGGATTGAAAGCCAGACATTGAATGCTTTCCCCGTGAACGTACTTTAGGGTGCCTTGAAGAGTGTCGCTCCAAATGATAACGTTTTTGTCGGCTCCGCCGCTGGCAAAACGCTTGCCATCTTGGGCGTAGGCGACGCAGTAAACGGTGCTTTTGTGGCCCTTGAGGGTTTGAATGATGGCACCTTCGGCGACGTTGATAACGAGGATGCGTTGACCAACGGCAGCAATTAGTTGGGTGCCATCGGGGGAGAAGCAGGCGTCATAGGCGCAGTTGTCACCGTTGTCGGGGTAGTTGACTTTTTCCACCCAGACGGTTGTGGTACGCATGATGGCTTCAAAGTAGAAAGTTTTGGACTTTCACAGAAAAACGCTAGAAATTCATAAAAAGCCAAGAACTTTGAGTTATCTTCAAGCTTATCAAATTGATAACCTTTCAAAAACATAAATCATCATTTTGTTTTTTTAACTGTGCAAAGTGCCATAGCAAAAAATTTGTCAGTCATGAGCTAATTTACTTTTCGTGTTTCATAATGCCCCATTTATTTTTCTATCAAGTTTACTCCTTTTTTATCCACTTTACTAATTCAACCGTACATCCTACATCCTATCTCAACCTATTTTACTGACCAACGGTCAATCCTTTTACTTTTCTTGTCTAAAATCATTTTAACACTCTCTGAAAAAAAATCTACCGGAAATGTTCCACTTTCCGTATCTTCATCTTTTTACAAGCTTCCTACATACAATACTTCTTGGATGCGCTCCAAAAATAGCCCACATCTGTCCTTTTAGATCTTGTACCGGTTTATTCCCTGCCTCAACATTAGTGCATTCAACATAGGTCATCAGTACCATCTTTTTTTCTTTAAAAAATTATCTCAAGTACAGCAACCTGATCAAGTAGTAAAATTGTAAAACCCGATTTTCTCTTCTTGTTGGCGTGTGCCATGTGTCGCTATAAAACTTCCAACTCCACTCCACATCTTAACCAAACTATAGTACAGGAAATTACGTATGCATTTCATTTTCATTGTGTTTCCTCCAAAATCCCTCCAACAACCTTGTCATGAATCCGGGTTTCAAATCACTAGTTTTATTCCCCGGATGTTGGATTATAATAATAGTTCAGAAGATTCCTATCTCGTTCGATCACAGGACTTGACGTTATGGCTAAAAGTGGTTAATTATGCTCTGCTAGACTGGTGATTTTCCTACTCAAAATCCTAGATCTTTCGGAAATAAATCTCTTAGCAAGCTACACAAACTATTATTATTTTTCTCAAACTATTTCTATGCTTTTTTATCTCAAAGATTTACAGCAATTATCTCGTGCCAAGGGATTAGCTTAACAATTCTCCTTGACACGGCCACGAATCTTTCTACTTCTTAAAAGTGAAAACTGCACGCAGGCAGAAAACTAACGACTACTTTTTACCCAGAAAAAAATAGACAAGAATATTCTCTGCTCACTGGCAGAGGCAACTACTACAAGAATAAAAGGCCAACGGCCAAAGACTTACATTTACACGTAGAATAGGAATAGCTGGCATGCAACGAGACAGCTTGCCGCCAAATTGGACCTTGCAGTCCACCGACTCACTCAGCCTATCCCTTTGTTCACAAAAATACATACGCAAAAGCGTCATTTTCTGACAAACCTTTTTTCCAAGCTGATGATCATCAAATTATCATAGTCATCTCCAAAGCTTTAATATATTCCAAAAGCCACACTTCTGTATCTACTACACTGCTGCTGTTCTAAAAATAGCTTCTATAAAAAAAACCGGTAACAGCAGCAGACGCATATATAGAAGATGATCTTCAAAAGCCATTTTATATTTTGCTGGGATGATGATTCTGCTCCTCTCTCTGGATTCCGGATCAACCTTTGATATTTTCGGCAAAGTGAATGGAGATTTGTGTGTTGCCAGCTAGCTCTCTGTCATTTTACTCCATATATATAGGTTTGTGGTGTTATGGTGGAGGAGTAGTAGGTGGATAAAATGGAGGAAACGTTTTTGGAGGGCATCTTGTAATATATATCCCTGTGCATTTTATAGAACATTCTCTGTTTCTAAGGTCTTCTTGGGCTTGTTTCGTGCGTCACTGGAATTTGTACATGCACACAAGTTTTTTTATCTGTTGTTTGTGTGTGTAAACCTATATATTATAGATGTATCTTTCTTTCTAACTATTTATCTGTGTGGTTATTACTGTGCGTAATATGCGTATCTCACGCACATCCACACCACCACAGAGAAGAAGACACGTACGCACCACTGACGACTTGGTACTTGGTGTGCGTGCTGTAAAAAGACAAAGCGCTGACGTCATTTGTATATCAGGCTAATTTCCATTCTGGATTTGGAAAGAAATGGCACATGGGCTAGTATTAAAATTATAGCCGATTTTATATGAAATTGGTAATGTATCATTTTCTGAAGAAAAACTGACGCGTGGTTAGACCACGTACACGTTCTGTCTCTCTTCTGTATGTCGGGTATTGTCCATCTGCTCATGTTTTTACTTTTTGAAAGTTTGAACCCTTAAAAGTACCCCAGTAGCCAACTGCATCTTTGAAGCGTTTTTACCTGGCTGGAGTTTTTGTACGTGTGTCATTAAAACAAAATCTAAAAATAACCCGAGCAAAATGCAGCAGTAGAGATATGGATAATCATTCCAGGCACGAGTATACCCTCTGACTTGTTTGAAAGTAAAATCTAGAATCTAGTAGCATAAGAGACTGAAGTGAAACCCTGAATAAAAATCTTCTGTTTTCTTTGAAGGGTACACGTTTCTTCTAAATCCAAGACGTTGATTAGCAGATGCTAGAGAGCTGAGTAAAAATCTTTCTTGAAGATCAACAAGATGTTTGTTCATTTGTTCACTTCATTAGGTTTCTTCTACAAATCTTGTACAGTGTAGGTATATCTCAGGTACAGAAGATTGAAAGGGACCCTTTTTCTTAAGGTTTAAAATCTTAAAAGAAAAACAACAATAACAACAGCAGCAGAACAGTAGCAGTTGGAACAACAAAGGTAATTATAAGAAAGGTACAAGATCATGCAGCTGCCTGTATGCCTTAAAAATTATTTCATCCAGCTTTTCTACACTGAAGAAAATATTGAGAAAAAACTAATTATTTTTAAAGGTTGATTACCTAATCTTGAATCTGGATGCATTTTCATTCTTAGAAGTTGTTCAGTAATTAAAACCTTTTTGTTCATGGGCATTGCATGAATAGAACAGAAATGTATGTATTTTGCTTCAGCTTTAAAGTTGAAGATTGAAGATGAGTTGTCTTTTAGCCAGAATCGATTTAACATGCTTTCCTGTTTTTACGTGACATGCGTTTGATGCGACGAAGATAATATGATGTCGTGAGTCGTGTGGCATACTGGACACTTTAAGATTATCCTGTTTTTTCTCTATTTTTCCGAAAAATATTTTAAAATTGTTTTTCCGTGTGCCTTATGGCATTTCATACAACAGAGATGAGCCTTCCGTCAGTCTTCCGTGACAGTTGCTTATTTGCCCTTTTAGTTCATCTGCTCATGTGCATCTTGTACAATATCTCATTAAATTCTATCTTGTTACTAGTTTCTCCCCATATCTGTGATCCTTAGCCTTTATCCCTGATCTCAGCATTTAGAAGCGTGCCAGTTGGCCTTTATGTTTAGTAGCTAAAAATAATATGAAAAACTGTGTATCGCATCCCAGCTTTACTTATTGGCCTTTTTAAAGGGTCATTGCGGCCTGGTTGCCACATGGTGCTTCTCTGTAAGTAAACCAAAATGACTGAAATACTTACATGTGCTTATACTGCTTTTATAATTTATTGGGAGAAGCTTGGCTTATGTGACATTTCCGGTTGTCTGGTATGGTCTTGTGGAATGAGGAAGTGTACCAAAGTGAGCTGGCCTTTTGTTCCGAAAAATACTTCAACTTTTGCTGCTGGATAAGCATACATAATGAAGATTGACTTGAAGAGCGTGACTTATGAACTACATAACGATTCCCCTACAGAATAATAATTGGTAGCTTTAGAAAAAGAAACGAGAAGGCTTGCTGGGAAATATTGTTCACATTTTCCTGCTCACTTATGGCTTATGTTATTCGCTGTGAGTGGCCAAACATCAACAGAAAAAGTCAAACTGTCTGAAAGTCTGAAGAAAGAAACAACGCTTTATACAATTTTTAATTGCTTTCAAAGCCATTATAATATAAATTTTCATTAAAATCCTATAATTTTCAAAGTCATTAGCATATATTCTAAACCATACTGAGTTTGCGTGCTAAAAAAACTGACCGTAGTTTGATATCAAATGTCCAAACCAAGTAGTAAACTATGCTTTATGCTTTACAGCTACTTAATTACAATTTTTTGTGCTATTCATCTTCTCAATTCTTTTGCTAAAGGCAGATGACTGAAAAACCTCTAAAGAAAATTTTCCATGCATGCGGTATATTTTCTTTTAGCTAATTAAATTGATTTGCAATTTTTTATACGCAGCTGAATAAAAAATGGGTAATTTATTGTCCAGCTGCACAAGAGATCAAACCCAAAGACATCAAAAGCATAAAAAAGAAAGAAGAATGTACAATTTTCCAATATGAACAAGATTACAAGTTGGATTCTTTGGGTACATCTGCCTTTAATTCGGGGTTTGGCTCTGTCTGAAAAATATTTTCTTGTCTGAAAGCGACACGCTGACCACTGACCACCACAGAGTAATTTTCTTAGAAGGTTAGATATTTTTTTGGGGATTTTCATTAAAAGTGACAATAGCCCAAAAGCTTATTAAAGTCAATACACAGTAGCTATAATATATTGGTGGCAAATTATATATTTTTGTCCATGATCATTTTCAGTTTGTCTTTGTCTGTTTGGTTGGGTCGTCTTCAAAGAAACAAGAAGTTTGGTTCTGTGTGCTGCTAACTGCATGACCGATCAAAACAGAAGAAGAAAAAATTGGTTTCGCTGAAAATTTTTCGGTTTCGTGAGTTCCCACAGCAGAAGGCATGATGTAACGTAACGTGTAACGTGTAACACACTAGGTTTTAATGATAATGACATGATATGCTGTTGGCGGAGTTCGTGCAGAAGAATAAAATGATAGCTGAAGAAATCAGTAGTCAGCTTGTCTGGCCTTGACATTCATGCTTAATGACTCTTGAAAAAGGAAAAAGAAAATGTATGATTTTTTGGTAAAGATGCGCCCAGAGTACATAGATTGGCTACTGGATTTACGCCTTTGTACAATTTACAACTGGATTTCTTGAGAAAAAATGAGTATATGGTGTAGAGAGCGAGAGAAAGAAATAAAAATGATAATTTTTTCTTCAAATAGGCTGCTGGAAAATTGACCGTTTTACTGGAATAAAGGTACAAAAATAAGATAACTTGATAAAAACGAATTCTGCAAAACTGGCCAATTACTTGTAAAGCCCAATTTTCTGCAAGGTACCTGACGTTACTTTATAAGTTGTAAAAAGTAAGCGTATTTGTGTAAAAGTTTAGGTTATATTTTTAAGCAAAATGGAATAAAAATGCTTGGGATTTAGAGCATTGCATGCGCACAACATTTTTTAAAATGAGAAACGTAAGTCTCTAATTTGGTATTAGATTTGCGACTTGTGATGATGATAAATTTTCCAGACAAAGCAGTTATTTATCTGTGTACTATATTATGTGTCCTAAAGAATCGTCTTTGTAAATTCGGAATTTAAGTTTTGAAATTTAATACTTTGTTTGCTTTAGAACCTTGTTTTTGTCACACTTAAATCTCAACTTTATCCATTTACAAACACAGAACAAACAACAAAATTGGAAATTTTTCGGGACAATTTACAACCTCGTCCTGTCATTATTGCGCATCAAGAACCATGAAATTTATGCAGAATTTTGACAGGGAGGGAACAAGCTCCAAAAATGTTTTCATTTTTATAATGAACTATATTTTCTACACATTTGAAGTTTTCTTGTTAAAACGGTTTGAAATTTTATAAAAGCATATAAAAATGTTAACACTTAGCAGCACTGTACTGTTCTATTGTACTTTCCTGTGTCACGCTATTGTCATGTTTTAGTTCATGTCCATGAGGTGCAAGAGTGTCCGGAAAGGTAAAGTTAACGACAAAAGCCAAAAATACACACGCATATACATAGATTCAAGCTATCCATAAAATAGAAACGTGTTGACTTGTGATATTTTATACTTTTCTGGCCTTTGTCCTTGATCTAAAGCTACCTGACTCGTAAACCAACTTGACCACTATATAACATTATGCTACCTGCAGTTTTTATTCATTTCATAGAGATTCTTTTTAGGATGCGCTTCTCTTTCTACTTTATTTACCTTCGTGACAAGTATCTGATAAGTTGTTATGCATTTGATGCCCAGCTTGTTTCATTTTTTCACCAGGTGATTATGCAAATTGTGCCAGTTATAAGAGCAGGTGGGCTTAAATACCTGCTCACATCAAAACAACAACCACAAAATGGTGGCGCTCTATCTATAGTGTAGATTATGTGCAAACTAGCAAAAATGTTTTTAGAAATGGAATAATATTTAGTAAAACAGACAGATACTTACAAACACGAGGAAAATGTGCGTGCAATTTTTTCTCCGTAATAACAAGAAAAGTTTAAGATGAAGCTTATTTTTTTCTGGCTAAATTAGCAACAGACGGGCTGACGTACGTTTGTACTATATAAGGCCTTTTGGCTTATTATCCAGACAGTAAAATTGAATTAACAAGACATTTTCGTGAGTTGTCCAGGGAAAATGGAAAGGACGTCGGTCACTCAACATAAAAAGCTATTAAGAACATCCGTCGCCCTATCAATGTTTTCCCATTGTAAAAAAAGTAAGCTCAAAGGAAAACGCAATGAAATAAAAAAGGGTGAAACTGCCGACAATAAAACCGCCAATAAAACTAAAACTTAGACTTAAGAGGTAAAACTTTAGTTTATTAACGTATTAAGTTAAATAGTTAAATTTTATATTGCGATAGACTGGACCATAGAATTTAATCGATTGGTTATTTGGAAAATATATCTTAAAGGTAGATAATTTTCTGGGAAGAAACACATCTGGAGCAGAAATTAGGTACTTGAAAAGGTAAGAAAAATGTAGGTAATTTGGGTACTTATTTTTTTACTTGACTGGGCTACTACTTTACTGTCTGCACGCAATATTCACGCAGTAAGAATGAGGAATAGAAAAGAAAGACAGACAGTCAGACACAGAAAAAAAAGTTGATCTGCATCTGCCTCGGATTGAATATTTTATAAGTGTAATTATCATCCAAGATTCAAGATCAATCAAAGAAGGAAAAATTGTAAAAAACTGGAGTTTTGTAATCACGCGTACTTATATTGGATTTTTGCGGCGGTTTGTGGCTTGATTTTTATTTTGTGTTTGTGGCCGGCTTTTTGAAACATTACAGATTATACGGGGCAATTTCAATTAAGATAGATTGCAATGAGGAAAAATGCTTAGTTTTAATTGACACTAAACTGATTGGTCATTTACTATGAACTTCTTAAATGAATGATTACTTAGAGTTGGTTTGGGTTGTAATTAAGATTTGCGCTGTAATTATGTTGCTTTTTTATTGCTTAATCAAACGAAAAATTTAGAGAAGAATGGGACACCGCAAAATATGTTTTTTGCTCAAGTAGCGTTTAACATCAATGCAGATTAAGAAGCTTTCTTGGAGGAAATGATGCATTTATATTCAGATAACAAGATGCTGTATAAGTTGCCGTAAAGCTAAACTGACTAGGAAAACTTCTGGAATTCAGATTTTGATAATTTATAGCTTTAATTGTTTAGCGCATCTATTTTGCTGGTTAAACATGTTGTAACATTTAATCAACTTGTTTTACCACATTACTAGCTTCGGTGTCTGTAAAAAGGTTTGTAGGTACGTTCGACATTTTATAAATGGTTAGATTGTTTCTAGTCGCTTTAAGTTTTATTAATTGGCTGATTACTAAGGATGCCTGATTAGTTTGAATTCTATTAGGGCTGTAATTAAGGTTTGCATTATAATTATTTTGCTTATTGCTCAAACAAGAGAAAATTTGAAGTAGAATGGAACATCGTAAAATTCATTTTTTGGTCAAGTAGCGTATATTGATAATACAGATTCCATACTCGTCGCATTCTAACGTAATTAAGATTTGAAAAAAAACTTCTAATAAGATGTAAGTCTAAAATATAACTAGAAAAGACTCTGGAATTCTGATTTTGACAATTTATAGCACTTTGTTGCATTAAATATGTTGCAACATTTAAACACATCTCTTTTTCCTTTAAAAATGACTTCAATATAAACTAGAAACACACACCTGCTTCTTATGCGCATTTTTACTAAACTTTATACATTATAACCAGCTTACAATGTTTGGAAATAAAAATACATTGTTATTCTGCTGGCCTAATAATAAATTCATAACTTGTGTAAAAATACTCCCCGTTTTTTTTCGCTCAGATCTTCATTCTTTATCATCATGAGGGAGAAATGGATGGATGCTTGAATTAATAGGTCTTTGGCCTGTTGTATAGTATGGAGTATGAATTGTTACCTTCAAAAATATATACACTTCTTAAAGCCCTAAGGAAAAAGCCATAACCCACAACAACCCACTACACTGTATAGAAAGTAAGCTTCTTATACTTTTAAATTTTCTGCTTATCATACCACTCGCTCTTTGTCTGGAGAGCCCTCACCTTTCCTAACAGAAAAAAATGGAGTTTGCAGAGGCAGCTGGATTTTAGGGGATAAAATGGGGCTGTGTATTAAAAGCCGGTGATAAAAACGCAAGCCAAACCATTTCTTAACCAATATGGTTTACAAAATTGTATGAAGTTTCCCTAAAGCTAACAACAATTATGATGATGAGGGAGGCAGGGAGCAAGATCATCCAAGAAAAAAAACTGGCAGATGTGCTTGTCGTCTTTTTTGACAAAATGAAATATATTGATGCATTCACTATATTTCTCTCTGGCCCTTTTATCTGGTATTATGTAATTGTGCGGGCGCATCACGTTTTTTTTATTCTGATGGTTGTGTATTGAGAATTGAGGTTGATTGTCGTTTTTATCCCAACTTTTACCTGAACCAAGTTTTCAGGTGGTGTGAGGTGTGGCAATTTCAGGCATTGTGTGTGGTGTAGTGGTGGGGTAGGATTGTATTTTGAATTGGTTAGAAGCGTAACGCAAAAAATGTCTGAAGGTAGGAAACACTAAAATAAATGGAAATTCTTTCAAATAAAATTCACGACATATTTTCTTCGACTGATACTGATGGTGGCCCTTTATAGTAGCTATGTATGTATTTAGAGGCAGGTTTAAGGTTACATTAAGTCCAAAAGTCCATAAAACTTTTATAATGGTTATGTTGTATGGTCACAGGTTGTAAATGTTTCTGAGAAACATGGTGGCATTTTATGAGCTTTGAAATTGGGAGGTACTACCTTGCAAAATAGAATGAAAAAATGAGTATAAAAGTGTCACCAATTTTACCAAAATTTGGTAGATTGTCGCTTTATGATTCAGCACAAAACGTTAGCCAGAAAATAGTACAATGCATTATTTAACGGATTTCCTTTAAAATAAACTAAATACCTGTTTCTATCCCCAAATAATTTAGATACATACGCGTATATGCAATATCCGGAGGGGAACAAGTAGCAAAAATAACAAACGTATAAACAGTTTTAGTTTTGCATTTTAACCTGTTTTCCGTTTGCCATAAACAAGTTAGTTCCTTCTTTTATTACGCTTTAGGGCAAACTTGTTAAGTGTTAAGTTTGAGGTTTGAGAGGTAAAATAAACAGATGCAAAAAATTTAACGGGAAATACACGCATAAAAATGTATAATAATCCATCCTTCTAAAACTACTTGAATGACTAACCTGACATATGTGTGCATTTTCCAATAGTCCAAATGACACTTGAAGACTTTTCTAAGAATTGTAAATAAAATAGCAGCGCATGTTCCCCTTAAGGTTAACGTGTGCCAAGTCAGCATGATGATGCAATGGGTCATTGAAAGGTAAAATTACACAAGAATATAAGACATATAGCCTATTACCAAGTTTTTGAGGTAAAATCCTCTTTCTTAAAAGAACTGTTTATTTCTTTCAAAAAAGTTTTATGGTTCAGTAGTAAATCGCCGTGTGGAGAAGAGAACACCCGTCTGCCGTATGTCAATCCAAGAAGCATTCGCTTTACGCTTCTTTCCAATCATTTATTACCCATAATACGCAATATACCTACGTGGTTCTTCTCTACGCAAACCCAAAAATATAAATGCGTAAAATGTAACAATGAAAACTTTTTCAAGTTTCTTGTCTATTGATTATGATGAATGATTTCTTATTCTGCTCAAAACTCAAGAAACCAAACCTGGAGTTATAAAAGGCCTTCTGTTTGCCGCTGCGACCCTTAAAATTACCTTTTTTCAAAATAAAAGCTTTATACTGCATATTGCATCTGAACCCGTTTCATCATTGTTGCCCTGCATTTTCATCTAAAGCAACAATGCACTTTTTTGTGCAGCGCAACCGTTCTTCAAGATGCAATCTAAACTAAATAGGTACATAGCTACCGAAAAAGAGAAAAACTAGTTTTCTATGTAAAACTCGGCAGGTTACTATTTCACTATTTCCTGGGCCCAGACTCTAGTTTTTAACGGGCAGTAAATGTAAAGCCAACTTACACACACACGTGCCATGTGGCCTTCTCCAAGACCAAAAGAAGCTTGAAGCTTTATAGAAAATTATAAAAGTGTCGGGTTTTTTTGGGGTTTAGAAAAAAGGTTAAGATGAATAAGCTACTATCAAGAGAAGACGGAGAGCAGATGTGCGTGTGTGTTTGCTGGTCAAGATGAAATAACAATGTTGAATGTTTGAATGTCTATAGCAGATGCAGAGAGGGCAACAATGAAAACTTATTTTTAAGGTAATGGCATTGTAGGTAAAACGTTGCGTTCAGTTGAGTGCGGATCGCCGGTGGGATAAGACGTGCGTAGTAGATGAGTAGAAGGTTGGAAAATTTACAAATAGTGAAATAGGTATAAAGTTTGTGTGTAAAATTTGAAAACTGGGAAATTTTTCAAAATGGAAGGAATTAAGCATTTTGTTTGTTTGGTGGTGTTTGGCTGCATGTTAATTTGTGAGGCAAAATATAGCACAAAATTCCCCAAAAGTCATGAGGACTTGAGCAAAGAAACGATTCTATTTCGGGACAAGCTGAACTTGATTTTGGATGCGGAGAGTAAGGAAGTAAACTTGTTGAAAAATTTGTTGGATGAGGAGCATGACAAGCAAGAGGAGCAAGCTAGTAGCCAAAATGTGAACAAAGTGGAAAATGGAAAGAAAAGTGAGAATGATGATGGCAGTGTTGATGTTGATATAGTGGGACATGGAAAAAGTTTGGAGTATTTGAGAGAACACGGAATAGTGACCAAGCTTGAAGAGAATAGCAAGCGAATGGAGAAAATGGTGGTGTTTATGGTAGACTTGAGAAATTTGCTGACTGAGGCGCTTACCCAGCAGAATAGGCAAATGGGTATGGAAAGTGAGTTGGTGGAAATGCGGGAGGAGATGGAGTATTTGAGGTAAGCTTTTAAAATGGCTTTAAATTTTTTTAAATGGGATTTTTCTGCAAAATTCTGCAAATCTGCATGCAAAGCATTTTGGTTCAGTATTTAACGCACCACCTTTATCTTAATTTTTTTTTAAACAAATAGAAAAGAACTTCAAACCCTAAAAAGCGAACATCACAAACTTTCCGCAAAAACGCATGAAAACATCATCCCTGAAATGTCCACAAGCTCCCTAGAAAATAAACTGCATAATGAACATGCTACCTTAGAATGGCTAAAGACCAACACGCAAGAGCTGCGTAATCAAATCAGCGAAATCTCAGACCAGTGCAATGTCACACTACTGATGAGTCTCCGGGACAAGGTTGAAGGGGATGGAAGAAATAGGGATGAAAATTTACACCAAGTGGAAAAACAATTGGAAATATTGAGATTGGGGCAAATGAAGCAACAGGAGGAGATTAAGGAGGGTAATGAGAACATTAAGGACTTGAGACAGTGGCAGGCTAAAATGGGAACCAAGTTGGCATTGGGAATGAGTCGGGAGGAGAATTCGGTGGAGGAAGATGGCGAAAGGGAGACGGAGGAACGGTTTATTACGGAGGCGTTGAAAGGTAAGAAGAAAAAAATAAAGCTTGATTAAAAATTAGTGCGTCTAAAATGCAAAACTTGAATATTGACAACTTTCATGTTTGAAAATATTCAAAAACCGATTTTTTTGTATAATTTTTACTTTAGACGCTGTCGGCAAACCCGCTACCCTAAGACACCACCAAAACCACAAACGTCTCAAATCCAAAGTTTACCAACTTCAACAACTTGTCAATGACCTTACAACCTCCAACAAAAATCATGAGCGTCGACTGTCCAAACTAGAGACTTCTCAGCGCACCTTAAAAAGCCTAATTTCCTCCACATCCTCTAACAACCACCCTAGCAGAAGCCAACGAAGCATTAGCTCTATTCAAAATCTGGAAAAATCCCTGCAAGAATATGCCTTCACTTTAGAAAACCTTAATCTAAAGGTTAGCGGGATGAACGAACTGCAGGAAAGCACCACGCAAATATTTCACAGTTTGGAAAATATTGAAAAGAAGTATGACGACAGGGTGGGGGAAATTCAGACTGCGTTGGCAAGGCTGGAAAGTGGAGTGAGTGGGATGAAGGTGGTTAACGAAGACTTGAAAGAACAACAGGTGAGCAGAAAGATAAAATGAAAGAAAAACTGGTAATTAGAAAAAACTAGGGCATAAAAATGAAAGGAGCAACCTTGAAAAATATAAATCTGACCATATGCTGTTGTCAGGTTTGAGTTTCTTGGCTCCAGTTTTTTGTAGTAAATATTTACTACGAAAATTTAAGGGTGCATTCATAAAACCCAGATTTACTTTGCCAAAATTTAAAGTTTTTGAATTTTTAAACATTTTCTAAATTTTTGACAAAATATTTCAAAATTTTGTTTAAATTTCAAATTTGATTTACAAATGAACAGTTCCTTAAAATCAAACAACTTTGTAAATTGTAAATTATAACGTTTTTTCTTATTTTATTTTCTTTCGCAGACTCAGCAAGCCTCGGTAATTCAAAGCGTGAAAAAAGACCTCTTCCAAGTGAAAGGCCAACTGCAGACCAACCATTTGCGACTGGCAGGAGTGCAAAGCGAGCTGGTAAAATTGGCCGGAACCAAGTGCTCTTTGGAGAACACGGAAAGCATACAAAACATTAGGATAGCTACCCTAGAGCACAAGCTTTTGGACAATGGCCATCATCATAACAGCAGAAGAAGCAACTTTAATGAACTAACTAGCGTGGAGGAAGAGACTGACCAAGAAGAAGAAGAAAATGACAGGAATACAAGATAGTAATATAATATATAAATAATGCGCAGGAAGGAAAGAAATAGTTTATATATTTTTGAAAATTGTGTGGTCGTGAGAAAAATTAGAAGTATTTTTTGTAAAGGAGAGATATTTTAGAAGAATATTAAGTTCGTCACGAGGATGATGAGCTTTGATTTTTTTGGGAAAAAATGTTTTTGTTCAGTGTATACGAGAAATAGCCGAGAGGTTAAAGCGTGTGAACTAATTTTTTTTAGAGAGAAAATTGTAGCGCACGTAAATATACATGGCTTATTTATTAGATGGTTTATTACGTGAAAGGGTAAGCGCATGAAATACTACTTGCAAAACAAACAAGTTTAATGAGGTGTAATAGAAGTCATAGAAGAAAATGTGGGAATTTGTTTAGGGAAATTAGAGCTTATGGAGTTCTAAGAAAATATTAAATTCAGACGCAAATATGAAATAGTTTGAAAATTTGAAATGTGAAGTTGAAGTTGGGATAGAGTCTAAAAATGTTAGACGGGAAAAGTATGTTCAAAATCTAGTCTTCCAATTTTTAAATAAGTTTAATAAATTAACGGTTAGGTTATATAAATAACTGTGCGTTTACAATAAGTTGTTGTAAAGTACGTTACGTGGTACGTAATTCCTATTTCTGTAAATAAACAATGTACAAAGCGAGATCTTAGCAGTTTTAAGTTAAGTCATTTTAAAGTGTTCTATGTTAATGTAACTTTAGTTTACCTAACTTTAATAATGTCTTGTTATGCTTCTTTCTATCTATTTAGTAAACAACTTGACCAAATCACCTATTTAAAAAGTCATAATAAATGTGTGCCTTTATCTCTGAGACTTGACATAACTTGTAGTTTCAATTTTACAAATGATGTAAAATGTTAAGGTTTTTGTTGTTGATTAAATATGAAACACGATTTTGTTGAAACAATTTTAGACGAATTAAAATGAAAAATTTTACTCAAGCTTACCGGTAATTTATTCCTTATTTTCCACCAAAGCACAAAACATATTTTGCAACATGACTAACAATTATTGTAAGCCAAATGACTGCATAAGATATATTTCACTTATTAGCACTTTTATAACTGCTTCACTAATTTTTGCATTTAAAAATTAGACTAGTTCATTCAGGCTACAGGTTTTTGTAGCTTGATCAATATTATCACATATTTTGCAATTGCCAATGCCAACTGACCATCAAACAAGCACATGTGATAGTATGGTTATAACATAAAAAGCATTTTACCTGGATTTTTTTGTTGTCCACTTTTCGCTAGCAACGGTTGTCACCCTGAAAAGCATAATATGCGTTTGTGCGTAAACAAAATATTTCTACGTAAGCACTGCTTCTCGTGCTGTCATATACTTTGTTCGTATCATATCAACAGGAATGAATGCACACAGGGTCAAGTTGATTGCAACACATGCAATGAAAATGCAGAATTTTTATTATTTTTATTAAATGCACTTTTTTCATGAATATGTTGGGTATCGTCAAAACAGAATATAATTCTTACGACACACTAGATATCATGGATGCGTTTTAATGTTTATATTGTTTTATGCCATGCATGTACAAACTCCCGAAATCGAATTCATGTGGAAACCAATAACGTCATAAATTATAAATACGTACGACTAGTGCACTATGCACACACAAGGTTAACTCGCGCTGCTAATCGTGCTTTATTTGCTAATGTTATCATGTTGGATAATTCTATTAACATGGCAATGCAATTTATGAAATTCCAATTTCCTGGTTTACGATTTCCAATAATCCTTCAATGCCAGTGTGTTCCGAGAATGATAATCCTCAAATGTCATAACAACTATAGCGTCCCATATATGGCCATATATGCTTCTTTTCATTTTTACTTGTTGTTAAAGTACTTAATTATAGCTCGTTTAAATGCATTGTTATATAAAATGTCACCTCTAATCTTATGCACTACTAATTCTGGTAGTAATAGTAATAATGTCAGCGATATAAAATATCCGGTCATAAAATGTAATTTAAATGGGATATCATTATTGTTACCATCATATCTATAATACGTAATTTCTACATTTGTGTAAGGAAAAATTCAGGTGGAATCGAAACTAAAAATTAGAATTAGAATCCTCAAAGTCTAGTAAATACAAAATATCATATCATTGAGCAATATTTGCAATCGCTACATAAGGTCATGATTTTGTTTCAAGGTTTAAATCAAATTTTTCCTTCGTCTGCCTTCTTATCAAGGCTTTTTGAGGACAAAAGAATGCTGTATTATAAAAAGCCAAGGAAAACAATCTATTGTCTTAAATACCTAAATCAAGTTTTGACACGAACGAAAACTAAATGATGCGATGGTATGGTTGGCTTGATAATTACAATTGCCGCAAATATGGACTGATCTTATTGAATTGTTCTGCTTCAATTTATTTAGTTGCTTACGCTCACAGATAAAATTACATTACCAAAACATTCTACTTTTTCAAATTGTTTGAACAATGATGAATTTGCCAAAATTAGATACATTGATACTGTTCTTAATTTGTACAAGTTTTTGGTATAGTGGCGTCTTTGGGAGAGACTGCAGATGCTCCATGAGATCCCACTGCGTGTGCACAGAGGATGGTCGGACAATCACTTGGTGTGATAGTATGTGTGCGGGTAAGAAAAGTGATCAAACTAGTATTTCAATTACTTAATTACTTGCTTGCATTTCATATTATTTAACTCTGCAGGTATTCCAATAAAGCATAAGGGAGCGTGTCATCACGATAGATACCGAAAGAATGGCTGCTTTACAAAATGACAGATTTTAAGAATATTTATTAAAATCAGAACAAAACTTTTTGACGTTTCTAATGGATCGAATTTCCTAACAAATTTGCTAATAAACTGATAATTGAAAAAATGTACTGAGAAATTACAAAGTTCTTTAATTTGTTAGCGCGAATTTTTCTGTGATGAACTTTAATTATGCCATCCGGACGTGGCTTTTGCGGTTTTGGCTATAGATGTATGACTCATTCATTTAAAATGTCCACCGGGTAATGTTACGTGAGGCAAATCTGTAAAAACATAGAAAATGCATATTATCGTCATTTTCGTCATTATAAAATTGACGTAAGTGAAATACGAACTTACCTTGAGTGTTTTAAATATAATTGATCAAATGCATACAGTTTGATTGAAACTGAAACTACATAGCCCAGTTGGATAAATTATAATATCAACAACAGTTATACAGACAGAGAGCCAAGTGACAAAAATACAGTCATCAAGGGAAACCTACGCCAATTTAAACTTATTACTAAGCTGATAATGAAAAAAGTGATAAGCAAACACGGGCACAATGATAAGATAAGTGATTAGTCATTCAAAAAGTTAGGGCAAAATGTTTGGCCTTATATAAGTGGCAGTCCTGTTTTCATTTTTGGGTGGGCTACTTAAAGTATTAAAAAATTACAAGTTTGAATTTTCGTTAACTGAATAGTTAAATTAAGAATTCAAAATGGCAGTATTAAAAGTATCAGTTTTAGTTGTAGTAGTAATTCTCTCAATAAATTTACTTGGAACGTCGGCCCGTTACGTGGATCCAAACACAGTGGATAATACAGTAGAGCAAAAACCAAACAGTTTGTCATTTTCTGGAATAATAAAAGCTGTGGAAGGTTTTGGAAATGATGTGGGCAACGCGGGCAAGGCAGTTGCAAATTTTGGTATTGATGCTGTAAACTCGGGCAAGAAAACTGTAGGAATAAAAGCGGATGATGAAGAAGAAGACAAGGACAAAAAGAAGTAAGTTTATTTAAGAAAAATCCAATTTGTCCTAAAATTTAAAGAAAAACTATTTATTTCTCTGTATGATTTACAGAGGCTGGAGCGTCACAACATGGGCATTAGTCATAGCCGGAGGAATAGTCCTATTGATTGTCCTATCCTGTTTGATCGCCTCTTTGTTCTGCACTTGCGTCAAGGAAATTCTATGTTTGCCCATAACGTTAATCCGAAAGTGTTGTTGTTGCTGCTGCTAAAATATTTATGTATTAATTTTTTTGTACGTAAAAATTATTTGGAATAAACACGTAAGCGTGAAAAAGTGATGATGGAAAAAACCAATATTGATTAAATAAGAATGCAAGCCTTATCATCAACCAATTTTTAATGCAAAGAGCTTATCAAAGTCACACAATGTAAAACAATCAGACGTCATCACATCATTTATTCGCATATTTGCACTTGCACTCCATACATCATCATCATATACTGAAGGTTATACATTATTTAAACTATTAAATCATACATAGGTTTTTTATTAAATTTAATTCTACAAGCAAGACTACCCATTAGGATTACGCGGAGTATATAAATACGATTCAGGTTTGAGGTAGATTCTATTTTACATTTTTTACTAGTAGATACTTATTTACGTACTACAGGATAATTTTGTTTACCATTGATACATATACTTTGATCTAACAATAGAGTATTCTTTTCTGATCAAAAAATTTTACTAAGGGATTTTTATTTTAGTAGCACACCATCCATTCACACTTTTTCTTTTTGGGTAGAATTGTAAAGAAGATGTAAATATTTGTAATGGCTAATTACACATTAATCAATTTATAGTTCTTACTCATGAATATAGTCTACTTACTTAGAATGAACTTAGAATCATTTCTCAAATCGTCTTGGAAGCATTTTTATTTTTCTCTGAGACTTATGGGCTATTTAGAAGTTCCATTATTATAATTTATGGAACTTCTTAATAGCTTAAATAAGCCTTTAATACGCGTACAGTATACCTAGTCATCTAAAAACAAAAATGGTTTACAAGCCATATTTTCAAATATTCAATTTTGTCCAATAAATCCTCTAAAAACAAAACAAGGTCAAAATCTGATATGGTTTATATGGTATACAGACAATTTTTTGGATAAAGTTTGACTAGAGTTTTTACATCGTTTTGTCGTTCAAAATGTTTTGGTAAAGTTGTAATTTTTTTTTCGTGTCTACAAAAATGTTTTGGTCGAATCAGAGAGGTCAATTTGTTTGAAAAAGTTAACAATTGTCAAAATAAAAGGATAACAGTTTGGTAAACTTTTAGTAAAATTAAACAGTTTTTGTAATATAACAGCTTTATATATATAATAGCTTGTTTGTAAATAAGTTTTTGTTAGATTTTTTGTGTATTTTTTTATTCCCTCTTTCATCTTGGCTTAACCCAGGTACATTAGGTTATAATAAGTTACTATAATAAACTTACACAATATTATATAATGCTTAGATATAATATGCTCATATATATTTAATTAAGTTTAATATTTTCATCAGGAAGAAATCATAACAGTAACTGAATTAGCACACAGGTAATTTATACAATTTGAGATAAATATTTTTTGCAATTTGATAACTTTCTTCACTTCACGTGTTTCTAATACTTTTTCTGTCTACTTAATATTTCAAATTCAAATTTTCCAGTAATAGTTTCATTTTTATAAACTTTGTTTTCTTTGTGTATATATAATTTTGCATAAAATTCTCTCCCATTTTTGTTTTCAATTTCCCAATTTCTAACCAAAAAAAAGTTTCACCCCTTTCTGTTTGCAGAAAAAGTTTTTTTTGTTCACATTTTGAAAAATAGATTTATCAAAGTACTCACGAGTTTTTTTTGTTTGTCAGTCAGCCATTTTTCTTATGTACAGAACAACGTTTTTTTTATCTCACAGAGTATGGTTATAAATTTTTCTTTCTAAATGTTTTGTGGACGCTTATATAGATAACAAGTCTAAATTGCTAATAATTTACATTTGTGGAAAATTCCATAGCAGTTTTGAATACATAGGAGAATAGGTGAAATATAAGCAACCAATTGATCAGATTTGAAATATCTTATTTGTAAACCTATTTATACATATTATATACCTGCTTATGAGTAAGTTTCTAAATTTTACGTAGCTTTTGCAATAATAAAACTATCAATTAAGAATAACTACTTAAAGCTAATAATACCCTATTTATATGAAGTTATCGTCCTTCGTTATGATTTATTGAAAAGTTACAAATCAAATAAGCTGCCAAAACGTTACAAGTATTCATAAATTGACAAAATATATAGCCAGTACCTTAAAACAAAATCCTTAGAGTACCTTCCTATCACCTATAACATATAATTATCGTCGTAGTCTTAAAATCTCCATTTTATACATCTATTTATATCGCAACCCATTTTACCCATGTCAGTACCAATTAAGGTAACATTATCAACATCCCATCAATTTTTAACAAGCTTTATAATTGAGTATATATTATATTTTGTAAATAATTCAACTTAAAACACAAATCTAATTTACCATTTTTTCAGCTTCTTTTCACATATTCATCGTTCTTTAAAGCGTGCCAATATACAAAAGAAAACTCAGTAAACTAAAAAATTGTTTATGGATATAATTTTGATTTAGTACTTCTAATGATGTGTTATTTTACAGTCAATTTTGTTTCTAGAGTTATCAAACATTTTCGTTTTTCTTTTATCAATATATGGACAAAAAATAAACCGACTTTGGTAACAGCGCTTTTGGTTTTTATAAACTTTGTTTCGTTTTCCAATTGTTGCGCATTTTTTTTCGTTCCAATTTTAAACTTGGATAAACTTCTAATAAACCATTTAACAACCCTATTTCTCAATCTTAAAGGTGAACATCCGAGATTTCAACACTAAAAAAATTGTTACACCATATCCTTATCGCAATCCCAGCAGATCACGTATGCTTGCGTCAACTCAAACTGTATGCTCCAATTAACCCCAAAAAACAGGCCATTATCCGTTGTAACGTTTCCAGTTTTATATATTTATATTGTCCATCTTGTACATACATATATATTTTCCCTATTTTTCAAGCTGTTAGCAACAAGCCAACTTATATAGATTGCCGGATCATCCTGTCATGTCACGTCGTTATTTTTCATCACTCAACAACCTCCTCCTTTGCTACAAACATTTTTTGCACGTCAATGTGTATAAGCTTTCTCTAGACTCTAGACAACCTACACAAGAGTAGCTTGCAAAATGTAATATCGATCCACATCAACAACACAAAAGCATCTCTCTCTAGCTCTCTTGTATCATCTCTTGTACTTCTACTACAAGCCAGTCAACTGAATCCAGTTCCAATTTCCACTTTTACGTGCTAGCAAAAAATAGAATGTAATAATCCCTCCAGAGAGATAGCAGACCTTTCTCTCTAGAGTCTTCTGACTGAAGTGGTGAATGGAAATACAGGGAAAAAAAGAGAGAAAGCCGAGATGATGATGTGAGTGCCAAAGAATGAAAATCTCTTTTGTGCAGTCTTTCCCTAAAGAACCAGTGTGTCAACAAGGTATGTACAACAGACAAATACTCTGAATCTGAAGCTATCATCAAGAACATAAAAAAACTCTGAAGCAAAGGCTGATGTCCTTGTAACCAACTTATGCAACCAAATAGTCCAAAACAAACTTATTGCTTTTTCAGGTAAAATTTTTTAAAGGAAAAGCTCAAACGAACTGTAAAATATGTTTGATGATTTCAATTTATTTGCAAAACTCCGGATGTTTCATGGAAAAACTAAACAATGTGCAAAAATTTGGGATTTTTTATATGTAATCCCAGATTATTTGCATTGCCCTATTAGCTTTAAACCAGATTTTGGATTTGCATTTATATTTTTTTCAAAGGAACATAAAAGACTAATCCGGATTCCAGATTATTCCCGGATTTTTGTGCCAATTGTTCTACTACCATGTATTCTGTTTTTCCCAATTTTTCCCCCGTTCTACTTTTCTACTGTACTCTCAGCTAGCTTTTGTTTGCCCCAAATGGATTTTCTATTTCAAAGGAAGAACGTGATAGTTCGTTAAACTTTTTTCTTTTCTCTGTAGTAGCAGCAAAGCTTACATAAAATATTACGAACATCCACCCACGTTATCGTTGAACATTCAACAGATTTTTTTGGTGTTGTTTTCACCTTTCCCCATAAACTTTTACCGAAAAAAAGGTAAAAAGACGCCATATGTGTGTAACATTAATAAATGCCAGGGGCAACTTTCCCTTAGACACAGGAGAAAGTCAGGTACCTTCACATTCTTGGAAACATTTATTATATCTCGCGTTTAACACAAAAGGAAAGTGTAAGGTAATAATTTTTAGCAGAAGAAATATTATAAATGTTTTCTCAAGAAAGGTACACTTTCACTTTTACAAATGCTTTCACTTGTGCTTTCTCCTCTGACACATCATAAGTCTATTCATTTATCAGCCTAAGCAAACAAGTGAAAACGTTGTTTGTTGTACGACGAGAGCAATGTGTGGGAAAAGCTAAAGTATATCCACCCAATTTTCTACACCCACGCGTAAAATTTATAAGCTTTTAAAGTAAAGCGAGTGTGTGTGCTATGCGTGCCACATAACTTAAGGGCAAATGGAAAATAAAACGTTATTCCACATTCCCACCCATTCCTCTCTAGTAAAGTACACACTGAGAGAGAAAGTTGCCTCATTAAAATTATTACCTGTTTTTGCTAGCATTTTAATAGATAAAATATATAGCTGTTAGCAGAAAATGATCGCCACCTGCTGCTTTTCAGCTAATTAACAAGTTTGCGCCCACTCACGTTACAAACTCTCTCTAAAAAGTCAGTTGTTTCCACGTTTTAGTTCTGTGTGCCAGTTGACTATTGAACTATTGACATTTATCATCATGCTCATGGCTTACTAATTAATTAGCAGAAAAGTCAAAAACTGTATATCAAATACATGCTATCTGCCAATATCTGCCATAATAAGTATTCCGCCAATTAACCAGGTAAACAACCTGAAAAACGTTTCTCTGAAAATAACAACACAATCCGCTAACCTTCAACTTTACTTTTTATCCATTTTCTACACTAAAATGAAATTGATATATGAAGTTTTATAATAGTAGCATATATAATAACAGCTTATATTTCCTCCTTCTAAACCAATTTGTCGTTGTCTTTCAATAATACCAGGTTTGTCAAGTGTTCAATTTCAGCCAATCTGTTTCCTTTCCTTCTAAAGTCTTCCAAAGCAAAATAGCTCTACGTGAAACTTAAACCTGTTTTCCAACTTTCTTAAAACTCTAGAACTCTCTAGAGATCCTCTAAACTACCTACTTGTTACTACTAAAATTTACCAAAAAAATAAAAATGAATTGCGCTCTGCCAAAAAGCATATTATTTACTTAGTAGATGATGGAAAAATGGAGTTCATTCCTTTAGGGAATGGATGACGTTGGTAAAAAAGTGAAATAAAAACCGAAATATTATTTTCTCTCTCGCTGTTTGGTATGGTATGTGTATTTTTAGTATACATGTATATTTTTGTCCCACGCATATCATCAAAATGTATCAATTTTCTTTTTAAGATAAATCATTTCTTCATCTTTTTTTCTCTCAAAGAGAAAGTTTTTTCATGTTAAATTATATATTATATTGAGATGGTATACTTTCCTTTTTTTACTTTTTCTCGCCTTTCCCCTGCTTTCCCTTCTTTTCCTGTTTGGTAGTCGGTTTTTCTTCAGCTTTTTCCTTAGTTTCCTTAGGTGCTGCTGGTGCTGTTGGAGGAGGAGTATTGGGACTCTCAGTGATTTTTGGAGTGGATGAGGTAATCGTAGCGGTTGAACTTGCGGATGAGGAAGCTGACTCGTCTGGAGCGGAGGAACAAGAGTCCTGACTGCTGGAAGCGGCAGGATGATCCTGCTTACCGCTGCTGCTAGTAGCAATCGTGTTTGGAGTAGCGGGCGTAGCAGTGTCGTCGTTGAATAGAGGGTTCTTCACTTCCATTTCGCCAGCCTAAAAATAGAAGTGGAATAATGGAAAGAATGAAAGAAAAATTGTATTGTGGCTTTGGAAAATGGAATGGCAAACAAATAATCTATGGTGAAAGCACTATAAAATTTTTGAAGTTTTTTCAGAAATATTTTTCAAAACAGCTTTTCTCCAAAAAGCGGATTAATTTCAGCTTTTAATACTCCTGATAAATCAATAGCATTAAAAATCCTCTTGTCTGCTAATTTATTTTTAGCTTTTTGGCCTTCTGCTTTCACTCCCAATATTTTCTGTCTAGTGTACTATCTATCTATATACAAGCTTATTATAATCCTCTTACGGGAGCCAGTCCGGGACATTCGTAAACCGTGTAATCCCCGTCCTCGTTGTCATCATCGCTTTCCACGTCGCTCCCTCCGCTACCCTGTCGATCCCCCTGAATTGCCCCTTTCTGCAGGGCGGCCATTTGTTGCTTTTGGTGTTGGTAGTGGTACATTTGGGCAGACTGGGCTAGCTTACGGTCACCGCCCCCACTGGGTGTAATGTCCTTGCTGGGACCTTTAAAAAATTGTTTTAAATGAATGGTCCCTTAAGTGAATTCTACTTTTTGGGAGAAAGCACCGAGAAGAAGAAGAAGAATGAACGGGTGTACTCAGGTGGAAATAAAATATTGGAAAAGTTTTAACTTTTCTCCAGAGAAAGTTCGTACCTGTTACGCCATACGCTGGATAGTCCACATCTGTTGTGGCCTTGATACGCTCATGAATCCTAAGGGTTTGCCAAGAAGAAAAAAGGGTTTTAGGATGCTTTATCGATTTTAAAGTGGTTTGCGCACCACCTGCTTTATAACATAGTTAACAAGATTGTTAGAGTGTGAAAATGTGGGAAAACAAGCGTCATTTTGCAAATCTACATATTTTTTATGGAGAAAGTTGCCAAATAATTTTCCAAAAGAAAGGAAATACGTCATGTATGAATGGTGCCCTTAAGGGCTAAAGAGTTAACTAGCTTTTCTCTTTTCTTTGTCAACATCGCTTTCTCTCAAGGTGCTTGTCAATCAACCAAGCGTACATAAAGAATGATAGCTGGCAGGTATATAAAAGTAGATTGTATTTTAAACAGACAGAAAGAGAAAGCTTTTCTATTCTGTAGACAATGAAATAAAACGTAAAACGCTGAGCTGCTGTTTGGAACATAAAATTGAATGAATGAACGGTCATGCACACACGCTTTTGCAAAGTCTCAACCACAAAAACCCGAGAAATGTGAACTAAATCCCGGCCTACGCTTTTTTCCACCGAAGTACCAGGCCAGCATGGGGAAAACAAGAATATGCAAATCTGTTTAAAGCTTCTGCATATAAATTTTGGCAACGTCTTATAAAACCCATGGATGTATGTAGTTTTATATCCATTCATGTGCAAATGCAAAGGAAAATTAGACTAAAAAGCACAACAACAGATAAGTATGCCTATAACGGAAACAGGAAAAGGGAAGATATATATTTTTGTACCCGGATAAAATAACTTTCTCTTTAAGTTTTGTTGCGTATAGCTTGTTGTATTGATGATGCAGTGTGGGAGTCCCTGAGAAGCTAAGAGGCTTTGCATTTTGCTGCTTGTGTAAAAATAGCAATGCCAATGTGTAACAGTAAGTACATTTCATTACTTATTTAGTTTTAAGTAAGGCACTGGGTCTACTTTTCTAGTAATAGCTGCGGGTTATTGTTATTTTAGCTACAATGTCCAAAACAGAGCAAAATAGTTTCATAAGAAGTTTTTAAGCCAAGCCAAAAATAGACTGATACAAAAAAATTGACACGTTTTTTGTGAATGAACACAAACAGAATGTAAACTAGTTTGGTATGCTGGATGACGTAATCTAATGCTATTGTGCAATTTAGATAAAAACTTGAAAATAAAAAAGGAGAAAAGGGCAATGTATTGTAAATACCTGTACCAACAAAGTCCAGCAGCAATCAGACCCACCACGGCGGCTGCACTAACGCCTGCTATCAAAGCTGCATAAAAAAATTAAGAAATACTTAAGTTTTTTGAAAAGTTGCACAATTTTGTAGATTCCTTTTATTGGTGCACGTACCAATGTAGTACATGTCCCTGTAGGTAAACGGCTTTTCCACCACCTGCCTACTATACCCCGGTCCATTCACGGAATGCTCTGAAGCCATAATGTGACTTGGTCCTGGAACGTAGTTCCTGTCCATCGCCGTCCCAGCCTGTTCCTTCTTTTTCATAAAGTAAAAGTCGGACTTGTCATCCCCTAAAACCACTTCGCTTTGACCTTCATGTCGATGATGCTGGGGCAGTGGGGGGATTTCACCCATTCCAATCATGGGTTGTTGTTCTTCCGGAGGAGGATTTGCATTTCGAAATATTTGGGGTTCAGGGTTTACTGGGTTATTTAGTAGTTTATTATTATTCTGGGGAAAATCTTGTTCCTGTTGTTGCTGCTGTTGGAATTGGGTATTGTCTCCTGCTGCTGGGGGAAATTGATCCGCCGGAAGGTAAAAGCGGATGTCCGTTGGTTTATAGCCAAATTGTCTAGGAAGCTTTAGTAAAGCTTCGCGGGTTATTAGGGGCTCGTCCACGGGACCATTACCCCATTCCCCGGCGGCACCAGGGGAAGACGCACCCCCGGTGGCGGAGAGGTAGCTTGCCAAGTCATAGTTTTGGGGAGAGAGATAAGGGGACTGTGGGGGAATTTGCTGCTGCTGCTTGGACAGAAATGCTTCGGGGCCTACTGCCGCAGCAAAGGAAGCCAGTTTGTCGATAAGAGCTTCTTCGTCTTCATCTTTAAAAATGGAATGTTTTAAGGAAATTAAGAAAAATGGAAGATTTTGGAGTTGCCAAATGCTTGTTTTTAATATGAGTGCAATATTTAATCTAGTAGATGATAATTCTGAGGTTTCGTGAAGAAATAAATATGTATGCAATATGTATTACTATTACAAGTTGTGTAGTAATTTATATGACATAAAAGACTAAAGAATAAAAGCATGTTTTTAATTACCTGGATATGACGAGTGCGGTGCGCTCTGTGCCAAGGAGGCTTTTAGCAAAAACAAAAGTCCAAAACAGAGTGACCTTTTGACATCCATCTTGTTAGCAATATTTTTAGAGCTTCTTATAAACACATTTGCTTCTTGTATAAACTGTCACTTTAAACTATTAAATTAACCACTTGTTTTTTAAACTTAAGTTTTTACACAATTTAAAATACGTACTCAAGTTCTTAAATTTTGTCACTTTATAATAGCACAAAAATGTCTCTGTATACCAAACAGTTCATTTTACACACAGTTTTCTTGGACTTTTTAAACTTAACTTAAATTTTTACACCAAAAAAGCAAAGAGCAATAAAATTATTATAATAATAGCTTAACTACAGAATAAATCTGAAGAAGAAAACAACACCATTAAAATTCCTTCACGTTTTCCTTCCAAAATTCCTCCTTCTTCTTATGCTCTTGCTGTCTCTCTGCTGCTCTCCTTATTTTTTTGCAACAGAAGGGCAAAAATTATTTCAAGTATGGCAATATCTGTTTAAAGGTGTTTGCATATATGTTATATATAGATATATATTCCTCCTACGTTTACTCCAGGGTCATTTAGGATGAGACTTGGTATAGTATACAAAAAAAGCGTTGATTATTTTACCACCATATATATGAAACTATGTATATGTTATATTCAAACTATATAGTAAATTCTCTTTTTTTAGAAAACAACAAGTTTTATTCTGATCTACAAAATTCTAACAGCCATTCACTCTCACACACGCAGCAAACCAGAGAGAATGACTTTCTCTCCGTTTTCAAGTGTGTACTGAGTTGGGTTTGCTAGCTACTAACGGACTTTTAGCATGGGAAACATGGTCGGGATTACAAGGCAGAGAGAGTTCTTGTGACTCCTTTTCTCAACGGCTGCTGCTTTTCTCCCGTTTTTTGAAGAAGGCAGGGATATACGATGATGATGACGACTATAGGATGGATGATGGTGATAAGAATGATAAAGAAGTGGAGTGTGTGTGTGTGATGTTATCTAGATAGGAGAAAGTAAAAAAAGTATTAGATATATGTAAAGGGTATAGGGTTAAGATGAACAAGGTACAAAGATGTAAAGAGTTTATATTTAAAAGGAGTTTAAATGAAAGAACGGGTATAATAACGTGGAGTAGTATATACATGTAGATGAGGAAAAATAAGGGGCGTTTAGCAAGTGGGAAGACTGAAATATGTTGTTTAAGGGAATTTTGGATAAGATGTATTTACATTTTAGCGAGATTTAATGTTTGGACATATTTTTAAGGTTTGTAGATGGATAGTAGAATGAAAGAAGACAGGCTATAAAAATGTTAAGTAAACAAGAAAGCATAGGAATTACAGTTATAGTAGCTATAAGGGTAGTGTAAGGTTGTGAAAAGGGTAACATTATGGTTAAATGGGATGTTAATTCATTTAGAACAGGAATAGGTAATCGCAATATTTTTTTTTAAACTTGCAAATTTTTATGACAAAATATTTTAAAAACTTAGATTGTCCAAAATACGGCAACATGCGATTTAACTACGTACCAAATTTGCAAAATGTGTTTATTTTGCCATTGTACAAAATTCCGAATTTACAGTGAATTTGTTCAAAAACATTCCGTGTCCAAATGAATTTCTCTAGGATTTAGTTCCAATTGGAAATCATGTTTGAATTGAAAACGGTCGCTCCATTTTACAGACATGCACATCTATCTTAAAATTGAGGCAACTTTCTAAACATTTCACTGCTAATATATTCCACACCATGTACAAAAGGCCTGTCTACCGCGCTGTAATCCTGTTCCTTATAAAAGCTTTGTAGTGGTAGACGTCGACCTTTTTGCCCGGATTTTCTCCGTATTGTTCCCCATGTATCCTTTTTTATAAATGTGTAGCCGTTATTGAATAGTGACACTACTACACTATACAGCCACTAGAACACTAACTGAATACGGAAAGCCCAGCAGTGTACTTTCTCCCAAAAGCAGCCATGCTTTCTCTGGAAAACACTCAAAAAGGTAATCAATAAAATTGTCCTTTAAACATACAGCCAGCGAAAAAAAACCTACGGACGTCACTACACCAAATCCGGATACACTACTGCGTTAAAACACATACTGCCTGTGTGTGATAGCAAATATGTTTAAAAAATAATAACATTTTGCCACTTTCCATTATTATGGTGTAGTGGTTACGTTACGTTAAATAGACGGAGTGTGAACATTGAACATGATATAAAAAAGGTAATAGCGTGTGTACTACTATAGTGTACGTGTGTTGTTTTTAGACTTGTCCAGAACATCGCTCTGTTGGCTTTTATGAAATGAAAAGGTGTTTTCACAAGGAAAATCCTGACTGCACGCGTGTACTATGTGCAAATGTGAATGGAAAGACGTGACGAGATGTAATAATCAAATGGCTTGTATAATATGAAGTATGAAATGATATGAAACGTGTAAGCAAAAATGATATGAGGTTTTAGGGAAACATGTACAAAGGAAAAAAAATGATGGGGAATCCAACCGCAAAAACGTTCAGACATTTAGACAGCTATGTAATTTGAATAAACTAGGCATAAAATGTTGGGAAAATTGAATTTTTAAAAATTGTTTTAATTTTTAGGAAAAACTTAATTCAAAGTTAAGTTTACTAAAATGAATTAATTTTGGAATTGCTTATATTTTAGTCTGCTGTTAGTTTGTCGTCAGAATTTATATAATTTTGCGGTAATACGATTATGTAATAGTTAGCACGTAAAAGCTTTATGCGTAATGTAAAGTATAACTATTTTATATTGAGGCTTTACCATTCTATATTACCGTGCGTATAGAATATATGGTCATGGTTTATTTAGAATCTGAACCAAGTAAGATAACAATGTGGTTTTTCTTTCTACATTATTTTCTGATAAAAGCGGATTGACAGCAAATCTATAATACAAAAGCGGTATACTGTAGTATAGATGATAGAGCTACTATGCATTATTGCCACACAAGCAAGTACATAATTCATTTCCTCTTTGTTCACGTTCACACACAGAATGAATTAGTAATAGGCTTACTAAAAGAATCCAAGCTTTTGTAAAAAGTAGTAAAAAGGTAGCGCAAAATTATTTTTATTAAAAAACAATTAATTTATCTTCAAACTATTTAACAAGGAATACTCTCTACTCACAAGGACGTACTGGAATATTACCTATGTTGTATGTTACGCCCGTTTCGATTTCTGATTCATTGTTAGACGCCAGTAATTTCTAAAAAGAACTAAAGTTCTCACCTGAGTTCAATAGGTCGACTGAACTTGAAGTAGGTAGGTTTAATGGGGACATTTATCAGGCATGGTTTTTGGTTATCATCAGATAACCTGTCATTTCCATTTCGTAGAAATTGCACCCAGCATTGCTCTTGCAAATATATTTGAAAGTCTTAAGGTTAAAAATTTATAGCCGTTCTCCAGATAACATAACGTGTGGACGGAACTACGTACGGTCAATACCTTTTCATAAGACAGATAGTCACACCGTACTCATCGCACTACCTCAATAATGATATGGATGATAAACCGCCTGTAACTTTACGTTCCAGCAATTCCAGCACCAAAATTAGATATTTATTCTGTAGCTTTGGCTTTTTTGCCAGCCTCATGCATATTTATGCTCTGATGCCAATAATACTCCATCTCCATCCACCAGCACAACCACAAAAGTTGAACGAATTGTTCATCCTTTTTTTCTTCTCAGTTGTCTGTGCATGGATAGATAGATATATACTAAAGTAGATGACTAGAAGGATGATTGTTTCATTATTTCTGGAATGCTAGAAAGACCAAAAGAAAAGATAGAAACTACCGTTATAACTTATAACCCTGGCCTGTGTCTAACCAACCCAGTGGTTTTGGGTTTGGCTTTGACACATAAGAGCTCTTATCACAAAAAATGCTACTACCAACTTGCATATTGCTTTGGCAAGCAGTATTTAATAAGTTGTCATTTGTCTTCTTTCCACTAAAAAGGAAAAGTAGTGTAGTAAACAAGATAGCTAGAGAGCCACAGATGCATACAAGTAGCAGTGTAATGAAATATGCATGAAAAATATCCTACTAGTTTATGAACAAGTAATAAGAACGAGGATGATGATGATGTGAATGAGGAATGACGACAATTGGCACGGACTACGGACTTTTATGTGTGCGGTTGGGTTTTGGATTTTGGGGAAACTTGAGACTGCCAGTTTTGCATGGACAAAAATGACACAAAACAGCAAAAATCTAAATATTTTTTAAAACCTTGTAAAATGCAGAATGTAGGCTTTGCTATTTTGCATTTTAATTAATTGTACATTTTGCATAAAACCACAAAGACCATGAACCAACTCTCAACTTTTTACTATCAAACCTTGCATACATTTTTGATTTGCCTTTGCTTTTGCTTCTATTTACTATACTCCTACACGCTACCAATGCCAAATACCTAAATGCAACTTAATGAATAATAAAATCATCATGATGACTATGAAGCTGACTATGCTACTTGTTGTTATAAACCTACGAAACCAAATTATTCCAGCATCTGGTTGCGGTTTTCCGCTCACATTTTCTGTCATGCCCCAGCATGCAGAAATTTCATTCAATTTTCATCATCATGATGAAATAGACACAAGCGTACTTGGAGTCACGTAATAAATGAAATAGCTCACTCCACTTCTGTGACTCCAGAAAAAGGAAAACAACGCATTTCATTCTGTAGAGCTTCCAGAGAGATTTTCTCTTCTTTTCAACTGGAAGAATTATATGAGACGTGAGATCACGACCCTCGGCAAAATGAACAGCTTAAGACATTGAGCACTTTTAGAAAATCTGATAAAGCTGCTAGTGTGAGATTTTGACAGACTTGGCACATCTGCTGCTGCTGCTGCAGCTTTTTAAGTACTTAGCAAACTACAAGATAGTTAAACAGATTTTACTTTTATAGTACCTTATGGAACTGTGTCCATGTACATTAACGTGGGATGATAATGATAATGTAATGTCAAATTCCACTAGTGACTAGTACATATGCGTTGCTGCTGCTTGTCAAATGCAATCACTAGCAAAATCATAATAGAGTTTAGTCACAGGGAAAATAATAGGGTTGGCTTAATAAATATTCTCTGGAAGTTGCCATTTTGCAAAAATACTTATGTAGTACCCTGTGTTTCGGGGTTTTGTCCATTTTGCACTCTGTCCTTAATTCCACCACTGCAAAACAATGCATAATTCAATATTGCACCAGTTGCCAGTTTGCCACTAGCCTTCTTGATGATTATAATCATGTACTCTATTCTACTAACAAACTTATTGAGTGGAAGATGGAATGGAAAGCGGATTAATATTTAGTTGGCATATAAGGCATATGTCTATAAGAATGAAACCTAATTGCGTGAAACATGATGAAATGACCTTTTCACTTATTCTCTTATGTTCTGAGCACAATAAATATTTACGCTTGTTTTGCTCTTCTTCTTCTATGGTCTATTATTCTATGAAGATAAATGGCCTTTTGCCCCCTGTGCCAAAATGTTACCTTGAGATATCCATCCCAGCATAAAAAAATTTGCTTTTATTTCTCAGGAAGTTACCCAGGCTTTTGGTTTATGCGGTTTTCTACTCTGGTGACGTGACATCGGGAGAGAATACATGACATTGCATCAAGTTGAAGGCTTTTAGTACACGACTCCATTAAAAGGAGGAAGTTTATTCAAGGGAAAGTTATTGACCATATAAACCCCACACGTAAGACTACATGATGACAGTGCACATCAAAGTGAAAAAAAATCTGAGATTAATATTCTTAAGCAGAGTTTTTGATGATCTTCTTCTGCCAATGAATAAAATAGAGCGCTTATGCAACTACCATAAAGGGAATTTCTAATGGCTTGTTGGGGAAATGGAAAACCTTGTGGAAAGTGGAAACTTCCTGGAACTTAATAAAAGATGACCTATTAAATTACAACACAACCAAGTGGAAAATGCCAAAGGATATGGGATACGGGATACTTTAACAGATTTTGGTTTCAGATTGCCCCGGCATCAAAAATCTCAAGGCTTTTTCCTATCTTCAACCTTCAACAAACCACCTCCTACACAAAAAACTTGTCAACGACATAAAATCTTCAGAGAAAGTTGTGGGGCTACTTAAGAAAAATACGCTGTCTGGAAGAACTTCCGGTTAAGTAACTAATACTAATTGCGTGTTATTCTATATTCCGGAGAAAGTTTTAATGTCACAGATAGCTCGTTATACAAAAATTACATGGTAGAATAAAATACCGGATGCATAGCAGCTAAAAAGTAGACACCCACGCCTACAGAACAACTTTTATATAAATAGCTTGTTTTTCTTTATGAAATGTTATATTGAATTGCTGATTATAATGACAGGAGATGTGACATGATTGTTCCAAGAAGAAGTACAACAGCTTTTTATATTGAAATTTATACAGGAAAGATGTATCATCATGAGACATGAGACATGATAATGATGATGAACAAGACAAGTATGAAATTTAATTAGCGTGAAATTATAGTACAGCTTTTCTGGAAGATGCTGTGCAACTTGGAAAGAAAGTTGGAAGTCTGGAAAGAAACTACTGGAGAAAGTCTGACAGAAAGCTTCCCTGGAAAATAAATTGAGTTTTTTAAGCGTCAGCGTCATCATAGCAGCTTCATGTTTTCTCTGAATATTCCTCCCAGGCACAAATCTAATTTAATGACATGACATGCCATGCAAAATACTAAATAACAGGCTATTTTTCTAAAGAAAGTGGGAGACAACTTGCTAAAAAAATTTGCATGCTTTATGAATTATTTATGAATTATGTTATCAAATTTGCTATTTTAAATAAATTTAAAGTAAATTATCCGATTTTCGGTAAGATAAGCGCTTATCTTTTTTGTAAAAACCCGAAAACACCGAAGTTTTCTTTAAAGCGTGGACTACTTTTTGGATCTCGGTGCCCCTGTGCATGGCCACGTGAAATATGAATGGGTCTACGGGAAAATGTGACAGTGACGAGTTTTTTTAGCTTGGCGCTTGCGGGGGTGTAATCGGCACGTCGTCGGATCTGCTGACGATCAACGTGACGGGATTGCATTGTTGGCACTATTGTCACTTGTCACTTTTTTATTTTGGAAAAGGCTAAAGGGAAAGGTCGTTGACGTTGACGTTAGGTTTTGAAAAGGGGATTTAAGAGAGTGCTTTTAGCAAATTTGTGATTAAATTTGGTTTTGGGGGTGGATTTTTTGGCAGGTTTTGGTCAGGTTGTCAGGTAGTTAAATAATCAGCTAGTTTTTTGGGGAGGAATGATTAGCTGATAGTTAGTCGGGATTTTAGGGTTTTTTTGTTAATTAACTTATTATTTTAATGTAATTGCTGCGCCAATTAATTTCTACGCAGCAAGCTGGAGTTTAATGATTGATTAGTTGATTAGTTTCAAGAGGAAAGCAAGGAAAAGGGGTTAAAAGTAGGGAATTCGGGGATTTGAAAAGGTAACATTTTTAATGGTTTTGGAGGGAAGAAGGGACTAATGGAGGGGGTGGGAAGGTGATTAAATCGGGTTTTTATGATTAGTTTCAGAAATTGCCAAAAAAAGAAGGATTTTGGAGGTCAGATAGGAAAAAAGACTAAAAAAACAGCTGAAAGGTCACCAAAGGTCAACCGTTAAACCGATTTTTGAAATTATTACTCTGGTAAGTTTTTTAGGACTAAAACGCTTCAAAACCGATGCTTTCTGTAAATTGTGAACTTTAGTCATTTTTTTTGGACTAGTACTCTTCAATTTTAATCATGTGTCTAATCATTCTTAAATTGTGTAGGATCCTCTTCGGATTTCTTCTACTTTGTCCATTACTATCCAGTGAGCTTCGTCAAGGGGTCAAGGACATTTCCCGTCTTATCAAGATGGACGCTGCACCTGTTCCTCCCTCCCAAAACAACGGTAATGGCAACGGCACTGGAGTCAACATTTCGGAGGGGAAAAATGAGATGCACTCTTCTGTACCTCCAACCGCCCCACAGGTACAGGAGCAACCTTGTGGCTTGGAGGTATTATCTTCTGCTGCTACTGGAGCTGGAGGTAATCACGTGGTCCACGTGGAACCTCATAGCCATGGAGGGAATCTGGCAAGTGATTACTATGATGTGGATGGTATGTTGTACAGCGTTACAACTTGTAAGTCTTCAAATAGGCCAAGCAAGTTATTAAAACAGTAAATTATAACTTAGTATTTTAATTGGCTTTGTTCTTTTATTTCTGAAGCTGGGGATAACGACGGCAATTATATATTGCCAGAACAATATACCAATTTCTTTTCCACTAACGAACTCTACGCTGTGGCCATGGACCCGTCTAATGGCACTGTAACGGAAATTGGTGGGGAGGATTGGCATCATCCCCACCACGCCAGCTTTATTCCCTTGGGAAACTCGGACCTTCGACAACTTCATTCTCATCATGCTGCTGGGGTTGAAGGTAACAATGACAATGGAAACGCTGCTGCTGTTGTTAATGGCAATCCCTCCAATAATGATAATTCTCATGGAGCAAGAGTCACGGAGGAAACTGGGCCTAACTCCTTGGGCTACAGTAACGGAAGCTTCCACCAAATGCTAAGACGAACTTATGAAACCTCCCAACCAACTAGTAATAACGTGGAGGTGATGTCCACCGCTTCTAGTAACTCATTGGATAGCTACGCGTCTCAAGATGCCCCTCAAGAGGTGCCAACTCATCAGAATTCTCCGATGCAGGCTAAATTGGATGGACAAGGTAGCCAAGGGCCTGTTAAGGTACGTAAACCTCGAGGAAGGAAACCAAAGCATGTTAAGGAAGCGGAAGCTGCCGCTGCAGCGTTGGCGTTGGCAGCGCAGCAACAAGCTGCAAGTCAGGCTCAACAACATGTTGGTACTGCACCGGGTACTCCGATAAGAGATGGGGAAGGTTATCCCTTAAGAAATGCTCAAGGTCCAATGCTAACTATGCATCATCGACCTGCTTCTCAAGATCAACAATCTGAAGGTAATCAACAGCAACGACCCCAGCAACCAACTCTGGACCAAGTTCGCAGGATGAATGCCTTACCACCCAACTTTGTCTCTAGGAATGGTTCCACCTATCAAACCATTCATGTTCAACGTCATCCTAATAATGGTTCTGGATCTAACTTTAATCTTCATTCTCACGTGGCTGCTCAAATGACTAACACAGCAGCTCAAGTGGTGGGAGCAAATGGAGGAGGACGTTTGGATCAACTATTCTCCAGTCGCATTGCTGCTCCTTCCAATAATGACAAGAGCATTGATCAAGACAAACCCAACATTATTCAAGCGAATAGATCCATTTACAAGTTGCTCACCGCACCCACCACTCCTCGGGCCGGACCAGGGGGTAACTTTGACAGTAAGGCGAGTCAAGAGCGTTGGATGCAAATGCCTAATCCTGTGGCTCCAGAGGATACTGCTGCAGGTGCTCGAGGAACTACTCCAAGCTCTGCAGGAGCTTCAGGACCTTCAGGTCAAAATAGGGGTCCACCTCCTGCCAACCAGCAACCTGGAGCACCTTCGGTGCACTTAGTAGGCGGATTTAACAATCGGGTGAATATCCGCAGGGATGATGGTAGACCTTTGCCCCCAACCACCATTCGAATTGGACCTGGTGGAAGTACCGCTAGTCATCATGGTGGAATGGGCCATCATCCAAGAAGCAACAGCAGCGATTATATTAACGTCCGCAGTGAAAACTATCGCGAGATGTATAACCAGTTGGACATGTTTGCAAACGACAATTATCAACTGCGTTGCGGAAACCACTACTTAAGAAAAAAGGTTAAGTCGCTGATGGTACAATTGAAGCAAGCCTATGAGACAATTGAGGGACTAAAAATAAGCGTGCAGGAAAGGAGCTTGTTTGCCCATAGGGATTTTCACGCTCCGGGACATGGAAATGCAAGTCCGGAACGGAGCTTGTTGGATGAAAGCTTTGGAAGTACAAGTGGCCCTATGTTTGGAGATTTAGCCCATGGGGGTAATGCGGAGGATGATTTGGGCTTTGGAGTTGAGAATGCTAATAGAGGAGAAGAGGGACTGTGGAGGCAAAGTAGAGGAAGGTTGAACTTGGCAGCAGCGGGTTTGGGAGTGGAGGAAAGTACTTCTGGAGGTGGTGCTTCTACAATGGCTAATGGAACAACGCGAGGAGAGTTGAAAGTGGTGAAACGAAGCTTGTCCGAATCTGAGAGTGTACCAGCGGCGAAGAAACTTTGTACTGGAAATAATGGAGTGGAGAGTAGCACTGGAGAAAAGTCGGAAGATAAGTTATCTCAAAGATCTTCGGATGGTACTAGTACAGTAGACTCTAATGCTTCTACTTTGTCACCGGAACTTAACCAAAAGGACAAGCAGGTTGCGGAAGCTAACGAGGGAGGAGGGAGCTCGAAGGAAACTCAGAGTCCTGTGCATAGTGATTCAACGGTAAGTAAAATAGATAGAAAGAAAACATTATTCTTAAAACTTAATAGTCTTGATTTAACTGACGTTTTACTAAAATCGGTTTTTAGGAACGTGTGAGTGCCTACGACGGTGAAAACTCTACCTCGACCATATTCAACAGTCCCATAGACAGTCGATTGGTAACCAGCACTACCTTGCCCATACAACGAACCACGAGTTTGCTCAGTGCTCATGTTACTAAGGTGATTGAGTATCATCCTATTCGCAACTTTAGCAATATTGCTTCTACTCCTAAGAAACTGGATACTGGAGTTGCTGAAGCAGCTAAGGATAAAGCTAACGGTGAAGGTTATCAAGGGGCTCAACAAGCCATGGTTCAAAATCAAAATCGTGACGGCGATGATCAATACTTCTTGATGAACGTGCCTAATAGTTCTGCTACCAACAATGGTGCTGGGGAGCAAGCTGATAACCAAAAAACTTAATAATATTTTTAAAACCCTTTTCATGTTTCATAATTATTTTCGTAAATCGCATGTTTTTATAAAAAAATTTAACATCTTTTTCATTTTTTTTCTATAAAACTTTGATTATGATTCATGTGCATGTTATAAAAAAGGGAAATAAAGCGTAAAAAACTAAACTGGGTTGTGTCTGAGTTTTAATTATTTTATTTTAAGGAATAATCATAATTGATAGTGTAATCGTTTTAATTTTTAATCATTCTTTAGTTTTCTTTAGACTTTAATAATCATGCCTTTCATTATTCATTCAGTTAACCTTTTTGGTAAGATAAAGTCCAAAAATTTACTTCAAATTGTTCATTTTTTCTTAGATAATTAGTTTAACTTAATAATTACTTATTTTTATCATAGTAATCCGTGAGTTTACAAAGTACACTTGTTTTCAAGGTTGAGACTGAACAACACAGAAAAAATTACAAAGTTTTAAGTTATCATATCATTTATCATGCTGCTGCTGCTGTTATGAATTATTATCTTAACTTTTTTAGTAGAAAGTTTTAAAGCACTTTGTTATCCTTCTTCGTGTGAATTACAAAAAAAACAGATAATTAAACTACTTTGTTAAGTTTTCTTAAATGAAAAACACAGAAAATTATGCACATTCAACATTACTACGTCTCACAATACCCCTCTCCTTCTTCATAAGCTTTTTACACAAAACCATTCTACTAAACTTGTAGAATAAAATAAATAATTAGCAAAAAATCTAACTTTTTCTTTCTACTTGTGTGACCATTTGATACTTTACTATTATTTTATTGTTTAAGTTAGTTAATTATTCATTATTCTAACTGAGCTATTACAACCATCATGTAAACACCCCCAAGCAAAGCCACAATTTCCTTCACACTTTGTCCAAAACTGGAGTCATGAAGCAACTCCGGGATCACGGACACGGTAGCAATGTAAATGAAGCCGCCTGCGGTAAAGGGTAAAATCCAGGCTGTGGCTGCTTCACCTTAACAATCCAAAACAGATAATTAGTTTAACTGAATACTTTAACAAGTTAAATGTACATTTTTCTTCTTAAAACTTACTAAGTCCTTCCGCCATCAAACTCATCACCGTTCCCGACAACGCCCCTAGTGCCGTAATAAGCTGCAAAAATATCGCCTTCCGCTTGCTGCACCCACTCTGGATCAAAATGGCAAAGTCGCCAATTTCATGGGGCACCTCGTGCAACAGAATAGTAAACGTGGTTACCATTCCTATACTCCTACCCCCCAAATAGCTAGCCCCTACTGCCAATCCATCAGTAAAATTGTGTAAAAAGTCGGCTGCCAGGTTAAGATAACCAGCTACTTTAATATCCTCCTCGGGTTCCACTGGCTTATCAGCCGCTTTACTCTTCTTTTTCTCAGCCTTGCCTCCATTTTTAACGTTTTTTCCCTTGGAACCCCCCTTCGGACTCTCTGTTTCACTTTCTTCAGTCTTTTCTGCAGCGCTAGTGCTTGGACTGGTTTTCGCTTTGGGGGCAGGTGCTGAGTGACTATGGCTATGACCATGACCACCCTTCATTATCCGGATAAGCTTTTCCACCAAAAGAAACGTGATAATCCCAGCAAGTACCCAAACACCCACGCTTAAGTCGTGACCGTGAAAGTCTTCTGCTGAGCTTGAAGGTTCAGAGTGGCTATGGCTGTGACTATGACTATGACCATGATGGTCATCATCCCCTCCTTTGGCTAGAATAGCGTGGGGGATCAGATGAAGAAAGGCGTCACCAAGAAGACCTCCACTGGCAAAGGAGAGAAGGAGTTTAAGAAAATTCTGCTTTTCTTTAGAGTTATCCAAAGGAATTAAAAAGAGGATGAAGAAGGGAGCAGCGCTTATCAAGAGGGTGGAACCAATGGCTTCTAGCCACAGGTTGGGGTTTCGTTTGGGGTCTACTTTAGAAGAAGCAGGTGGATGGTCGTCGTGATGATCATGATCATGATGATGCGGGGTACTTTCCTGGGCTTTTTGAGGAGGAGGTTGGCTCTGTTGTTGCTGCTGCTTTAAAAATAGCAAAAATCTTTAAGAAAATCTTCATTTTTAAAGAATAGCTTATCTTTTAAGTACTTTTAACTTACCGCAGCACGTTCATTAGCCGCTCTAGAGTAGCGATAAGCCACAGGCTCCTCCATTTCCTCATGATGATGATGATGATCATGGGCGTGTCCGTGACCCCCGTGGGAATGGGAGTGGGCTTCCACCAACTGAAAGTTGGACTGCAGTACCCACATAAAAATCAAGGCCACGGCTAACACGTACAAAACGCTGCGGAGAAAACTGGATGAGGAGGGGGCTGAGGTTCCTAGACATTTTTGAGGTTCCTGAGGGGATGAGGATGATGAGGATCCTGTGGAGGTTCCAGCACGCTTCCTTACGTCCATTTTGATATAATTTTTTAAAGGTTTAAGCTTTACTAAAGGGTTTACTAGCTAATAAACTACTGAGGATGGTGATAATGGTTCCGCAACTGCTGCTGTTGCATCTTCTTTTGTGATGATGAAATTAAATCCAAATTTAATTTGCAATTACATAGCCCAGGAAAGAAAGTTGGTGTCTAGGTACCTGAAAAAACAAACCAAAAAACCAATCAAGGTTAGTACAGAGAATAACGTCATTGTGCATTATATTTTTAACACAATTGGGAAATTTGATCAGAATAATCATCCGTCAGACACAGCCTTTGACGAAATTTGTGGAGTGTTAAAATTGACAACTTGAATTGTATTGATAACCCACACACAAGATAACCACTTTAAATTACAAGACAGATAAGCACTTATCTTCCGGCACTGATTTACGTAGCAAATTTAATCACATAATAGCTTGTTAAGTTAAATGCTCTTTACCTAATTATTATACCAAAATTATTAGTTAAATTTACAAATTTCCTAGCAAATTTCCTACTCAGCTTGTCTATCAAATTTGCTTACACAGCTGTTACACAGATGTTGCCAAAACAAATTTGACAGCTGACCTTATTCCCAAATTTCCCAACAAACTTAGCACGCTTTTAAATGCACTCTTAGCAAATTTACTACACAAACTGGTTAACTTACCATTTAATTTAAAAGCTTTTAAGATCCTTTAGCAAACTATTTCCCAAGTCATCTTTTGACACACTTGACACTTGACTGATTCACTTTATGCACCTTAAAAATTGCACTTCAATTCTCAGCCTAATGCCCTTAAAGTTAAAGTAGTTAACTTTTTAAAATCTTTAACATGATTATAAAGGTAAATGTTTGCAAATCTTTTGTAAATCCTTCTGAGCTAAGCCTCTATAGCCTACTACGTCCATCCGGTGCTAAAAAGTCAATGCAAGCTAGAAAGCTTATAAAAAACTTCAAGCTGGGGAAAAGGCGACGTGTGTTTGCAGAGTAAATACCTTCAAAGCATCTTATAAAGCTTCAGGTTTCAGATACCACAAATTTCCAGCAACATTTTTGTACAACACGTAGGTATAAGGAATGTATGCTTTTTTATGGCATTCTAAACTCTAAAACAGGTTTCGTGGAAAGGAAGGGTTTTAAGAACTTAATACCTAACTTATTTTAAAGCTTATGCATTTTTCTTGGTTTTTTACATGAAACATCAAGGTATAAATATCTTTAAAAAATGCTGGACTTTAACCGGTACATTGAAACATGGGATTAAAAAGTATAATGGGTATTTATGCTTTTTTCATTTATTTTTTTGAAAACTTGAACAATGAACAGTTTTTGAATGTATAAAACACTAAAAATGTTTAACTATTTAACAAAAAAGGTATATTTTAAAGTTAGAACTTGGGTCTGGTTTATTGAAAATTTTTCATTGTAAAAAAGAGACAATGAGTCGCGCTGATAAACCAGACCCTTGAAGATAAAGATAACACGACTAGTTAAATTTTTTACTTGTAAGTTGCATACAAATGTTCATACTCTTTGTAGTCATACTCTCTAACTGGCACGTCAAAAGTTATGGTACCCCAGTCCTTGGCTCTATCAATTTCTATAAGAAGACGCTCCTGTTTACGCCTACAAACGCCAGTCTTGTCCCAGTGCAAAACTTCTCCTGTGTAAGGGCTAATGAACTGCTTGAGAAGATCCACGTTTCGGTAGTCCACCACAAGATAGATGTCACGGCAAAGGGGGCACGGATTTCCGGTGGTGATTTCATCGTTTCGCTGAAAACAGATAAAATGACAAAATGAAAACTAGCCATTAAAAAAATGAAGCTGAAAGCTTAAAACTTTAAAAGCTTACAATGCAAGTCTTTCGGGTTTTCTTGGGCTGCCACTGTCCCGGGAAGTTACGCCGGTACATAACCCACACCGGATTATCTCCGTAGCTTTCTCGATAAGCTTCACTTTTCAAATAGCGCATGCTCGTTTCCACGGGAATCTTCTTACTTCTATCCCTGTCCAAGTGCCTAGCCACAGGTGCCTTCTTCTTTGTCTCAGCTTTCCCCTTTGTCTCCTGTTCCTCCTCTTCATCCTCTGCACTTGCAATTTCCTCCTCCTTATCCACACCTTCACCCTCCTTCTTATCCACTTCACTAAAACGTGGTCCGTAAACCGAAATGCTTCTACGAATCACCAAAGGGAAACCTGAGGAAAGGGGGTGGTGGTGGTGACGATGCTGAGCTTCTCCATCATAAAAATGATAACCTCCTGCGGTTATCCTGGTGCTGTTGGAGCAAGCTCGGGTTAATATGGACGCTGCGTTGTTAACCATCCGACATCTTCCTAACGAACTTATAACGGATGGCAACATTCCTCCGTCCCTTTGATAACCTTAAATAAAACAATACACAAGTTACTTATCATCCATTGATAACCACAAAAAAATCATGCCACATAAAGCCAATAAAACTGACTACTTACCTTTTACAAAACAGAGCCCTTGATAACCCCTTCAATTCCAGCTTATCAATCCGTTAACTTAACCACCTTGCTAATTAACCGTTAAAAACGCCAACTTCCCCAAAAAAAGATCTCTGAACATTTTCCCCATTCAAACGCGGTGTTTGGCTGCCTCCCTTTCCAACCTGAGACGTGTCAGCTGAGTTGCAGCGTGCGCTTTTTTGGGGGGCATTCCATCCACACGTCGCGTTTGTAAAGTGGACCAGTGGACGGCCCCAAAAAATACATTTCAAAGCTTGCAAAATCCTGCATTCATCGTAAAAAATCATCTTCGTCATCAAGTCAGCAATTAAAATTGACACATATTTAAGTATTGATTGATAGACCATTAAAATCCCCAGCATTTTATTTTCCCCGAAGAAGATTTAAAGCGCATTTTGGATTGACAGCTTTCCTTTTATTCCGCAGGCATTTAAAAATCTGCTGAAAATTGCAAGTGCAATTAAAGTTTAATAATTGCCTTGTTTGCATTGCCATCATCATCATCATGGTTAAGTAGGGAAATGCGAGGGGGTCGTAAAACTTTCAGAATAACATTTTTTCATTCTCATCTTTTTTGCTCAATGCATCTCATCGTAGCTTGAAATACATGCACGTCTCTTTCTAAAACACAATGCACAATGCAATATTTTTTTGAGTTTAAGTGGGGGTTTTAGAAAAACTATTAATGTTTTGGAATGTTGTGCCACTACTAGCATCGGAGTATCGGAGTCCGTCTATGTAAGTAAGGTAAAGGGTTACTGAGGTCTAGGTCACCGAAAATTTTCATTGCTTTATTAATCATTATCACATTAAATTTTTTAATTTACGATCTATGCTCAAATTGATGAGATAATGATGCAATGAGCCGCGCTGGTGAATCATACCCCTGGTTATTGTATTTATTGTGTGGAAGGTTACGAGTTTTCGTGTCTAAGGTCACGGGTTATCTTTTGAAAAGTTACGGGTTATCGTGTGATAAGTTATGGGTTATTGTGTAAAAGGTTACGGGTTATCGTGTGAAAGGTTACTTCCTGTCTTTCAATCAAATCCCTAATTTCATGCAATAAATCTAATTGTGTATCATATCAAAAGTTACCATTTAATGTCAAAATTTACTCGCAAATTACCTAAAAGTTAATACAGTTCATTTCATACGCAAAAATACTTTAAATTTCCAAAAAATGCATAAAATTTCGCCAAATTAAATTCCTCCCTCCCCATTCACATCAATTCCAAAACCCTTCAAAACTTCTCAAAACCCCCACGTATCCCCCACTTAACACAGTCAACTTCATCTTCTGCACGTACACCAAACCAAGTATCTACGCATCTCTCTCAGCAAAACAAAACAGACCCCAAACCAGTTTGACTTTCACACAAGAACTCGTCGCCACTCCCACTTTTCCATTTTCCCTCTAGCCATTGGCCACCACTCCAACAATTTTTTTTATCCCAACCGCGCCGCCTAAACCTCTATCCTAGCACAACAGCTAGTTAAGCCAGCTATCCGTTCACAGGCTATACCCCCACACGTTTCTCTTTTGGGCTAACTGCGTGGCTACGCCGCCGCGTGCAAAATACCTATTGATTTTGCACAGCACCAGCTCCGCCACAGAGAACCAGAGCTCATTACGTTTTTGCCTTTGCTCCAGGTAAGTTCTAACGCAATAGCTTATCATCATTTTTCGTCTTCAGAAGTAGCTTATCTTTAGGCTTATCTTTTTAACTGGAAAAGGAACCTTAACTTAACGGTCAATTATTTTTAACGGTTAAAAGCCAACAGCTTGTTTTTTTGTTCTTGTTTTGGTGTTCAATTTTGTCCAGCTGATTATTTTGGTTTTTTGGAAAGGGGCGACTTGCGACACAAGTCTTTAGACAGTATTTTTTAGGCTTATCCTGTAGGGCTTATCTTTAGCTAAATGATAAGCTACTATAATAGTTTATTACGTGAAAAGTACTGAAATATTTTTGGGTTTTGGTCTGGTTTTCTTACAGTTTTTTGGAGATTGAAATGATGACTTGACAAGAAGGAGGGGGGAGGGTATATTATTTTTGGAGAGGTTATCATCATCGCGCGTGTTATCTTGAGTCGATAAGTGTTGGATTAAGGAGGAGAAAGCGAAGAACTTTTTAGGGAAAAAAGTGGATGAATCTTCAAGAAGAAAGCGAATTTTTTTGTTTAATTTGTTTTATGTTCTGAAATCTGATCTCTTCTGTTGATAAGCGATTATCAATCCTCTCTTGTTGTACACTTTTTGTTAGGGGAAGCTTATCAGCGAGTCATAAAATAGGGCACATTTTTTTAATATGACATGTTGAACATGACCTGAAAAAAGGGTCGGAAAAAGCATATCATCACACACATTTTTAGTTGTTAAGAGCTTCGAGAAAAGGGGGGGATTTAACCAGCAGCGTCGTCATCGTCACCTCCAGCGTGTCACGTCCACTCACTCCAGCAGCAGAATTTTTTCCCCTCCGCAACACACATTCCTTTTCTTTTGGACACCTTTCTTTTCGCTTGTCATCTGTATCGTCAATCATCTCATCAGCTCATCAGCTTCTCTGATAACTTGTACAAATTATCAAAAAGGTGAATTTTAACTCAATTTTCCACACAAACTGTCAGGCTAAATACCTAACTGGCACTGGTTCAGTTAACTATATAGAACCTTTTTAAAAAATGTTAAATGTACCTTCTTTTTAAGTTTTCAGTTAGTTTATTTTACTAAAAGAAAATGGGAAATTTGTTAACAAGTAGTAGTTAAAATAGTAGCTAGTAGACAAGTTATAAAAAAGCGTTCATTCAGTTCTAAGAAATTGACATATTTTGTTGTGTTATCACCTAAAAAATAATTGCTTATCATTCATGATAAATTGACAATTTTGTGTAAAGAGTATACAGTACAAGCTTCAAAGAAAAGAACATTTAATTGTCTTGTGTGGTCATCCATCAAAATTAACTTGCCATATGGATGGGTATATTCTGTGTAAAGTAGGGGGCATTCTTAACCAAACTTAATCATCATTTAAACCCAAAAAGTTAACTTTTTAGGTAGTTTCCTACATCAAAAGAACATTATACAGCCAAAAGGAAAAATGGCGTCGTTGGCAAAAAAAAGCATTTTATTTTTAGGTTTATGAATGGGTACACACACACTCTCTCTGCAAAATAGTTTATATAGTTTATAGGGAAAAAATGGGTATATAGCAATATTTATCTACTAAATAGATATAGAAGGATAAAAGGATGTAGGCAATTGAGTTTGGTGCACAAGGCAAAAGCAGCAAAACTCTCATTATCTTTAGTGTGTTCAGTTTTTAGGTAGGGCATGGCAATAGTAAAAGGCATTCTTCTTTTCAACTTGTGTGTAAAAAGCTACATGTTTCCATTCGGCATATACTCTGAGAACACGGCATTCTCATATAAAAGCCATAATATCAAAAAACCCCAGCGAAAAACTAAGAACACCATCAAATGGAGCTTCTACACATTATCATCATACAAAGCCAGCGATATAGGACACAAAAAAATATTTATCCTTCGATATATAACCAACCAAGGCAGTAATGCTATATCAACTCAACAGCAAAAGCTACACATCAGAAATTACAAGGCATTTACTCTCAGAGACAAAAACCTTTTAAGTTCACTCTCACAAAACCGTGGCGAAATAGGATAGCTTATCAGCCCAGTATTCTGTATCAAGTTCTGAGAAAAAGCTACGTGTAAGGCAATGGCAGGTTGGTTGAATTTTTCAGACAAGTCATTTTAGTATATAAAGTGTAGTGTGTAGTTTAGTAAAGGGATATAGTGAGGTGGATATAAAGGATTTGGTTTGAGGTAGATTGTAGCACAGGCTTGTTGGGAACTAGGGGATAAATGCAATGCAATGTAGTTTTTAGATGGCTACAGATCTATATTGCTTTTATATGAACAAAGTATAGTTGGTTGGGAATTGGGAATATTATAAAGGGTTGAATCTTGAATCTGTTGTGAATGAAGCTTATGAAAATAGTAGGTGCATTTTATTCAGTAGGTTTGGGTTGATGACAGAGTTGTAACAGTAGTAAACTGTAATTTGATGAACAAGTGAGGAAAAAACGAGACAAGTCGTAAACTAACGAGAGTACGAACACTGACCCGTGTGCAGAGTGCAGAAGTAGAAGTAGTAGGGGATATTTTATGTGTTATGTAAACAGCAAAGCTCTTCTTCTGCTCTCAAGCTTAGTAGTATTGTCAATTTGTATGAAAATTATAATGTTAATGTAATTTTTATGGAGATTTAGTTAACTTACTTAGTATGTATTGGAAACGGTTAACTGTACACTGTACATTGTCAATTTGTAGGCTTAACTGTTCTTTAAGAGTTTTACGTGGTTTGTAATGAACATGAACAAAAGTGCAGATTTTTACAAGCAATGAAATAGTTTAGGATTTGTTTTGTATGCAAAAATGCGCAGAACAAAGAACATTAGAGTATTTCCTGTAACTTTAAAAGAAAATTTAGATTTAAGGTAAAAAATGATCTCTGGAGTAGTTTTATGAACTGAATGAATGCAATTTTATACACTTGGAAAGATGGTACATTTAACATATAAAACTTGAGTATAAAATGATATTAATTGTAATTGGGTATTATGATGTTATGTGATTCTTTATATTATGATCTTGTTGTGAATTGACTATTTTTCATGATATTTTACACGCGCAGTTGTAAAACAGTGTATTAAAACCGCACTTATGATAACTTTTTCATAAAACTTCAAAAAGTGCATACTGCTGCTGTTTATTAACTTTTTTTGTAGAAAAAGTATATATAATTATATGGTTAATTATAATGTAAACTTGAAAACAAGCACAAAAAGCTTGCAAACTTCGAAAAGCAATGAACAATTGATTATCTAAAAACAACAAGACACAACAAGATTGTATGAAAAGAATCATTGGTGAAATGAAAGCGGTTTGGGGCAATGTGAATCAATGATTGGTTTTTTAATGAAAGGTGTGACGTTTTAATTATGTTTGCAGAGCTGCTGTTAAAATCTTCGAAGTTGGAAGAAGGGTCCATTCAGTAAGGATTGGAATCAAGTTTTGAACTTTGAAGGACATTCACCAAGTCGTGATTGGAACAGCTTATATCAAGCTTCGAACTTTATTGTGGGAGGGTCCACCAAATCCGAAGGGGATTCATCAAGTTGCATCAAGAACCGTTTGGAGTAGTTTGGAAAGTGTATTCATGTAACGAGTTGTCATCTTTTTTTTGCAAATCTGGCGAATGGAATAGAAGGAAACGTGTTTGCAACCCCAACTTCGTTTCACCGTGATGGTAAGTGCAACACAGTTTGAAACCACCAGCAAATCTTTTTGAGAAATAAAGTTCTTAAATATTTTATCTTTCTTTCTGTTCCAAAAAACAGCCACGTATTGACCCCGAGCGCCTGTTGAAGTGTCTGCAGCCACTACTAGAACCCACAACTGGAGCTATTAGATCTACCGACGAGGTTGACAAAATTCTTGGGTATGTTTTAATTTCCCCTTAAAAAGCAAGTCTTGTCTTTGTCTTTCTTTATTCTCATTTTTAATAACTATTTTGCTTTTGTCTTTGGGTTTGCTTCATTCTCTCTGTAAAAATTGATTGGCTGTAAAAAAAAATAGTTAACGGTTTTCTTTTCCTAACGGTCTCTCCATTTATTTTGGTTGGTAAGTGGTAACAAATTTATTTCTGCTTATCCTTAACCATTTTTTTCTCATTTGTAGATTCTAGAAATTGCTTATCTTTCTTTATTGCTACGTCTCTCTGGCAAAGGGAAGGGTGCTACCTGTGAACTGTTGCTGTAAATTGACAGAGATTGCTGAATAACTTATTTTGGGATTTGTGATCGTAGCCATAGCCCTCGTTCGCACGTCAAGTTCTGGTGAATGACCGATGCCCTTGCTGAGAGCTGAAACTATCAGACTTGCAGAAAATAACTATTAATAAGCTTAAATGTCCATTATTGTCGCCTTTTTCCTCAAAACTTTGTAACTTGAAGTTGGGATATCTACACATCAATATTCTGTGATAACCGTCCTCATTTGGAGAGCTTGTCTTGACCTTGAGCGTCTGCGTCCGAGTATGTACATTACAGCCAAACTACAAAAAAAAAATGAAAGCGCAGATTTCAGAGATTCAGAAACACAAAATGTTTGCAAGCGATGCAATGTAAAGAGCTTTTTGAATAACTTTTTTTATTTTTTTAAATGCATGAAGCACGCTTTGTTAATTGTAAAACGTTTTATCTAAGAAGTTTGCATATTTTTTGCAAGTTGCTTTGCATGCATGAGCATGAGTTTTTTTTGTAGCTGCATGATTTTTAAATTTGATTTTGAAAGGTATTTTTAGTCAAGAGAAATATTCATGTTTTAGTGTTTTGTAATGAGCTAATGAAATGATTTATGTTTTTTAATGCAGATTGATGTCCAAGTTCTCAAAAAAGTTGGTGAGCAAATGCATTTACATCAATATACTCAAGGCCAGCCACCCAACAGTAGTTGATCTGTAAGTAAAATCATTTTTATAAAAAAATATTCTTTAAAAACGGTTATTTCATAATCTTTTAAACTTTTTTTGTTCCAGGTTTATGGAAAGAGGTGGCTGGAACCTCATCTTTGGATGGACTAACGATGCAATCGCCAACAAAAACTACTCCCTACTAAAGGAGGTATTCCACTTGCTCCTCATCACTCCCGTCACCGTCTCCCGACTAAAGTCCAACCGGTTCCCCATTGTAATCAAATCCTTTTCCAAGGACTGTGAGGACGAGGAGACAAGAACGCTCTGCAAGCAAGTGGTCAGCCGTTGGATAACCGTTGCAAAAACAGAGGAGAAGACTGAACCTACCCAGCCAGTACTGGTACAAGCACCACAACCACCATCAGTAATTCAACCGCATCAAGTTTCTGTTGTCACTCCAACAAACAGTATTGCCCCTGTGTCTTCAGTGGCATCCGTGGTAGTAGTAGATCCAAACTCTGCAGCGTCTGCCAATCTATCTTCATCTTCATCTGCAGAAGAGCTGCCAAATCTAGGCACAATGAATGCCGACCATTTGCTCAATATCGATTCAAGCTCAATGGGCATGCTACCGGATGGGGATGGTGCACACCAATCTCTAATGGATCTCGACTTGACACAAAGCGAGTTGGCAGGGATTGACCTGAACATGGACATTCTAAACGAGCTGGATCTGGGAAAGACTTTTGATGAAAGTTTAATCAGTGGACCACTACCTCAACAGCACCAGCATCTTGTGGAAAATCCCCAGCAACAAACAGCCACCCCAATTTCGGTGATTCAACATGCTTCCACCTCAGCACCGATAATGCAGCAACAGCAACAGCCACAATACCAGCAACAAATTATAATTCCACAACAACCACAACATCAAATTATTTTGGAGCAACAAGCTATTCATCAGCATCAGCAACAAGTTCATCCTCAACAGCAGCAGCATATTAATCATACTATTCAGCATCAATCCATTCAAATGCTTGCACCACAAACCACCATTTTAACTGCTATTCCCACTAATCAAGTAGTAACCACCAGCTTAGCCCAGCAGCAACAGCAACAACCCCAGCAGATTCAAATTATTCAGCAAGCACCGCCACCCCAACAAATGCAACAACATCAGATTGTCCAACAGCAGCAGCAATCACAACAACAATCAGATAATAATCAACAGATGATTAGTTTGATAAACGTGCAACCACCCAAAGTGGTAATAAAAACGCAGGGTGGTCAACGAAGTGTTGTGCAAGATACTGGTCAATACTGTTTAATGGTGAAAGACGGTAAAAACTATTTGGTTAGGTTAAAAGAGCAAGTGAATCCAGTTCAAGTGGTGCAGCAGCAAGCTCAGATTAAACAAGAAGTGGATTCAAGTCCAAAGGTGCCTCCATTGGTAGTTAGCACAGTACAAGAATCTCCGGATGGACCTTCAGTGAAAAAAGTAAAAAGTCCGAAGAAGGAGGTACAGATTGTCAGCCCGGTGAATAAAGTGCCTGGAGATATTTCCAAGACCTATTCAAAGACAAAAGGTTCCCCAAGCTCTAAGGAGAAGGAGACTAGCTCAAAAGATAAAAAGTCGGAGAATACCAAGCCTGGAGACAAGGATCATCATCATCATAAAGATAAAGATAAAGACAAAAAGTCAAAGAGTTCTAGTAGCAGCGAACACAGCCACAGAACGAGTAAGAAGGAAGCTGAAGCTAAGAAAGCAGCCAAGGCTGCGCATGACGCCAAAGAGGAGGCAAGACTAAAGGAGAAAATACTGAGGGAAAAGGCACAAATGAAAAAGCGGAGGAAGGAGGCTGAGAAGCAAAAGCAGCAAACGGAAAAGGATCAAGAAACGTTGAAAAAGCTGAATTTGGTGGTGCCCACGGGTGGAGCTAGTAGTAAAAGTGCTAGTGGAGCTAGTGGAGGGTCCACCGGGACCGGAAGCAGCTTGAAAATTCCCAAGATTCCTAAACGAAGTAATATCAGCTTTGCAGACGCTGTTGGAATACCAGGCAGTGATGGAGGAAGTAGCTCTGTGGATAAAATTAAGAAAGTTAGTCCTGAGAAGGGTAAAGATAAGGAAAAGGAAAGTGGGAAAGAGGATGGAAGTGCAAGTCCAGAAAAGCGAAAGTTTTACGGAAAGGGTGTTGAAGAAGCCAAGGCTGAAGAGGAAAGGCCCAAAGAGAGAAAACACCGTGTGAAGGTCTTTGTCAGCTCCAAAAGTAGAAGTGAAGACTTGCTAAAAGAGATGGAAGGTGGGAATAGAAAGGACAAAGAGAGCAGCAAGGAAAAGGAGAAACCTGAAAAAGAAAAGGAGCCAAAGAACAGTATCATTAGCAGTTTGGGAAATAGCATTCCCGCAACTCCACCACAGAAGCTGAGCAAAAGGCTAAGTACAGACGCTCTGGAGAAGCCGGGTGATGCCAAAAAGGCCAAGTTGGAACCTAAAGATAAGGACAAGGAAAAGAAAAAGGAGGAGGAAAAACAGAAAGAAAAGGAGAAGCAGAAAAAGGCTGCAGCGGCTGCGGTTCAGTTAAAGGAAAGTAGTTTGTTTATGGATGCCTTAAGTGCGGGAGCAGAGTCGGGAAAAAGTGGAAAGAAAAAGAGACGAACCAGTAGTGGAGGAGATGGAAAGGATGTTCCACCATCAAAGCAAGGAGACAATGACGTGCTAGTAGATGAGGTGATTACTACTCCAACTCAAGAAAAACCGGTATTTAACTTTTATCGGGATACACTAAACGATGAGGATGAAGAAGAAGGGGATAAAGGTGGAAATGACGAGGACAAAATGGAAGAGGATGATACCTCTTCTGCTACCACGGGAAGCTTTACTCCGCAGGAGAATGATGGCAGGGTGAAAAGTGCACTGGTTCTTGTAAGATCCCGAAATAGACCCAAGAAGAGTGTTAGATGGCGAGAGGAAGATGAGCTAAAGGAGTACCACTATTTTGAAATGGATGAAACTGAGAGGGTGAACGTCACCAAGCAAAAAGACTTTACTGAGTTAAGCAGTAATGAAAAGGCGATGGAGAAAGAGCACTTGAAAAAACGGTTTGAGGATGAAGAGCGAGAAAAGAACAAGCCTTGGAAAATGATGAAAATTGTGTTTACCACGGAGCCATTAAATCCCCCGGTAATCAGTACAGAAAAGGATGATCAGGAAAAAAGGGAGAATATGGTTCTAGGATTATTTCTACCGCCGGGTAGTATCCTACCAGATTGTCCAGACGAACCGGATCCAACTGTGGAAGTTGAAGGAGAGAAGCAAGAGCCTAAACAGATTCCTGTGGAGGATGTAAATAGCATTACCAAAGTTTGTGATTATCGTACTCACACCTGGCCAGATCCCAAGGGAGGTCCTACCATGTTTCCTACAATGTCTCAGAGAATGTCTATGAGTCATTTTGGTCCTGGACCAATGTACTTGCAACCTCCACCACAGGCCTTAAATCCCGGCTTGCAAGGCAAGGGACCTAATTATTTAGCCCCACCTCCTGGGTTTGTTAACCAGTTGCCAAACTCACAACAACAGCAACAACAAGCTCAACCAGATTATAATCCCTGGGGTGGTGCGGGTGTTGCTCCAGGACCGGGATTGGGTTTTACTGTGCCCCCACCAACTGGCGTACCTCCACCTAGTGTTCAACCTGACTTGGGTGGATTTGGACAGTTTGGTGGTGTACCACAAGCTTTGGGTTTAAACATGGGGCTACCCGTACCTCCAGCGGTGGCTATGGGATTTGGTGCTGCTAATCCGTTTGCTTTTCCACCACCAACCACACCGCTAATGAATGGACTGCCTAATCAGCAACAACAGCAGCAGCAGGGTCAACAGCAAAGTACGGGAATTATGGACTATGGACCGGGAAGAGGAGGCAGAGGACCTTCTAGATTTGATTCGGGAGATAGACGAAATAATAACTTTGGTGGAGGAAGGGATACCTCCTCTGGGGGAAGGGATAGGGATAGAGCAACAAGTAGGGACAGAGACTACAGAGATGATAGAAGTAGAGATAGGGATTATCGACGTGGTGGGGGAAGCAGTAGCAGCGATAGAGACTACAGGAATCATGATAGCAACAGAGATAGCAGAAATAGGGATTATGGAAGAAAGGATGGAGCTAGTGGCAACAGTGGAAGTAGTGGTGGAAGAAATAGTAAGTTTTAAAAACAAAAAACTTTTAATTTACTTGGAAAACGGATAACTAAAGCTTTTCTTCTGTTTTTTGTGCGCAGTTCGGAAGGAAATCCCTTGTAGATTTTTTAAAAAGGGCTTTTGCTCCAATGGAACTCGTTGCGAGTTTCTGCACGAAGGACCCAGTCATGGTGATAGCAGCAGCAGCAGCAGTCGCAGAAGAAGTCCATCTTCATCTGAAAGAGATAGTAGAAATCATCATAGTAGCAGCAACGATGACGAAGACTGGGAATCCACTAATCATAATAATCTTCCCGACTCGGCACAAAGCCCACCTCAGGAGGAACAACAGGTTAATCCCAATCATCAGCCAAGACTCACCAGTAGATTTTCAGATGCTCCTATGAGTCCCACAGACGATAGTCCAATGAGTCCTGTGGGTAACTTTGTGGGGCAAGAGGGTACTAAAGTGATTCCCGTGTAAAAAAGTGAGAGTTAATTTTTTGTTTAAGAAAAAATTAACTATTTTTCTACCAAAAGTATATAGTAAGTATGCTGATTGTGGTACAATGAACATAAAAAAACTGTTTTTTGCTATTTTTTAAACTAAAAAATATCATAGTCAAATAAGTAATCAATGTTTAAAAATAGGAATAAGCTATGCAATAACTAGGTTTACAGATACTGAAAAATTATACAACTTCTGCTGCTGCTCAGTATATATGAAAAACATGTTTGTTTGTTAAACTGTCTATAGCTGCCTTAAAAACACAAAAGAGAAAGTAATTTAGTGCTTTATAATTTATCTTTATAATAGACAAGTGTCCTTTCCTAGTGAACTATTATCGTGAACACACAGAGTAAAAAGCTGAGAAGACAATTTTTTTTATATTTAAACACAAATTGTAATACTTTAAAGTGTAAAGTAGATTGTTAATTTCTAAGTTAAGCATGATGAGCTCTTAAGCTAAGTTTAGGGTTGAGTGTAGTGTTTACTTTATATGTAGTACTCCTGGTGCTAATTAAAAACTCGTAATAATGTTTTCCTTTAAAAATTGAATTTCATCATAAGTATATTTTTAATTTAAAGTAATTAAACTTGAATTTACCTGTGCGTGTGTCATTTGATGTGTTTTGGGTAGATATAAGTAAAACATGTAAAATGAATGTTAAAGTTAAGTTTAACAAGTTTTGTGCATGATAAAAAACATATACTTTAAATAGTACATATTTAAATGGTACTATTAACCAGCATAATAATTTTCACAAAGACTTTTTTACACCGAAAAAAAGTTTAAACTATGTATAACTACATTACTAAAATGTGTATAAGGTTTAATATTATGTAAAAGTTTACAATTTTGTGTGTATAATTGTAATTTGCGTGTGTGTGCGTACAAAAAAAAGAAAGGGTGATGACATGGAAAATAACACACACACGTTATAACAGAAAGCTTAAGAAAAAAATATTTAACTGACTTCGTAAAAAAGACGTATGAAGAATAATAAAAGTGGTAATGATTAAAAAAGACGCAAGTTCAAACATTGAATGGGATGTTGAAAGTGTTTTAATTTAATTGATTGCAGTATATAATGTTTTGCAAATTTGTATCATAATAGGTATGTGTAGTATGTCACGTAAATGTTCATTCATTTTTATGCATAAATATTGTAACTGTGTCAATCATTGGGTTAATCAGACAGTCACGCGACACTAGGTTCACCAGCGCGGCTCATTGCTCATTAGTTTTAGAAAGTGACAGATAATCAGGCAATGAAAATTTTCGGTGAACTAGGCTCCAGAGTCATAAAAAGAAAATGATTCATGGTTTATTAATGCAATTGCCCAAATAAGTTTTGAAAGCTTTCTCATACAATTTTCTGTTTCAATCTTGCTTTAATCTTCATAAGTTCATAATAGGAAGGTTTTTTGTACATTTTATACATTACATAGAAGTAGACTTAAACTGCGAATTCAAAAGTGACTAGAACTAAAGATTTTTTCTAGAAAAGAAACTATGCGTCTAAAATCTCGGTCCTGACTAATCTCTTTGTGTTAAAGTGCAAGGTTATATAATAATTCATATAAAAACTGCGATTTTATTTTTACAAACGTGTGCGATAACAAATTCTCACTCTTTAAAATAATCATAATCATAAATCACATATTTTTGCAACTGGCACATCTCTGCTGTAAGGATGTTCTCCTTGCTCCCAAGTTCTCATTTGCGGAAGGATGCACAATACTGCTTTCCCTTTGAAGCTGTACATAACTCATTGCCGTTCTACTGGTCATTCCCTCCTTGACCTCATTAGCCAGTCCAATTTCAAAGGAGAGTACTGCCATCCTTCTAAAGAACCACTCCACATTTTCCCCACTTTTGGAGGAAATTGGCCAATATTCTGCTTCTAGCATGTTGGCCATGCGCAAGCCTATTTGGTGGATTTTATCACGATGCCCCTCAGGCTTTAAAAAAAACCAAGACAAAGTTATAAATTTACTTTTACAAACTTTCACTTCCGGTGAAAGCACTAATTAAAGAACTTACCACCAAATCCATTTTCGTCGCCACCAGAAACTTTATAGGCACCACGGCATTGGCCCCCACCGCGTCGTCCATCCACCTCTGACAAGTTGAAAGACTTTCTAGATTGCTGGCATCAAACACGGTGACAATCACTGTTAAAAATCATAAATCAAATCAAACTTGTCATTTTACTTAACTTATTTTTAAACCGGAAGTAGTCTTTCCTTTAATTGCTCACCATTACTTCCCCTATAATAACTAGCCGCTATACACTTAAACCTCTCTTGCCCCGCAGTATCCCAAATTTGCAGATTAAATGGCACATTCAAAATCCAAAACCGTTCCATTTCAAAGTCCACTCCTATCGTGGCTTTGTACTCATTTTCAAACACGTCCCTACAAAACCTATTAATTATCGAGGTTTTACCCACTCCCACATCCCCTACAAAAACGGCTTTGGCCATTCTCACGGAAACTTTGGACTTTGTAAAGCTAGTCGTACTACTCCGTGGAAGGTCATCCTGGCCACTAAGGTCAGAGAGGGAGCGAGCCGAAGGAGTAAATTCGTTTAGGGGATAAGGCGTACTACCCGGGTCAAAGGGATGGGGGAATTGGGTCACTTGACGACTTTTTAAGCCCATTTTTTCTAAGAAACGGGAAACGGGCAAAAGATCACCAGTACAACAGCAGATGACTCATTTATGGAACTGGCTACCCGTTTCCCGTCTCCAGCCAAAAGATTCTAACTTCCAACATGGGAGGTATATACCTGATGCTTTTCCAGCTTTTGTAACATTTTTTTTAGCGTAATGGATAGATGTACATGGGATCACAGGATCAGAACGACTATCTCTCTCTGGAGGATACATGTTCGCTTTGAAATCTATGTTGAAACCAGTTTTTAGCATGAATTTTTACACAAACAGTTGGGTGTCATTCCTTAATTAAGGATTCGTAAACCCTTCTTTAAGGTATCGCAGAATGCCTTAATCAAGGACTCGTAATACCTTAATTAAGGTATCAAATAAAAAACCTTAATTAAGGATTCGTAAATCCTTCTTTAAGGTATCACCAAATGCCTTAATCAAGGACTCGTAATACCTTAATTAAGGTATCAATTAAGAAACCTTATTTAAGGACTTTTGTAATACTTTAAAAATACTAAAAACGTTTCACGGAAAAACATATAAATCTTATGTAACAATTTGGGGTAGTGTGTCTGTGCGCGAAAAATTCTTCGTTTCTCGTGTACCTAAACGAATCTTGAAATTCCATTTTCGAAGTCGATACCTGGCAACACTAACTTTATCTGGAGTCTAAAATATTGTTTAAAAACAGCAAAGGGTGTACAAAAATAAAAAATCCATAAAACCGCTCCTTCAAGACTATGAATGATGCATGCAAGATTTTAATGCATTTCCAATCGTTCAGTTTTTATGCAAAATTCATGCAAAAATATTTTAGGTTACCAGAAAGAACCTTAATGACATTTAAATGACACATTACACTAACACTAATCACAGCTTACTTTAACTAGAATTATGTAATTATGAGGTTATATTCATTTCTGGATTCATTTAGTTAACTTGAATATAAATTGCCTAACTGCGCATTTTCTGCGGGCTCGGGTTTTCTAGTTCAAGTATTTATGGTGGTATAGGTACGTAAAAATCCTTAATTAAGGAACTTCCTCAAAAAGAAAACACCTTAATTAAGGTATTAAAAACTAGAAAATTATTTTAACTAACTTCCTGTTCATAAATAATAAATCTGAAATTTTCATTAAATTAAGCATAATTTTTAGCATTTTTCTGCATTTTTTTATAATTATTCTTAGTAGTTTAATCAGTTTTATTGAATTTCTTACTTTTACAACTTCAAAATTCATTATCTTTCGAATGCCTCGGTAGATTTCAAAATGCCACGGTCAAAAATTCGAAAATATAATGTAGTTTCATAATACCAAAAAATTAGAACCTCAAGTCATCACACGTGACCTCAACGGCGATTTCAAAAATAAATCACTGATTAAAACCTTAATTTAGGCATCATAATACCTTATTTAAGGATTTTAGACCTAAAAATCCTTAATTAAGGTAGTACGAGTCCTTGATTAAGGCATTTCGCGATACCTTAAAGAAGGATTTACGAATCCTTAATTAAGGAATGACACCCAACTGACAAAGGCATTACATTGCTTTAGCTTAGGCTTTAGTGTTTAAGGTATGGAATTGCTTTTATGCTTGTTAAGCCTTGTGGTGTGAGTCGTGGCTTCTGGTGTTTGCACTGCATATTATTTTACTGTGCAGCAAGTAAAAAATGTTTGCTAATCAATTATGCATGCACACACCTGGCTGGACAGGTAGAGTTGCTAGCGAGTTATTGTGTAATTTACACTTTGTATGAATTGAGTTAATGACAAGGAAACAACAGGCTGGTTGGGTTTTTTAGAAGTTTTGGGGCAACTTGAGATTTTTCTTTGTCAAAATAATAGAGGAACGTGAGGAATGGTAATGTGATGTTTGGTGGTAAGAAATGCTTTGCAAATTTTGCATGAGAATGTTAATAAAAAGGGAAAAATATTTATTTTGAAATTGCTACTACAATCAAATTGGTTTGTTTTACATGCTTGTATAAAATACTTCGCATCTATGAAAATCTTTTAACTGAAAGCTTTCTACTTTTTTTTAGAAATTACATATTTATAGTATAATAATAATAGAGGTATTATAACTAGTGACGTAAAAAAAGGGTGATGCAGAAGATTTTTTGTTTTTCACTGAAAAGCTGCTGTTAAAAATTGATGTCCACAGTATTTTTTTATTAAAGTGGCCAAACAAATTTGCAAAACTAAATACTTATTCAACAAAAAGAATTGCAAACTTTTCAATCACAATTACTAATAAAGCAATAGCAAATGCCGTAATTAAGAATCGAAGATTAGAACCCCGGGGCGGGGCCTTCGGCCCGTAAATAAACGGATTTTAACTAATGGACATAATATTTGTAATCCTGGTCAAAAATGGAAATAAAATCATGTGTCACACATGATATATCCATTAATTTGGAAAATTTAACAATTATGGGCCCAAATCAGGACCTAAATAGTTAAATTTTAACTAATGGACATCAAATTTGTAATCCTGGTCAAAAACGGACCTAAAATCATGTGTCACACATGATATATCCATTAATTTGGAAAATTTAACAATTAAGGGCCCAAATCAGGACCTAAATAGTTAAATTTTAACTAATGGACATCAAATTTGTAATCCTGGTCAAAAACGGACCTAAAATCATGTGTCACACATGATATATCCATTAATTTGGAAAAATTAACAATTAAGGGCCCAAATCAGGACCTAAATAGTTAAATTTTAGCTAATGGACATCAAATTTGTAATCCTGGTCAAAAACGGACCTATAATCATGTGTCACACATGATATATCCATTAAATTAGCGGATTCGAAAATTAAGGCCCTGATTTCAGGGCCTAAATAGTTAAATTTTAACAAACCAACCTTTGATTCGTAATCCTGGTCAAAAATGGACCTATAATCATGTGTCACACATGATATATCCATTAAATTAGCGGATTCGAAAATTAAGGCCCTGATTTCAGGACCTAAATAGTTAAATTTTAACAAACAAATCGTGGATTTGTAATCCTGGTCAAAAATGGACCTATATTCATGTGCCGCACAGCATGGATGCATTAAATTTGCAGATTCGAAAATTAAGGCCCTGATTTCAGGACCTTACAATCCGAATTTTAACAAACGGACTGTGGATTCGTAATCCTGGTCAAAAATGGACCTAAAATCATGTGCCGCATGATATAGGTCCTATGTAAAAATGTTTGACCGTTGGTGACCTCTGACCTTTGGAGTTGACCTATTGACCTGAAATTCATAAGGGTTCTGTCGGAGGTCCACCAGAGTCTGTATACCAAATTTGGTTGGAATCGGATTAGCCGTTTCGGAGAAAAACGTGTTCGGCCGGACGGCCGGACGTCCGGACGGCCGGACGGCCGGACGTCCGGACGGCCGGACGGCCGGACGGCCAGACGGCCGGACGGCCGGAATAGGAAATTAGAAAGAATCTTCGATTCTTAATAATTAGCACGTGTTATTGCGGAATTATGCAAATTTAATATTAAAATATACGAAATTTGATAAATCAAAATCTGGAATTACACACGGTTTCGCCAGTTGACTATAAAATAGCAAATTTTTATGTAGGTTCGGATGGTGTGAATCCAGTATCCAGTGGCTGGCGTTTTTGAAACAGTAGAAAATAAAAATTGCAAAAGTCTTAAGATTTTTCGTGATCAAATGGTATACCAAATGCGAACTGCGATGCTTGGTGCTTGGTGTACTATGCAATATTGGGAGGAAACATAATAGATACAAACTGAATTGTTTATTAAATTTATTTGTAAGTATACTCCAATTAATTGGTTAAGTTATACTTAAAAGTATTAGTAAATATTAGAATTGTAACATGTGAAAACCATAATTGGGACTCAAACGTTAATATTTTGAAATACGAAAACTGAAAATATAGCTGTTAAATGTTAAGTTGTAAGCTTGAAAAATATACAGACGTCAAATAATTTATTTCGCTGAAATAGCTGTTGATAGGTATAATACAAATATATGAATTTACACTTAGATTTGGATGTGAAACGTATCAAAAAATGTAATTACTGAATTTACAACAAAAAAGTTAACAAATTTACATTTTGTTAGCTTATGCACATGAATAAGAAATTGTTATGTAAAATTTACTCATTAAACTGTAAACGCATTTAGTAAATAGGTGTTGTGGGTGGTATCAGTATAAAGAGGTGGTGACCGTTGGTTTCAATTCTTCTCTCCCTTAAAATAGTTTCACATATTACCATTTAAATGCAAAATATCTACTTTGTTCCAGGAATTTCAAGAGATCCACCATTTCAAATTTATTAGCAACGTACACCAGCTCATCAGTGGTTTCATTAGATTTTTTCCAGTACCATGGAAGCGTAGCAGTGTGCACAAAACCAAGCAGTGTTTCCAAATGTTGGCCAGAAATGTCAGGAAATTTTAACACAGAACTTGTCTCCTCTGCCAACATGGCATACAAAACTGGACAACGTACTGCCAAAATATCGGGGTTTACAAAGAACTCTTTGTCGTCACTTGAGACAAGTTTGGTCATTCTTGAAGTCTGAGAAAGTGCATCTTGATTTTCCAGTAGTTTACTCAAGTCTTGTTGCAACTTTTCACGGGCTTTTAATTCAAATTCAACCTGTGCACTGAACAAGACTGGGTGTAGCTCAGCGGAAATATTTTCAAAATTGTACAAATTCACAATTAGACTAAAATACAGGCTTCCGTCCGCGTTTACATAATTGGCGTAATTGGGATCCCCCTTCACTTGGGGAAGAAAAGGGCTGTAGCAAATTGGATCTTTTAGTAAGTTCGATATTGGACCTGTAAAATGTAAAACATTTTGAAGTAAAAATTAAACTAAAATTTTGGACAGGATACATAATATTCAATTAAGTTGTACAATAGTTGTATACTTCTGTCGCTGCGAAATACGGATCCTTTATTAACTTCAACTTGAAGTGTGGCAAACAGTGCAGAAATATCCCCACTGGGATTCTCGTCCAAGGCAACATTTGGATTGATCCATATCCTTCCGTCTACCAAATTGCAAGTCAAATAGAATCGCAATTTGCAAGGAAGTTTAATGCTAGAGCCTATTTCAAAACGATGGATTTTCTCTTTCAAAGCTTCCTCCGAGCCACGAATATCCGAAAAGTTTTTGATTTCCCAGTCAAACTGGTATCTGTCTGTCAATGCCTATAAATTACAAAGTGTACAATTTAGAAAGTATTTTACATTACAAAAGTAATTCACAATAGTTTATCTCGTTGAAATATATCTTACTTTGCTAAACGCCGCTTTGTGAAATTTGTCAAAATAAGACATGTTGTTCAAACTGAAAATTGATACATTTTCAGATCAGATAATATTCGTTTGCTTTAGAATAGAACTTTGTATATCAGCAACAATGATATTATGAAGCCTCGCCAGTTTTTAAAACATTATGCGTTCACAATCTCAGTTTTGTGCGTCATAAAAACTGAATTACACAATAAACTTGTACAGAGTACAATTGTTTAGTAAAGTAAATTATGCAGTTTTAAGACAAATTTCGTCTGACGAAACGTTTTATTTAGTTTATTGAATGAATGCTATATATATCAGCTTTCGTTTCAGAATAACCACACATGAACCTAATTTCCAATAGGTGTGAGAATCGGAAATTTTATTCAGCAATGTCCGTCAAGTTAGCGCCCGGAATATGACGTCCGTTTTTCAAAAATTCGTGTCTGTCTGTAGATTTAATTTTCAAACCCGTCTAAATTGGTAGCTGGTCCAGCTCCGTACAAATATGAAAAAGTGTACTGATACAGCTGTTCTGGAGGGACGGAACAGGAGGGGACAACTCAAACAATCTTACTAGATATGCTGGACGTAAATAATGTTGAAGCTTGTGAGGTACTTTACCAAACACTCCGATCTGAGCACATGGATAGAATAGGCATGTAATGGTTACAATTGCTGGGTGTCTGAATAGTATGTTGTTCTGAAAATGTTTCACTTATAATTTGATATTGTACGTGATATATGATGGAAAGCACAGAACAGATTTTTCACTCATCTATGACAGTTTTGATAGTGACAAGCATTTTTAATGTTTAATTGATAAAATTAATTTATCAATCCAAATTTTTTAATTCTTTGGCGATACATCTATAACATGGAATTTAAAGAATTTGTCCCGAAAAAGGTATTTAATTATAAATTCACATTATATAATTATCAATTTATTACAAAAAAGTGAAAGCTTAAATACTTTCACTTCCCTTTGTATATTATAGTGGTTTATGGAGAAACATGCTATCAACTGGGAAATAGCCGATTTTGTAATAATGAGAAACAATAAACATCTTTTGGAATTACAACATTTTAATTTTGAAGTGGGCTCAAGAATAGAAGTTGCGACAAAGTGGAAATGTTTCCTAAAGTTGGAAACAAACGGTCGATTTAATGTTCTTCGACCAGACGTAGAACTAGTTAGTGACATTTCCGAGAGTGCACACTTTCTAACCTTTATAGTTATTCAAACTCCAAAAGTATTACGCGTGAAAGCAGGTACGACAATTATGATATAGTTAGAATAATTCCACTGACAACTATAATACAAAAAGTTGATATTTTGTATTTGGAGATCAACAGACATGATCTGATATTCACTAATTGCCTATTTGATTGTACTTGTATATTTAAGATGCATATCAAACAAGCCATGCTTCCATACTGGATCGGTTTGAAAAAAATGTTAATATACTTGAGCATCCATTGGATCATAACGGAAGCTTATCTTTAGACCTCGATTTCTACATTTGCAACATGCAAAGAGTCCCACCTACCATATCGCAAAATGCTCTAATGGAGTCCATGCTAACCTGGTTCTATGAAAACAAGTTCATCAAAAGGTTTCAAGATGATTTTCAAAGGATGTACACACAAAGCATTGATGATGGTGGAAATTTAAGAGTAAAATTAATTACTAAAGATGGCCGGGAATTCTTGGCAAATCGAGCTATTCTCGGAGGTCGTAGTCCAGTATTTCATTCCATGTTTCAAACGCCCATGTGTGAAGCACAGGAAGAAGTTGTCAAAATTGATAACATTACCGGTCCCGCATGTAAAGCACTTTTGAGCTTCATGTACACTGGAAAGCTACCAGGGAATTGGAAAGAACCTGAAATTCTGGAGGAGTTTATTTATGGAGCGCACAAATACAAGCTGGAGGATCTGCAGCAGTTTTGTGGACGGATGCTGGTCTTTCTCTGTAGTGACGCGGAGGAGGAAGAGATGAAGCAGAACTTGGAGAAATTGGCAGACAAGCTGAATATCAAAATGCAGAAGGATTGGAATACCTGCTTGGAAAATTTCATCAAAGAAGATTGCCATCCTGGCATAGCATTTCTTTATGAACAATTAAAGTTGAAGGATAACATGGAACCAAGATATTTAATAGCATTATTAGGCGCAAATCTTCCATAACAAATAACAAGTATGTTGGCGATTATGTGGGTTGCAAAATAGGTGCTGGTTGTAGGATTGTTTTTGTTTTCAAATAAATTGTCTGTAAATGTAAATATTTTAATTGGATTGATGCTGCTAACATATTTGCTTGGTATGTTTGGGTTTAGATTTTTCATGGTCAAAATGGCATATCAGAGATGTTGATGCTTAATGTTTGTGTAATTAAATATTTTTAGTAATTGCTTAATAAATAAGTAAAATCTGAAATTGTTTATTTTGACAATGGTATTATTTGAATAGCTTCCCATCAGCAGTATTTACTTTACGATAAAGTCAAGGAATGAATGACAAGGAAACAACAGTCTGGTTGTGTTTTTTAGAAGTTTTGGGGCAACTCGAGATTTTTCGTGGTCAAAATGATAGAGGAACGTGGTGAGGAATGATGATGTGATGTTTGCTAGTAAGAAATGCTTTGCATATTTTGCATAAGAATGTTAATTAAAGGTGAAAATATTTATTTTGAAATTGCTACTACAATCAATTCATTTGTTTTACATGCTTGCTTAAAATATTTCGCATCTATGAAAATCATTTAACTGAAAGCTTTCTACTTTTTTCAGAAATTATTTATTATAAAACGTATGAGATGGTCTTACATTACCGAGTTAAAAAACCCTGAATTCCTGTAGTAATGATACCCTGTCTTGTTTATATCGATTTTAATATGTTTGCTTCACTGTATAAACATCTCTACTTTCCTCCAGGAATTTCGCAAGATCCATCAACTCAAATCTTTTGACAATGGAAATAAGCTCATCAGGAGCTTTAGTAGAATCCTTCCAGTTCAGTGGAATAGTAGCAGTGTGTATGAAGCGAAGTATTGATTCCAAATGTTGTCCAGAAATGTCGGGAAATGATAATACGGAACTTGTCTCCTCTTCCAACATGGAATATAGAACTGGGCAACGTACTCTCAAAATTTCGGGATTTACAAAAAACTCTTTGTCGTCACTTGACACAACTTTGCGCATGGATAAAGTCTGAGAAAGTGTATCCGGATTTTTGCATATTTTACTCAAATCTTGTTCCAGCTTTTCACGGATCTTGGCTTCAAATTTAAGCTGGGCAGAAACCAACCTTTGCTGGCAGGGTATAGAAGAAATGTTCCCAAAATTGTATAAATTAACAATTAGGCTCAAATACAGACTTCCGTCGGCGTTAACATAATTTTGATAATCGGGATCCCCTTCAAATTGAGGAAGCAATGGACTGTGGCTCATTGAATCCATTATGTTAAACATTGAACCTTACGAATACAAATAATCATTTTGGTATATAAGATTAAAAGATTTAATAAAGTTCGGAAATTAGCCTTAAATGTGCTTTATAATAAAGCTATTTACTTGTGTCGCTGCGAAACACAGATCCTTCATTAACTTCAACTTGTAGTGTGGCAAACAGTTCCGAAGCATTTTCACTAGGGTTCTCGTCCAAGGCGACATTAGGACTAATCCACACCCTTTCCTTTACCAAATTGCAAGTCAAGTAGCATTTCAATTTCAATGTGCTCGGAAGTTTAATGCTAGAACCCATTTCAAAACGGTGGATTTGCGCTTCTAAAGCTTCCTTTGATCTTCGAATTTCCGAAAAATTTTCGACTTTCCAGTTGACACGATATTCCTCCTTCAATGCCTATAGTATATTGCAGGTATAAAAAATGCAAATACTTTACCTTGGAAAAATTGCAGTTTACAAAAATTAATCTGTTTGAAACATATCTTACTTTGGTAACCACCCCTCTGAAAAAATACTCCATGACTTCAAATTGAAAATTAGTTCTTAGATAAATATTATAAATATTATTAAATATTATTTGCTTCACATATTGTTTACTTCTCGTAGGGTACACCGGAACATGCGTATGTATGTATTTTTCATTGTGCGTAAACCCTTTCTTCCTACCACAGAAGGGATACATTTTTTCAACATTTCTCTGCTTCCATTGTTGTCGCCTTGAAAAGAAAAATCTAGTATCAAACAGCAATTCACCAAGGTTAGCATCTTGTGAGTATTATGAAGGTTCACGTTAGCGAACATTTACTCCTAACATTTTACTCCTCGTTACAGCCGTGCGTCCCTACGCAAGAAAAATACTCCAAAACGGTTTTAGCATTTCAGTTCCGTTTTCAAATATCACTTTCTCATATCATCATTATATCATACATGTCTTGCGACAATCCCTATTGATTTTCAGATAAATCCGATAACCGGAAAATAACTAAAAAGTATCTTTTCTAAACTACTAATTTTGGACCGTTTAAATATACTGTATACGGACGTGCAATTATTATTGCTAAATTGCCAAATATTTCCGACTGCAGTATAGGTTACAAATGGTATGCAAAGGAGACGGGAGGGTACACTTGAGCCTTACTTCACCCTTATAAGGGTTTGTTTTGAAACAAGAAGGGTATAGTAGTCACAAAATACATAGAAAATGGACTTTCATTTCAGCTGAAATAAATGTGAGCTTTTCTTTTTGTTTTGCCTATTTATTTGTAAATTTGTTCGTTTATGTTCCAATAGTGTGCTAATAAATCATGACATACATTAAATAATATATTATCTTCCATATATATTCTAGTTTTGACATAATACCGTATAACCCGTGTCAGTTGGGTCAGTTCGCTTGTCCAGTTGTAATATTGTTTGTAACTTTTACTGCGCTATTGTACGATTTACTTCGAAAGCATCATTTTTCATTAAACCATAACAGGTTTTACAGTTACCTTACACCTTAATGCAGTTAGATTAACGATATTAAATTATCTGCCAGAATTTTATAACTGTGTTGTAATCTATTAAAATATGGAATTTAACAAATTGGGCCCAAAACAGGTAGTCTATTATATGAATTTTGATTAATTGTGTTCCAATGAATATATTTGAGAACATTATACCTATACTTCCATCTTTCTATGCATATTATAGTGGTACATACAGCAACATGAGATCCAATGGAAAATTGCCGATTTTGCAAAATTAAGGACAAATAGGAAAGCCTTAGAGTTACAACATTTTTATTTTAAAATGGGCACTAGCATAGACATTGCTTCAAAGTGGAAATGTTTTCTAAAGTTTGAGCGAAAGGACCAGCTTGATGTTCTTCGACCAGACGTCAAACTAGATGGCGATATCCCCGAGAATGCAGACTTTGTAACGACCATGTTAATTAAAATAAAAAATGGAACTGAATTTTTATGCTTTAAACTTGGTATGAAAGGGAATACATGAATTAAACAAATTTTGCCTAAACTCACATTTGAATTATTTTTTGTTCTTGTGCTTTGCAGATACATATCAAACTGAACAAGTCTCTATAATGGATTATGTTGGAAACCTGGATCATCTTAGTGAGCATGATTTGAATCCGGATGGAAGCTTAACTTTAACGGTCAATGTAGGCATTTGCAACAGGCAAAAAATCCAACAAAATATCTCGGAAAATGCTTTAATGGTTTCCGTACTGACTTGGGTCTATGAATACAAGTTCATAAAAAAGTTTAAAGAGAACTTTCAAACCATGTACCGACAAGGCTTTGGTGATGGTCAAAGTCTAGGAGTGAAATTAATTACAAAAGACGGTCGGGAATTTTTGGCAAATCGAGCTATTCTTGGAGTTCGTAGCCCAGTTTTTCGTTCCATGTTTGAAACACACGAAGGAGTTATCAAAATCGATGACATTTCCGGTCCCGCATTTGATGCTTTGTTAAGTTTCATGTACACAGGAAAACTGCCAGGGAATTTGAAAGAGCCTGAAGTTCTTGAGGGGTTGATTTATGGGGCTTTCAAGTACATGTTGGAGGATCTACAGAAGTTTTTTCGAAGGATTTTGGTCTTTCTGTGTAGTGATGGGGAGGATGAAGGGGTCAAGCAGAACTTTAAACAATTGGCAGACATGCTGAATATCAAATTAGATGAGGATTGGAATGCCTGCTTAGAAAACTTTATCAAAGAAGACTACGGACGTGGGCATGCAGTTTTGCTTGAGCATCTAAAATTGATGGAATTGGAACCAAGACTTTTAATAGCACTAGTAGGCCATGTGCTGCAGTAACAGGCGCGTTGCCGATAATACGTAAAAATAAGTTCTTATTTAAAAAAATATATATATGATTAGGAATGGCTGTAAAATTTATGCATTCTTTGGATTGGAAATTGTTTATGAAAATGTTATTGTAATTTACAAATCAATCTGTTTCAAATATATCTTACCTAGGTAGACGTAATTTTGTGAAATCGAGTCTTGACTTTGAAAATTAAATGAACCTTTTTGTTTCTGAATAACCCTATTTATGAACATAAATTTGCAATACATCAAGAACAGCATCAATAGGTAAAGGGTTGCTATCATCACAAATTTTCCTTCACGCAGTGGTCATTGAAAAGGAATATAATTTCAGCTGAACTAAAAATGTGTAACCCTTCTCATATGTGTGTTTCATCAGTTTGCTTTGTAAAAGTAATGATAATTTTTCTGTGTAGCAAAGTATGATAAAAAATGTGATAATAGCTTTATTAAATAGCGTTAGCTACTTGTTAAATTTCCTCGTTTCGTCTGTCTATACGTCCGTCAGTCTGTGCATCACCACACAAAATATCTCCCAAATGACTAGACCGATTTTCTTCAAACTTAACACAAAGGTTTCTTGATAAGAACCCTAAGAAAAAGAACCCTATTGATTTTGGCACAAATCGGTTGACGGTTGACCCTTGATGTAAAGTTGGGGTCAAAGGTCATTTTGCATACCTTTTCTTAAGCAAAGTATAGGCTCATTTGAAAGCTTGTTTATGATATTTCTATCATCATGGGGATGGGTTCAAAGATCACATCATATTATAAAAAACTCGACGAAAATTCAATTACCTAATTCTAATAAGGTTATTCTACCTTTCGTAATGAACACAAACTAAAGAAAGGAAAGGAATGTCTCAAATAACTATTAAGTTACAATTCACAACAAAAATTCAATAAATTGCTAACGCTCCTTTTTTACTCAGCTCTTGCCATTTATTTCTGTGTGCATGTAGTTGTTTTAGTAAGCACAGTTTATTTAATCAACTTTGTTGCTTTTAAGTAGTGCACAGATAGATTGGTGATATTAGTATATTTCTTGCAACAAAAATCTAGTATAACTTAACTATGAAATTCTATTAAACATTAATAGAATGTCGTTTGTATGAAAAAAATATATACAATAAAACTCAGTTTTGAAAACAGCATTATTGTTTTGAATCAGGCCAGCAATCTAAGTACTATAGGTACACATGCAAACAAAGTGAATTATCTATCATATCTTGTATTGCATTAACAAAAAACAGAAAAGGTGATGGCTTTGCTTGAATACCTTAGGATTTTGTGTCTGAATAATAAAAAAAATTGTAAACGTGAGTACATCACTGAGCACCCAAATTTTTTAAAATGCTAAGCTTGGTTTGTAAAGGGTTTGTATGCCAGCCTCTATTGTTCTAGTTCTAAAACTTTTCACACCTAAAAAGGCTAAAGTATAGTCACAGGGTAGTAAAGGGTCCTTATATTTTGTAAGTTTGATAGGTACTTATACTTCACACAGTAAAAAGGTTTTGGACCAAAACTTTTGGTTGTCCATAAAATCACAACCCAACTTTTTGACATATTTTGTCCCTTTGGACAGCTTGCTTTGTAAAATTATTTGTCAGGTTTACTTTTACTTTGCCATCACAGGATATATTATATGATAAAAGAATCATTTTTTCTTCAACTTTGACACTTTTGAAGGTTAGACAGACAGAATATTACAATCCGTTAGGTTAATGAAACTCATCGTGCTCATCAAAATTTTATAACTGTTGCAATCCGAGCTATAGAAAATGGGGGAACATAACAAACTGGTTCCGAAAAGGGTATGTAGTTATAAACTTATATTATGTTGTTTGTCAGTTTACTATAAAAAATTTATAAAGCCTAATGCTTAACATTCATTTTTCTTCCCTTATGTTTGTTATAGGGTTTCATGGAGTACCATGCACTTATCTGGAAAATTGGCGATTTCGAAGAAATCTGGGACAATAAACAAGCTTTGGAGTTACAACATTTTGATTTTACAACGGGTTCTACTATAGGTCTTGATTTAAAATGGAAATATTCCCTTACCTGGGCAGAAGCTGACACAATTGTTCGGCCAGACATTGAATTAGTAGGAGACATTCCCGAGAATGCACACTTTTTAACGGTCATGTTTTTTACGACCACTCCCTGTCAATCATTCCCAGCCCCAGTCATACTACGTTTTAAAGCAGGTAGGAAAATTATGATCACGAAATAGAAATAATATATAAATCCAGCAAAACCAATTTTTACAATTGGAATATTTCTTGTAGATACATATCAACATGGCAAAAAGTCCATTGTGGATCAGGTTAAAAACGTGGATCTATATGAGCATCCTTTGGAACCGGATGGAAGCTTCTTTTTATCCGTTCATTTCCTGATTTGCAATATGCAAAAAATTCCACCTACCACATCGCAAAATGCTCTAATGGTGACCATGCTGACTTGGTTCTATGAAAAAAGGTTCATCAGAAAGTTTCAACATGACTTTCAAAGGATGCACGAGCAAAGCATTGATGATGGTCAAAACTTAAGAGTGAAATTTATTACAAAGGATGGCCGGGAATTTTTGGCAAATCGAGCTATCCTGGAAGTTCGTAGTCCAGTTTTTCGTTCCATGTTTCAAACACCAATGTTTGAAGCACATGAAGGAGTTGTCAAAATTGATGACATTTCCGGGCCCGCATTTGAAGCCATTTTAGGCTTCATGTACACCGGAAAGTTACCTGAGAATTGGAAAGAACCTGAAATTCTTGAGGAGCTTATTTATGGCGCTTTTAAATACATGCTGGGTGATCTGCAAAAGTTTTTTGGAAGAATGATGTGTGCTGAAGAGGAGCAGGATGGGGAAAAGCAGAACTTGGAGCAGTTGGCAGACATGCTGAATATCAAAATGGAGAAGGATTGGAATACATGCTTGGAAAAGTTTATTAAAGAAGATTGCCGTATTGGATTGTATAATTTCTTTTTGCATTTAAAATTGAAGGAATTGGAACCAAGAATTATAATAGCATTTTTAGGCACAGCAGACCAATTTGAGTTTTGACAACTCAACCTGCTTTTGCTTGAAGACTAATTCAAAGATTGACTGTATGATTGTAAATTTTGTTTTGTTCGTATTTTAAAATTGTTTATGACATAAACTTTATGTATTACCTAATTTAGTTTTTGAATGGAAATGTGATAGTTTTTACATTTTTGTTGGTTTATTACTTGGGGTTGGGGCTACTTGAGATTCTTCAATGAAGAATCTTCATGCTCAAAATGGTATTTCGGAAGCAAAATTTATGTTGTGTAAATATATATTGTGCATTGCTAGATTACGAATAAAAACTGAAAATGTACATTTTGATGTGGGTACTGCAATTACGATGGTTAATTTTACATGCTTCCAAATTAACTTGTATTTTTTATGTATTCATTTATAAAACCAACAAAATGCAAAAAAGTCAATTATGCACTTAAATATAGTATAGTATAGATGTAAAATTAATGAATTCCTAAAGTATTTTTCATCATTACAGTTATTGCATTTCTTTCTTACTTGTTTTACTTAACACACTATACAGACTTGTTGTAAATTGTTAGGAGTGGTAAACACGCCCAATCGCAAATCTTTTTTTACTTAAATCTATAAACTTATTATTACAAGCTTGCAAAAACTTCATTGAGCTTTTTTATTAAATAAAAATGCAAAATAAGCAAAATCGTTTTTCGTCTTTATGTTGACATAAAGTATTACTTCAGGGTTTAGATAGATAATGATTTAGAGTAGGATGATATTTTGTAATAAAACATGGTGCAAATTGCAAATCTCGAATATCTTTAATGTTGGTCTGTAGATCACTTGTTCTTCTTTAAAAAACATCAAGCTATTTCTAAAGCCAACGTGCAATATATTTAGCATGAAAAATAGGAATGCCGGTTTAGCAGCTATATTGATGTGCAAAATATTCAAATCAGATTAAGAACTATCACCGCATATTATAGGCAACTGGACGAAATAGAGTAAAACATTTATACTTTTTCTTTCAGCCCAATCTCAATCTATATTTTTAATATGCATTTTGTGTTTTATACAATAGCACATGACCTTTTAATCTGAAATTAAATTCATGATCGAGTAAATTACACGCTAAATTAATAATCTCCGCTAAAATAATTCGCAACATAGATAACCACAACAACAATTTTTACGTAATTAATAACATTTGGACCACAAAATATTACAAGTAATGCAATGGCTTTAACAAACTTACCTATGGTTTTATGATTAGTTTATACAAAACATTTATCAACATTAAAATATATTAATTACAATTTTACGATTTCACTCATTTTTAACCCAGTTCTAAATTTTTAACCCGAATAAATGCCCATTCTACGGCAGCATTGCGGTAATAATTGCCAATACAAATCGTGGTTCCATTTCTTTCAATTTTAATTGCTCAAACATAAAACGAACTGCAGGACCATCCAGACAATCTTTTATAAAATTTTCCAAACAGATATCCCAATCCTTCTCCATTTCGATATTTAGCATATCTGCCAATTGCTCCAAGTTGTGCTTGTTACCCTGCTCTTCGTCACTGCAGAGAAAGACCAACATCATTGCAAAAAACTGTTGCAGATCCTCCAGCATATACTTGAAAGCACCATAAATGAACTCCTCAAGAATTTCAGGCTCTTTCCAATTCTCAGGTAACTTTCCGGTGTACATGAAGTGTAAAAGTGCTTCAAATGCGGGCCCGGAAATGTCATCAATTTTGACAACTCCTTCCTGTGCTTCAAACATGGGCGTTTGGAACATGGAACGAATTACTGGGCTACGAACTCCAAGAATAGCTCGATTTGCAGAAAATTCCCGACCGTCTTTAGTAATAAATTTCACTCCTAAATGTTGACCACAGGCTGTTATACCAAGCCCTTCTTTATACATGTATCTTAAGTCCTGACTCAACTTGTTGCTGAACTTAGGCTCGTGGAAGGCAGTCATCAGGGAAAGCGTAAGAGAACTATGGGTCATATGTGGAATATTTAATATGTTGCAAATGTAGGATTTGACATTTAATGACAAACTGTCATCCGGATCAGTAGGCAGCAGAAGTAGATTCCCAACTTTGGGAACCAGCGCCTCTTTAATGGGAGCTTCGTTAGTTTTAAAAGCACCTAAAAATGCGAATTATGAAAAATTAGCATTTATATGACCAATTTGTAAAAATGATTAAATATATCCGGATAAATTTTCATTATACCTATTTGTCCGCGTACTACAGTTTGCCCACATTTGCTTTGATAAAATACGATAATTATTATGCAGTATTTATTCATGTTGGAATTGCATTCAATTAAATCCACGTCTGGTCGGACACGGTAAAAACCATCCTGTATCTCCCACTTTAAAGAAAATTTCCACTTGGATGGAATATCTATACTGGAGCCCATTTCCAAGTCAAAATATTGTAACTCCATAGCTTCTCTAGAGGTTTTCATTTTGGCAAAATCCGCAATTTTCCAGGTGACCTCATGTTTCTCCATGAAATACTAAAATTAGGAAGAGTAATGGTGTATATTTTTTTAGCTTTGGTGGATATGATAAATTGGTAAAGTAAAAATGTGAATTTACATAAATAGCAACATAAATACCTTTGTTGGAACCACATCGTTGTAAATCAATTCGTTTTCCATTTTATTGTGTAGGAACAACACCGTTACGAGATAAATTTATATGATCAATATGAGGGTAATATCAAGTCAAAACTTACAAAGTCAAATGCAGTCGTAACTTATACCAGTAGCAAATGCAAATGAATAATATTTTCTCAACGTACATCGTAGAGCAATGTCCAAGTTTACAAAGTAAATTTGTAAAGGTACACAGAAAGGGTTATGTTTCTTCTTCAGCTAAAATTATAAATAGCCTCTGTGTGAATTATAACAATATTCAGTTGAATGCAAGGCTTGCAAAACACTGCAACCTATCCGTACCATACCTTATCCTTAAAAGTCTTGCCTATAGGTGCTCACAGAAGTACTCAATTGTTAGAATCAGTTCAGCATTATTATTTAGAAAAAAGAGCATAATATATTCAATAAACTAAAAGGGTTCCTTCTTTTGCTAATGCATGTAATGCTAGAGATGGTGTACATTTGTCTGTATATGCATGTCAATGAAACGAACTTACGGACGAATTGTCCTTTGGACTTATTCTAAAAATATTTAAAGCAATTATATAAACTCAGGTTGTAAGGTATGAATTTTTTTGTAGCAATTCCAACATTTTGATACTACATATTATTTTGGTACAGTTTTGGCTGCAGCATTGTTGAATTCTGAATTGTGATATGATATAAAGTAAAAGCAAAAAACTAAGTACTTACTGTCATCATGGCCTGTATCAACAAACTGGCTTTTAGCAAGGTAAGATATATTTCAAATATAGTGATTTGTTAATTTAACTTCCAACAATATTTAATCTAGCATTTAAAAATATGATTTAGACCCTCGTGGAGGAATACCGTGCTAACTGGAAAATTGCCAACTTTTCGGAAATTCGAGGCTCGAATGAAGCATTGGAAGCAGAAACGTACCGATTTGAAATGGGTTCAAGTATAAACCTTCATAGCAAATGGAAATGCTACTTAACTCTTGAATTTAACAATGGTAGAAACTGGATTAATGCTAATGTCGCATTGGACAAAAAGCCCAGGGGCAATGTTTCCCAACTGTTTATCACGCTAACGACGGAAGTTAACAGAGAAGCAGAAGTCGTTTTTCACGGCGGAACAAGTAACTATATCTTATTAAAAGTATTTATACAATTCTCTATCCTATTTTCATTCTAATTTAAATTGATACAAAAAATGTTTTACATTTTAGCTCAAACATTTGACATGCTGAAAGAGTCTTGTTTGACTCACCGAGGATTACTTCCACAGGATGAGGGGGATCCCGATTTTGACAATTTTGTTAACGCCGATGGTAGTCTGTGCTTAAATCTAACTGTAAATTTATTCAATTTGGAGAAAAGGCCAACTTCACAAGTTTGCATACCATTGACAACTTTACAGTCCCAATTCCAATTCAAGCAAGGTGATGTGTTGCAACAAGATTTGGGTAAAATTTGCAAAAACCCTGATGCTTTTTCTCAGTCTATGGGAATATGTAAAGTTGTGTCAAATGACGACAAGGAGTTTTTTGTAAATCCCGAAATACTAACAGTACGTTGCCCAGTTTTATATTTAATGTTAGCAGAGAAGGAAACTCCCATTGTTAGATTTTCTGACATTTCTGGTCAACATTTGGAAACGGTTCTAGGTTTTGTGCACACTGCCACACTTCCACAGAACTGGGAACAAGTAGGAAATATTGATGAACTGGTTTATACTGCTGAAAGATTTGAGCTAAAAGAGCTTGCGACGTTTTTGGAACAAATAGTACAGTCTAATACATAACTGGACAAGTTTAACCGTTTTCCATTTTAATAGTGCCACGACGTCAAAATATATATTTTCAATTTTCAAGTATTATGTGTGGTCCAAGAATAACATATAATTATAGAGCTAAACCAACATCTAACATTGCTCTTCCGGAAATACAGTTTGGATCAGGAAATATATCAAGTTGCTGTAGCCCCAAAACTCCAAATATTTAGGTAATATCAATCTATCAACAATAGTACTCATGATCATTAACTCAATCCGTGCAAAAACAGTGCATATATCTCCATCCAATACAATTTTTATCAAAAATACTTTTTTCAATCATACTTTAACGAAACTTTAAAATTCTTGCAAACACACTGTGATCAACGCACTTATTACGGTAGCAAGCATAAATATGTTTTTATTCTTGTACAAAACACAAATGAATTTTTTGCTATTGCTTTTAATAGCTTTTGATATAAATATGCAAAAATATTTGCATGCATGTAAACTAAACCATATTATCGTATAAAATAAACTTGTAGCGTAGATTTGTAAATTTGTAATTTGTTGTAAAATGTTGTAAATATAATTATTGTTGTATATCTTAAATTAATCCGACATACTTCATAAAGATTTTTGCGTTTCACGAACGATAAAGACTGAATGCAGACACAATGAATAAACTACATGGCAATACGGTGATTTTTCATTTATATTTTTGGAAACAAAACGAAACAACTTTTCCAGCGTTACATATCAAATATGTAAACTATATAGCAAAATATAATGAGATGGAAACACTTTAATTGTGGCTTTCTATAATACTTTATTACACTATTTTGTTGCAAAATATAAATAATAAATTAATATAACACATTCAACTGCATATATATCATTCAAAACCAACCTAGTTGATTCAATTGAATAAATAATACTTTGATTGCATAATTCTATCATACTTCATTCACACTCATTACTCTCATCCACCATAAGTTACCATCAAATTTACAATGCAACTGTCAAATCACACACAAAGGATTATACAATTATAGAAATCAAAATCTACTTCAATGTGACCATTACGTATAGTAAAACAGCACCAAACTTACTGTTTCTATAACTGTTACCGCTTGGTTTCCATACCCAGGATGTGCGATAGTGAGAACAATGGAAAGTCCAAAGGTCACTTCCATTTTCCTTCTCTTTCCTTCCGTTCACACAAAATTATCATGAAAGGTAGGTATCAGAAACGCATGCAACGGAAGGAAAGAGAAGGAAAATGGAAGTGACCTTTGGACTTTCCATTGTTCTCACTATCGCACAACCTCGGTATGGAAACCAAGCGGTAACAGTTATAGAAACAGTGCCAAGAAATTTTGCAATCTATTACTTATTGATTTCTTGACTGTTAAACTTGCTTCAGAACAAACAAGCTAAACAAACAATAGAATCCAAGTAATCCTGCAATTGTACTGGTAACCGTTTAAAAGTCTAGTCTGGGTGCTTAAAATGATTTAACTAGGTAACAATTTAAAAATTAACATGTTTAGTTTGTAGTCATGGTGTCCTCTAGCAAAAAATACGTGCATCATGGCAGCAATAATATGTATTTTACATCACGCACCAAGCATAATTTATAGTATTGACCACGATAAATCTCCAATAGCCAAAAACACTAAAATTAACCCAAATAGTCTGTTGCTTCCTTGTCATTTACTCAATTCGTACATAGCATAAATTACACCATAACTCGCTAGCAACAATCTGTCTCTGTGTGTGCATGCATAATTGATTATCTAATTTTTTCCGTGTCCCATACTATTACCAAAAATGTAAACACCCTGTAATGCATGGAAGCATAAAGTACACCCATTCCAATGCTATGTTCTCTTGTTTGTAAAATTTCTGCTAAAACTGATTTCAGAAGATATCAAACTTTTATTTGTGGAAGTTTGGCGTAATTAGCCATTATGTATTGAGATATCAAATGAACTTTTATATTTCGGCCAAAATAGTGGCAGTTTGCATAAAACCAAATTGAGTTTCCAAATGTTGATCAGAAATGTCAGGAAAACTTTAGAAAGGAACCGCATTCTTTGCCAACATGGGTACAAAACTGGAAACTGGGCAACGATACGCTAGAATTTCAGGATACTTATTTCCTGTCATTGCTTTACAGAACTTGGCATATTTCTAAAGCTTGAGAAAGGTTATCAGGATTTCTGCACATTTTTCAAGCTTTGTTGCATCTTATCAATATGCTTGAACTCGAATTGGAACTGTAAATTTGACAAGGATAATATGCTAAATTGTGTAGCGGAAACACTGGGATATTCTTCCAATGTGACAATAACGTCAATCCAGTTTCTGCCCTTGTTTAATTCACACGGCTTTAAAAAACTTTAAAAGAATCTTGAATTTACTTTTACTTCCGGTGAAAACACAAAATGAATTTCTCACCAAATTCATTTCTAAAATCACAAGTTTCATAAAACTTCAAAAGTATGTGCGACTTTGTGTTTCAGGTTTCAAGTTTCACCATTTATGTGACTGAGGCTTGAGCTGTAGCTTCTGTTGTTTACACTGCATTATTAGATGCACCGCGGGATAAATATTTAGATAATCAATTATGCATGCAGGCAGGTGAGTTATTGAATATCTTACGCTATATAAATTGAGGTAATGACAAGAAATCAACATTTTTTGGGTATTAGTTTTGGGGCTTTTTAAGGTGATGCGTGGTAAAATAGTGTACCTAATAGTATTAAGCTAATACGAACGGCGATGTTTGGTGCGGAGTGCAGTATGCAAAACTATGAGACAACATAATAATACAAACTGGAAATGTTTATTAAATCAATCAATGAAAATATTTGTATATTCCAATCAATTGGTTAAAGTAGAATTAGAATTATTAATAAATATTCAAATTGTCAGAAAATCAGATTACCTATTCTGAAACACAAATATTAGAATTGTACAAGATTAGCGTAAGAATTAGAATTATGAAAACCAGAAATCTAAAATCTAGCTGGAAAACTTGAAGTTGTAAACTTGCACAATGTATAAATACCGACACGTCAAATTATATATTGTTACAATAGTTGATAGGACAAATTAATGAATTTACACTTAGATCTGTATATAAAATAACGTTTTCAAAAATTTAAAAACTGAATTCACAACAAAAAGTTTTACAAATTTACAATAATGCGCAGTTTATTGACAGAGTTCCAAGAAATTATTACAATGGTAGTCACCATTATTTTCCCATACCTAAATCTTACTATCTAAACTATCAATGGAAATTTTCTACTTTCTTCCAGATATTCCGCAAGATCATTCAATTCAAATCTTTTGGCACAGCAAACCAGCGCATCAATATATTCAGTACAATTGTAGACACGCACTGGAACCGCGGCAGTGTGCACAAAGCGAAGTATTGTTCCCAAATCTTGGCCAGAAATGTCAGGAAGCTTTAAAACGGAACTTGTCTCCTCTGCCAACATGGAATATAGAACTGGGCAACGTACTCTCAAAATTTCGGGATTTAGAAAAAATTCTTTGTCGTCACTTGAGACCACTTTGCGCATGGCTAAATCCTGAGAAACTGTATCAGGATTTTTGCATAGTTTTTCCAAATCACGTTGCAACTTTTCTACAAGTTTTTGTTCAGTATCAACCTTTAAACAGTACAATACAGGAGAAACAGGTCGAGTGCAAGTTTCCTCAAAATTGTATAAATTGACAATAAGGCTCAAATACAGGCTTCCGTCGGCGTTAACACAATCGCGAAATTCGGCTTCAAAAGGAAGGTGTACTTGGGGAAGAAACCGACTATGGCTCATTGAATCCTGTATCTTGCACAGGGGACCTGTAGAAAGTAAAACATTTTCGTAAATGAAATTAAATAAAGTTTGCACATTGCCATGACCTCTTCAAATAGTCTACTCGCTTCTTCAAATACAAATATAACTGTTTACTTGTGTCGCTGCGAAACACGGATCCTTCATTAATTTCAACTTGGAGTGTGGCAAACAGTTCCGACAGTTCGGTAGCATCCCCACTGAGTTCCTCGTCCAAGGCGACATTAGGATTGATCCATATCCTTCCTTCTTCCCGATCGCAAGTCAAGTAGCATTTAAATTTGAGAGGAAATTTAATACTAGAACCCATTTCAAAACGATGGATTTGCGCTTCCACTGCTTCCTTTGAGTCTCGAATTTCCGAAAAGTTGGGGATGTTCCAGTTGACACGGTATTCCTCCTTCCGTGCCTATAAATTGCAGATATCACAAAATACACAATAGTCTACGGTAGAATTGGAATTTACAAATCAATCCGTTTGAAATATAACTTACCTCGGTAGACGCAATTTTGTGAAAACGGCTCATGATTTTGAAACTGAAAAGAAATTTTTATCTTAGAATATTTCGTTTGCTTAGAAGAGTATTCAATCAAGTATTGCAACAGCAACACCTATAATATCTATGAAGCTTCGGCAGTTTAATAAATATTTTGCGTTTACAATCTCAGGCTTAGGTTTGACAATAATCCTTGTCATGTATAGAGTAGTAGTACATTTGTTTGCAAATTAGTGAAGTAAATGATGTGGGTTTCGAAAGAAGTTATGCTTTAGTTGACCATGAATGTTACGCTAGCACTAATTTTTGTTTCTGAATATATTTACTAGTATATGAACACATGCATATATATATTTATGTATATGCACACATATGAACCTAAATTTGAAAAGATGTGACTTCGGAGAATTTGGGATTTTAGAAAACACCCATAATATTAATCCCTTGTAAAGGGTTACAATTTAAAATTACCGGAATTGGCTGCATTAAAGGAGTTCATTGTTTTAAAAGGGTTCACACCGACGCAGTCCAGAAAAGCATCAATAGGTAAAGGGTTGCATTCGGCACTATTTTTCTTCCACTTGGTAGCCATAAAACAATAAATATATATATACAAAATTGAATTATTGCTTTAAGTCAGTCCAGCATGCGAAGGATGTAGCATGTCATGTATTAGGGAAAAAAACAAAAAGGTGATGACTTTGTTTGAATATCTTAGGATATTTTGTCTGAATAATAAATAATTGTAAACGTGAGTGCATCACTTTGCAGCCAGCCAGATTTAAGTATTTTGCTAAGCTTGGTTTGTAAAAGTTTCAATGTAAGTGTGCATTGTTGCATTAAAAACGTTTCACGCCTAAAAAGGGTTTGTACGTAAAGCATACTCATTGGGAATTAAAGGGTCCTTATATTTTGTAAGTTCGATAAGTACTTTTACTTCACACGGTGAAAAAGGGTTTGCTTCACTGTTCATTAAAATCTCAACCCTACATTTTGACATATTTTGACACTTTGGACAGCTTGCTTTGGAAAATAATTTGTCACTTTTAATTTGCTATCACACGATATATTATATGATAAAAGCATCATTTTGCATTCAAAATTGACAGTGACAGTTACAAGATTCTTACAGGCCTTTTAATTTACGGCCTTAATTTGTTGGTCAGAATTTTAATTTGTTGGCCATGTAACCGTGTCGCAATCTTAGCTATAACACATGGAGGAATATATCAAATTGGTTCCGAAAAAGGTACGTAGTTATACATTAAGATTAGATAGTTTGTCGGTTTATTATAAAAAGTTAAAGCCTACAATTTGTAGGCTACAAATACTTATTTTCATTTCTCCTCTTATTATAGGGGTCCATGGAATACCATGCGTTTACCTGGAAAATTGGCGACTTCGCTAAAATATCCAACAGCAAACAAGCTTTGGAGTTACAACATTTTTATTTTAAAGTGGGTTCTACTATAGGACTTGATTTAAAATGGAAATATTCCATTACCTTGGAAGAAACTGACACAATTGCGTTTCTTCGACCAGACGTTGAATTAGTGGGAGACGTTCCCGAGAATGCACACTTTCTAACGGTCGCATTTTTGACCAATCTCCGTCGACCAGTAGGACTGCTTCGCTTTAAAGCAGGTAGGAAATTATGATCACGAATAATATAAATCCAAGAAAAAATGATTTTCACTAATCGCACAACTGGAATATTTCTTATAGATACTTATCAAATAGGCAGGGAGTCCATATCGGATATGACTCACAACTCGGATCTACATGAGCATCCTTTAGAACCGGATGGAAGCTTATCTTTATCCGTCATTTTCCTGATCTGCAACATGCGAAAAATCCCACCTACTATATCGCAAAATGATCTAATGACTTCCTTGTTGACTTGGGTTTATGAAAAGAAGTTCATAAAAAAGTGGCAAGACGACTTTGAAACCATGTACACACAGTGCTCCGGGAATGCTCCAAAATTAGGAGTGAAATTAATTACTAAAGACGGTCGGGAATTTTTGGCAAATCAAGCTATCTTGAAAGTTCGTAGTCCAGTTTTTCGTTCCATGTTTCAAACGCCCATGTTTGAAGCACAAGAAGGAGTTGTCAAAATTGATGACATTTCCGGTCCCGCATTTGAAGCCCTTTTAAGCTTCATGTACACCGGAAAGCTTCCCTGGAATTGGAAAGAGCCTGAAATCATTGAGGAGTTTATTTATGGCGCTTTTAAGTACATGCTGGATGATCTGCAAAAGTTTTTTGGAAGGATGATGGTCTTTTTGTGTGATGACGAGGAGCTGGATGGGGAAAAGCAGAACTTGGAGAAATTGGCAGAAATGCTGAATATCAAAATGGAGAATGATTGGAATACCTGCTTGGAAAATTTTATCAAAGAAGATTCCCATCCTGGGTTGAACGCATTCTTTACGATTTTAAAACCGAAGGATAACATGGAGCCAAGGATTTTAATAGCATTTTTAGGCATAGCATATCAATATGATTATTATGTAAACTGAAGCTTCTTTTGCTTTGAAAAATACTTTGAACACTGACTGTATGATTGTAAATTTTATTCTCTGCGGCTTTGAAAATTTTTTCATAATTTCTTTGTGTATCCGTGTATCATTTTTTCGGATGGAGATCTGCGAGTTTCTTCATTATTACTTTGTTAAGTATCGGAGATACTTCATAAGTTTCTATTCCGGCCATCCGGCGAAACACGTTTTTCTTAGCAATTACTTATACGTATATTTCACATACATATACATATAGAGGCTATTGCGCTGTTTCCTATTGAATTTCAGATCAATAGATCAACTCTAGGTTAGAGGTCACAACGATTTCGAAATTTTTTATTAAGGGACATACTGTATAGCACATGATTTTAGGTCAGTTTTTTACCAGCACTCCGATTATTTAGTCTGTTTTTGAAAATTCAGACTCTAAGACCCTGATTCAGGCTCTTTTTTACATCATTTCTAAGAAATAACTTATTAAAATTTAACAAAATTTCGCATACAGACACTAGAGGCTCTTGCGCAGCTTCCTATTGAATTTTATGTTGTTTGATTGTTTACTTAACACCTGCGATACTTTTTTTCTGTTTTTTTTTAAAATTTATTGGGTTATTACTTTTGGGGCTACTTGAAATTCTTCATGTCAAAATGACATTTCGGGAAGTTTATTTTGGTATAAATATATATTATGCTAGATTTTAAATAAAAACTGAAAATGTAGATTTTGATGTTAGTACTGCTATTAGGATGGTTTATTGTGCATGCCTCAGCTTGCATACTACTTGCATCTAGTCCGGTAATGTATTACATTTTAATACTTGTACAGGTACTTTCACTTCAAATCTTTTACCGCTCACCCAGCTCATCAATATTTTCAACTTCTTTTCATTTCTGTGGAAGCGTAGCAGTGTGCACAAAATCTGGAACCATTAATAATTGGTTTATGCCAATGAATCTAAATTAGATTATTTAATAATAAGACTTGCTTCGTTTGCTAACATTGAATATAAAACTAGGCAACGCTTTGATAAAAATTCGGGATTTTCAGAGAACTCTCTGTTCCATGACACAATATAGTCTATATTCCATAGCTTTTGAAATGGTAATCCTCTGTTTTCAATTATAATCAAACGAGAGAATCACGCATTCTCAAACGCGTATAAACCAATATTAAAACTATAGCAGTAGTGGTAGGTATGTTGGCAGTGCATCATGGGTTTTGGAACTCTTTGAAACTTTGCGTGGTCAAAATGTCACTATTATTTTGGTGTGAATGCTTTGTTATGGAAGATTTACTAGATTATGAATTAATCAAGGTTGAAATTGGTTGTACACAATTTGTCACCATTCTAAACATAAAATATAATGCATATTAAAGATACAATCAGCGCTGAAGTACCTGGTGGTGAAATTACACAATTATTTTCCAGGAAAGTAACAAAGGAGTGATTTTTTAATAAATTGGCCCAACAAATCTGCAAAAATACTCATTCTATGCATGAAAAATTAGCAATTTTGTTATACTGGAGATATGCAAAATTTAATATTAAAATATTCGATACTCAGTATATGAAAAATCTTGAATTACATGGTACTGCCAAAAAAATACAAATTTGTTTGTAGATTCAGATGGTGTGAATTCAACGGTTTTCGTTTTTGAATTGAAAGCAGCAAGAAACTCCAAACTTTCCCTTTCCCTGAATTCTGCATAATTTGACAATTTGAAGTTCTCAAATCAAATGACAAGAAATCAACATTTTTTGAGAATCATTTTCGGGTTTTTATTTTGGGGCTTCTTAAGATTTTTCGTGGTCAAATGGTGTACCTAATGCGAACGGCGATGTTTATGATGCGTGGTGCGCTATACTAAGAAAACATAAATACAAACGGGAAACGTTTACATGTTTTTTTATCTGTTAGTACGTTCCAATCGATTGGCTATTAGAGCTATTACTAAATCTTAGAATTGTAAATCGTGTAAACAATATTTGCGTCAGGTAAAAACCGGGATTTTAAAACGCAATGTTAAAATATTGAAATATGAAAACTAGAAATCCAAAATCTAGCGCGAACACGTGCAGTTATAAACTTGCAAAAAGGATAAATACAGAAAATACAGAGACGTCAAATAATATATTATTATTATGTTGAAATAGCTGTTCATAGGTCTACTACAAAATCAATTTACACTTAGAATTGCATGTAAAACTGCTTATCACAAATTTAAAAACTGAATTCACAATAAAAAAGTTTACAAATTTAGAATAATACGCACTTAGTTGGCAGACTTCCAAGAACTTATTACTGGTAGTCCCGATTATTTTCCATATCTATATCTTGCCCTCATTCTTACTATCTAAATTATCACTGGAAACTTCCTATTTCCTTCCAGATATTTCGCAAAATCATTCAATTCGAATCTTTTGGCACAGCAAACCTGCCCATCAATACTTTCAGTACACTTGACGACACCTCCTGGATTCAGGGCGGTATGCACAAAGCGAAGTAGTAATCCCAAATCCTGGCCAGAAAGCCCTTTTAAGCTTCATGTACACCGGAAAGCTACCAGAGAATTGGAAAGAGCCTGAAATTCTTGAGGAGCTTATTTATGGGGCTTTTAAATACATGCTGGATGATCTGCAACGGTTTCTTGGAAGGATGATGGTTTTTTGTGTGGTGACGAGGAACAGGAAGGGCATAAGCAGAACTTGGAGCAGTTGGCAGAAATGCTGAATATCAAAATGGAGAAGGATTGGAATACCTGCTTGGAAAATTTTATCAAAGAAGATTTTCATCCTGGGTTAGCATTTTTAGGCACAGCAGTCCAATTCGACTATCACTATATTGGCAACTGAAGCTGCTTTTTCTTTGAAAAATACTTTCAAGATTGACTGTATGATTGACCCTGGCTATGATTGAAGGGATTGACGGTTTTCTACAAGTGTACAGTTACAGATAGTGTAAATGTAAAATTCATGAATTCCTAAAGTAATTTTCATCATTACAGTTACTGCATTTCTTTCTTACTTGTTTTACTTAGCACACTATACAGACTTGTTGTAAATTGTTAGGAGTGGTAAACACAATCCCACAATCGCAAACCTTTTTTTACTTAAATCTATGAATTTATTATTACAAACTTGCGAAAACTTCAATGAGCTTTTTTAATAAATAAAAATGCAAAATAAGCAAAATTGCTTTTCGTTTTGATGCTGATGTAAAGTATTACTAATAGATAATAATTTAGAGTAGGAGAATATTTTGTAATAAAACATGGTGCAAACTGCAAATCTCGAATATCTTTAATGTTGGTCTGCAGATCACTTGTTATTTTTTTACAAAATATCATGCTATTTCTGAAGCCAACGTGCAGTTTATTTAGCAAAAAAGGAATGAATGTTTCAGTTTAGCAACTATATCAGCTGCAGTACAAAATATTCAAACCAGATTAAGAATTATCACCGCATATTATAAGCAATTAGACGAAAGTAAACATTTGTACTTTTTCTTTCAGTCCAAACTCAATCTCTTGCATTTTTAATATGCATTTTGCCGTAAAGACAAGAAATCAAAATCTTTTGCGGTTCGATATTTTCTGGGTATTAGTTTTGGGGCTTTTTAAGATGATGCGTGGTGTACCTAATAGTATTAGGCTAATACGAACGGCGATGTTTGGTTCGGGGTGCTGACAGACAACATAATAATACAAACTGGAAATGTTTATTAAATCAATCAATGAAAATATTTGTATGTTCCGATCAATTGGTTAAATTAGAATAGTTAATAAATATTAAAATTGTCAGAAAATCAGATAACCTATTCTGAAACACAAATATTAAAATTGTACAAGGTAAACGTAAGAATTAGAATTATGAAACGTGAAACCCAGAAATCTAAAAATCTAGCTGGAAAACGTAAAGTTGTAAACTTGCAAAATCTATAAATACCGACATCAATTAATATACTTTGTTGAAATACCTGTTGATAAGATAAATTCATGAAATTCCACTTAAAATTGCATGTAAAATAACGTGTCAAAAAGGCAAAAAAACGGAATTCACAACAAAAAAACTTACAAATTTACAATGATGCACACTTTGTGACAGTTTCAAAAGAAATTATGATTGGTAGACATCATTATTTTCCATACCCTCGTCTTTCCCCTCATTCTTACTATCATAAATTTTATTATCAATTGAAACTTTCTAGCTTCCTCCGTCGGTGGAAGAAACTTTGTATCTGGGTATCTAGGATACCGGGAAGAAAAAGTTTTTTCCAGCGACGGCTTCCTCCAGATGTTCCGCAAGATCATTCAATTCAAATCTTTTGGCACAGTAAACCAACCCATCAATACTTCCAGTAGAATTCACGGCACCCCCGGGAACCGCGGCGGTATGAACAAAGTGAAGTAGTGTTCCCAAATCTTGCCCAGAAATGTCAGGAAGCCTTAAAACGGAACTTGTCTCCTCTGCCAACATGGAATATAGAACTGGGCAACGTACTCTCAAAATTTCGGGATTTAGAAAAAATTCTTTGTCGTCACTTGAGACCACTTTGCGCATGACTAAATCTTGAGAAAGTGTATCTGGATTTTTGCATAGTTTTTCCAAATCTTGTTGCAACTTTTCTACAAATTTTTGTTGAGTATCAACGCTTAAACAGTACAACACAGGAGAAGAAGGTCGAGCGGAAGTTTCCTCAAAATGGTATAAATTGACAATAAGGTTCAAATACAGGCTTCCGTCGGCGTTAACATAATTGCGAAATTCTGCTTCAAAAGGAAGGTATACTTGGGGAAGGAACCGACTGTGGCTCATTGAATCCTGTATGTTGCACAGTGAACCTGTAGAATATGAACATTTTGGTAAATTAAATAAACTTCGCACATGACCTCTTCAGATAGTCCACTATAGTATAACTGTTTACCTGGTTCGCTGCAAAACACGGATCCTTCATTAATTTCAACTTGAAGTGTCCAAAACACTTCGGTAGCATCTCCACTGAGTTCCTCATCCAAGGCGACATTAGGATTAATCCACATCCTTCCTTCTTCCCGATCGCATGTCAAGTAGCATTTAAATTTGAGAGGAAATTTAATACTAGAACCCATTTCAAAACGATGGATTTGCGCTTCCACAGCTTCCTTCGAGTCTCGAATTTCCGAAAAGTTGGCGATTTTCCAGTTGACACGGCATTCCTCCTTCCCTGCCTATAAATTGCAGATATCACAAAATACATAATAGTTTGAGTTAGAATTGGAATTTACAAATCAATCCGTTTGAAATATAGCTTACCTTGGTAGACGCAATTTTCTGAAAACGAGACATGACTTTGAAACTGAAAATCAATTCTTATCTTAGAATATTTCGTTTGTTTAGAAGAGAATTCAATCAAGATTGCAACAGCAACAACTAAAATATCTATGAAGCTTCGGCTTCGGCTTCGGAAAAATATTATGCGTTTACAATCTCAGGCTTGTGTTTCACAATAATTATTGTAAAGTACGTAGTTGTACATTTGTTAGCAAACTAGTGAAGTAAATGATCTGGTTTTAAATAGAAACTTGTAAGGCTGACTGCATACATGCTACGCCAGCACTACCTTTTTGTTTCTGAATAACCATATAATATTATGGTTTATATATATATAAGCAAAAATTTGTAAAGCTGTTATACTTTGGAGAATTTGGGATTTTAGAAAGCACCCAACCTATTAATCCCTTGTAAAGAGTTACAAGCTAAAATTACTGGATTGAGCTAGAATATAAAGTTCATTGTTCTAAAAAGGGTTCACACAGACGCAGTCAAGAAAAGCATGAATAGGTAAAGGGTTGCATTCGGCTCTACTTTACCTTCACATAGTGGTCATAAAGCACATTGAAAAAGGATTACAATTTCATCTGAACTAAAAGTGTGTAACCCTTTTCCTGTGTGTGTTTCAACAGTTTGCTTTGTAAAAGCAATGACAATTTTTGCTGTGCAAAGTATGATAATAATGTGATAATAGTTGCTTCATTAAATAACATTAGCTACTTGTTAAATTTCCTCGTTTCGTCCGTCCAACAAAAATCTGTATAACATAATAATGAAATCCTATAAATAATCCATAAAATGTCATTTGTATGAAAAAAGATATACAAAACTCAGTTTTGGAAACTGCATTATTGCTTTGAATCAGTCCACCGTTTTAGGTTCCTATACAAACAATGTGAATTGTATCTAGCATACCTAATACTAAGAAAAAGCAAAACTGATGGCTTTGTTTGAATACCATAGGATTTTGTTTCTAAATAATAATGATAAATGTGGGTACATCACTGAGCACCGAAATGTAAAAAAAATTTAAGCTTGGTTTCTAAAGGGTTTCTTTGCAAGTCTCTATTGTTCTAAAAATGTTTCACACCTAAAAAGGCTAAAGTATAGTCATTGGGTAGTAAAGGGTCCTTATATTTTCTAAGTTTGATAGGTACTTAGGTTTTGCTTGTCCATAAAATCTCAATTCCAATCCTATTCTTTTACAAATATTTTGAGGCAGTTTGGTGAGCTTGTTTCGTAAAATTATTTGTCACTTTCGCTTTGCAATCGAACAATATATTATAAAAGCATCAACTTTTCATTCAACTTTGCACGTTTGAAAGTTAGACAGACAGAATAATATGAGCCGTTAGGTTAAATGACTTTAATTTGTTATTCAGGAATTTTATAACTGTGTTGCAATCCGAGCTATAGGAAATGGAGGAATATAACAAATTGATTTCGAAAAAGGTATATGTAGTTATAAATTTAGATTTTATAGTTTGTCAGTTTATTATAAAAAGTTATATAAAGCTTAATGCTTGCATTCATTTTTCTTCCCTTGTGTTTATTATAGGGTTTCATGGAGTACCATGACCTTATCTGGAAAATTGGCGATTTCGTGAAAATCTCGAAAAATAAAAAAGCTTTGGAGTTACAACACTTTTATTTTACAACGGGTTCTACTATAGGACTTGATTTAAAATGGAAATGTTCCCTTACCTTGGAAGAAACTGACACAAATGCGTTTCTTCGACCAGACGTTGAATTAGTGGGAGACGTTCCCGAGAATGCACATTTTCTAACGGTCATGTTTTTGATGACCACATCCCTTGAACACACACGTGTACTACGTTTTAAAGCAGGTAGGAAAATTATGATCACGAAATAGAAAGCATTTATAAATCCAACAAAATGGACTTTCACTAATTGGACAACTGGAATATTTCTTTTAGAAACACATCAAATTAGCAAAGAGTCCATATGGGATGAGACTCATAACGTGAACATGGATCTAAACGTCTTGGAGCATTTCTTGAAATTTGATGGCAGCTTGTGTTTAACCGTTGATTTCCTGATTTGCAACATGAAAAGCATCCCACCTACCACATCGCAAAATGCTCTAATGACTTCTTTGTTGACTTGGTTCTATGAAAAAAAGTTCATCAGAAAGTTTCAAGATGACTTTCAAAAGATGTACACGCAAAGAATTGATGATGGTCAAAATTTAAGAGTGAAATTTATTACAAAGGATGGCCGGGAATTCTTGGCAAATCGAGCTGTTTTAGAAGTTCGTAGTCCGGTTTTCCATTCCATGTTTCAAACACCCATGTTTGAAGCACAAGAAGCAGTCGTCAAAATAGATGACATTTCCGGTCCCGCATTTGAAGCCCTTATAAGCTTTATGTACACCGGAAAGCTACCAGAGAATTGGAAAGAGCCTGAAATTCTTGAGGAGCTTATTTATGGGGCTTTTAAGTACATGCTGGATGATCTGCAAAAGTTTTTTGGAAGGATGATGGTCTTTTTATGTAGCGACGAGGACCAGACAGGAGAAAAGCAGAACTTGGAGCAGTTGGCAGACATGTTGAATATCAAAATGGAGAAGGATTGGAATACCTGCTTGGAAAATTTTATCAAAGAAGATTGCCGTATTGGGCTGTATAAATTCTTTTTGAAATTAAAATTGAAGGAATTGGAACCAAGAGTTTTAATAGCATTTTTAGGCACAGCAGAGCATATGGTATTTTGACAACTGAAGCTGCTTTTGCTTTGACAACTACCTTCAAAATTGGCTGTATGATTGTAAAATTGTATATTAATTTATTTTTCGAATGGAGATGTGGTAGTTTTTACATGGATTATTTTGTTGGTTTAATACTTGGGGCTACTTGAGATTCTTCATTCTCAAAATGATATTTCGGAAGATTTAATGATGTATAAATATATATTGTGCATTGCAAGAAAAAACCAGAAATAAAAACTGAAAATGTACATGTTGATGTTGGTACTACTATTATGATAGTTTATTTTACATGCTTGCAAATTAACTGTCGTAAATTGCCAAAAAGCTACTGTCGTCACTTAGGGTTTGGGACTACAAAAGAATTTTATGCATATTTTACTAGACCATAAAATGTTACACACAAATTAGAATCTTGGGATTTACATCTGACTTTCACTTTCTTTTCTGGGGAAAGAAATTACAATACACCCTCACTATAGAGGCTGGTCTCGGGCGACATAATTTATGGGCAGTATGAAGCAGTGATGTTGGTGTTTGGTATCAGTGGTACGCAATGCTGTGCATGTCATGAATAAAAACTGTAAATGTTTATTAAATGTATCGTTACTATATTGCAATAAAATAGTTTATTTCCAAAAATTTAATGTGCATCCATTAAGACAATTTACTACACGATGGCTTAGATCATTGGCTAAAAAACCAAAAGAATGCATTGAAAGTTTCAAGTTTGTTTCTTTTAACCAAACCAAAAGGCATTGAATTTAATTAATTAGAATCTTTACTTAAAATAGATCACTTGTATCGAAAAGAATGCTCTTTCTAATGATACCGGAAGTATCATTTATGTAACTTGCATATCGTTGGGAAGATATCCGATTTGCATCTTGGAATCCTGAGAAAGTGACATCTTGAGTAGTAGGTATTAGTAAAATTTACACATGTAAACTAACAAGTTAACTTAGATCAGTTTATATGATTACTAAATTAGTGTTGTGGGTGGTATCAGTGAAAGAAGTGACCGTTGGTTTCAATCATAAGGCTTGATTCCTTGCATTAACTGACTGCTGACTGCCTTGCTGACTGCAAAATATCTACTTTGTTCCAGAAATTCCACAAGATCCATCATTCCAAATTTTTTGGCAACGTATACCAGCTCATCAGTAGTTTCCTCAGACACCTTCCAGCCTGTTGGAAGCGTAGCAGTGTGCACAAAGCCAAGCAGTGTTTCCAAATGTTGTCCAGGAATGTCAGGAAACTTTAAAACGGAACCTGTCTCCTCTGCCAACATGGCATACAAAACTGGACAACGTACTGTCAAAACATCGGGGTTTACAAAGAATTCTTTGTTGTCACTTGAGACAAGTTTTGTCATTCTTAAAGTCTGAGAAAGTGTATTCTGACTTTGCAGTAGTTTACTCAAGTCTTCTTGCAACTTTTCACGGGCTTTTAATTCAAATTCAATCTGTGAAGTGAACAAGACTTGACGTGGTTGAGCGGAAATGTTTTCAAAATTGTATAAATTCACAATTAGACTAAAATATAGGCTTCCATCCTCGTTTACATAATTCGCGTAATTGGGATCCCCCGTCACTTGGGGAAGAAAAGGACTGTAGCAAATAGGATCGATTAATAAGTTTGATATTGGACCTGTAATAAATGTAAAACATTTTGGTGTAAAAATTAAGTTTAAAGTTTGGACAGGATGCATAATTTTCAATTGTATAATAAACTGGTTACTTGTGTCGCTGCGAAACACGGATCCTTTATTAACTTCAACTTGAAGTGTGGCAAACAGTGCTGAAATATCCCCACTGGGTTTCTCGTCCAAGGCAACGTTTGGATTGATCCATATCCTTCCGCCTACCAAATCGCAAGTCAAATAGAATCGCAATTTGCAAGGAAGTTTAATACTAGAACCTATTTCAAAACGGTGGGTTTTCTCTTTCAAAGCTTCCTCCGAGCCACGAATTTCCGAAAAGTTTTTGATTTCCCAGTCGAACTGGTATCTGTCTGTCAATGCCTGTAAATTACAAATTGTACAATTTAGAAAGTATTTTACATTGCAAAAGTAATTAACAATAGTTTATATTTCTTCTATATAAATTTCTTACTTTATATTTACAATATTTGTAAAACCTTTCAACACCTGACATGACGTTCAAATTGAAAATAGATACATTTTCAGATAATATTCGTTTGCTTTAGAACAGAACTTATATATCGTACGTATCGTATATGAACGTATATCAACAACAATAATATTTATGAAGTCTCGCCAGTTTTTAAAACATTATGCGTTCACAATCGCATTCTTGTGCGTCATAAAAACTGACGTACAAAGTAAACTTGTACACAGTACATTTGTTGCTAAACTAGTAAAGTAAATTGTGCAGTTCTAAGAAGAAACTTTTTATTTAGTTTATTGAATGAATGCTCGATTTGTCAGCTTTCGTTTCAGAATAACCATGTATGAACCTAAATTCCAATAGGTGTAATTTTATTCAGCACCTAGACTGGATTTGTAAAAGTTCATAAATTACAATTGTTGCATTACGGGTTTACTACTGTTCAAAAGAAATCTTCCCGCAGCCATGAAAGGAGTCGATAAATGGTTGAAATAATGAATTAATAGTAATTAAAAAGGGTTTTAATTTCAGCTGAACTAAAAGTGCTCCCTTTTCCGGTACGTGAAAGAGCGATACACGCATCCACGCATGTATTCATTTATCATTACTTCAAATACATTGCTACAGAAATGTTGTCTTTTTGTACAACCCTACAACATAACAAAAAGAAACCCTGGTAAGGTTGAAGCAAGGTTCACGTGTAGTTTAATCGGTTACCCGTAATTATCCATGATATTCTTAGAATCTAAGGCATAGATATCCATGATAACCCTTTATTAACTTGCGACCTTGAAGCAAGTTATTAGTTTTGTCCTGTCCGTCCATCTGTCTGTGGATGCTCTAGTCTCAAGAAGCCGCATTTTTCAACTTTTTTCAAATTTTCGTTTTGCATATTGTTCAGAGGCATCCTCGCTCGGATGAGCCCTAAAGGTCAACTCTAAGGTCAAAAGGTCACGAAGATTTCTCAATTTTTTCAAGTGACCTTTAGCATGTGGCACATGATTATTTTATCAGTTTTTGACCAAATTAACGAATCTGATGTCAGTTTTAAAAAATCGTGTGTCTGTCTGTAGACTTAATTTTTAAACCAGTCTAAATTAGATCTAAAACAGGCTAAATTAGATCTAAAACTGGTTAAATTAGATCTAAAACAGGCTAAATTAGATCTATAACAGACTTAATTAGCTCTAAACCGGCTCTAAACCAGCCTAAATAGGCTCTTGTGTTATAAGCTTTGTAGTGGTGTAGACAGTTTTAAGTTACATCGTCTGTTGCAGCGAGTACCTTTTAATGGTTTATCGTGGATGTTTATTCCCGTTAACCAGTTACTATTTTTGGTTACCTTTAATTGTATGTGTATTTGGTACTTTTCATATACCTTCCGGTTATCGGATTGACCTCAAAATCAACGGAGATCTTTTCGGGAGATGCAGCAACCGATATCCGAAAACCGAATTGAAATATAATAAACCGTTTAAGAGCTGTTATGCATACGGACGAAATGGCAGACACATCAAGACGATAGGAATAAATGTTCACATTCGTGAACCTTAACAATGCCTGAAGCTTGTGAGGTACTGGATACTATACTAAGCACTATGATCTGAGCAGATGGATAGAATAGGCTTGTAAGGGTTACAATTGTTGGATTATTGTTGGGTCTCTGAATATTATGTTGTTCTAAAAATGTTTCACTTCTAAAAGGATAGTCCAAGTAATCACTGGGTAAAAACCCACAACTTTTCGTAAACTTTGCCAGTTTGAATGTTTCTTTGCGAAACTCCTTGAAACATTTATTGTGTTATTGTACGTGATATATTATGGAAAGCACAGAACAGATCTATGACAGTTTGGATAGTGACAAGCATTTTACGCTTTACAAACTGTTGAATTGATAACATTAATTTATCGTCCAAATTTTTTAATTCTTTGGCAATACATCTATAACATGGAATTTAAAGAATTTGTTCCGAAGCAGGTACGTAAAAAATCACATTATATATATAGGTACATATCAATTTATTATAAAAATAGGCAAAGCTTCAATACTTTCATTTCTCTCTGTATATTATAGTGGTTTATGGAAAAACATGCTCTCATCTGGGAAATAGCCGATTTCGTTAAAATTAGAAACAATAAACATCTTTTGGAATTACAACATTTAAATTTTGAAGTGGGCTCAAGAATAGAAGTTGCAACAAAGTGGAAATGTTTCCTAAAGTTGGAAACAAACGGTCGATTTAATGTTCTTCGACCAGACGTAGAACTAGTTAGTGACATTTCCGAGAGTGCACACTTTCTAACCCTCATAGTTATTCAAACTCCAAACCTATTACGGGTGAAAGCAGGTAAGACAATTATGATATTGCTAGTCCACTGACAACTAGGTATAATATAAAAAGTTGATATTTGGAGATCAACAGACATGATCTGATTTTCACTAATTGCCTAGTATTTGATTGTTCTTGTATTTGTATATTGTAGATACATATCAAACAAGCCCTGTTTCCATACTGGATCGGTTTGAAAAAAATGTGAATATACTTGAGCATCCATTGAATCCGGATGGAAGCTTATATATAAACGTCGATTTCTGCATTTGCAACATGCAAAGAATCCCACCTACCATATCGCAAAATGCTCTAATGGTGTCCATGCTGACTTGGTTCTATGAAAACAAGTTCCTCAAAAAGTTTCAAAATGACTTTCAAAGGATGTATACACAAAGCATTGATGATGGGCAAAATTTAAGAGTGAAATTAATTACTAAAGATGGCCGGGAATTCCTGGCAAATCGAGCTATTCTCGGAGTTCGTAGTCCAGTCTTTCATTCCATGTTTCAAACGCCCATGTTTGAAGCACAGGAAGGAGTTGTCAAAATTGATGACATTTCCGGTCTCGCATGTAAACCTCTTTTGAGCTTCATGTACACCGGAAAGCTACCAGAGAACTGGAAAGAGCCTGAAATTCTTGAAGAGTTTATTTATGGAGCGCACAAATACATGCTGGAGGATCTGCAGCAGTTTTGTGGACGAATGCTAGTCTTTCTCTATTGTGACGCGGAGGAGGAAGAGATGAAGCAGAACTTGGAGAAATTGGCACTCATGCTGAATGTCAGATTGGAGAAGGATTGGAATACCTGTTTGGAAAATTTCCTCAAAGAAGATTGCCATCCTGGCATGGCATTTCTTTATGAACAATTAAAGTTGAAGGATAACATGGAACCAAGATATTTAATAGCAATATTAGGCGCAATATATGATTATAGGTTGCAAAATAGCTAAGACTAGTAGGTAGATTTGCTTGGTGTGTTTGGGTTTATAGCGCTTTTAAATACATGCTGGTTGAGCTGCAAAACTTTTTTGGAAGGATGATGGTCTTTCTGTGTGCTGAAGAGGAGCAGGAAGTGGAAAAGCAGAACTTGGAGCAGTTGGCAGTCATGCTGAATATCAAAATGGAGAAGGATTGGAGTATCTGGTTGGAAAAGTTTATTAAAGACGATTGCCGTATTGGATTGTATAAATTCTTTATGCATTTAAATTTGAAGGAATTGGAACCAAGAGTTTTAATAGCATTTTTAGGCACAGCAGACCAAATGGAATTTTGACAATTGAAGCTGCTTTTGCTTTGAAGACTACTTTCAAGATTGACTGTATGATAGTATGATTGTCAATTTTATTATGTTCGTATTTTAAAATTGTTTATGTATTACTTAATTTATTTTTTGAATGGAGATGTGATAGTTTTTGCATTTTTGTTGGTTTATAACTTGGGGCTACTTGCGATTCTTCATGCTCAAAATGGTATTTCGGAAGGAGAATTTATGTTATGTTGTGTAAATATATATTGTGCATTGCTAGATTACGAATAAAAACTGAAAATGTACATTTTGATGTGGGTACTGCTATTACGATGGTTTATTTTACATGCTTGCAAATTAACTTGTATTTTTTATGTAATCATTTATAAAACCAACAAAATGCAAAAAAAGTTAATTGTGTACTTAAATATAGTATAGTGTAAATGTAAAATTAATGAATTCCTAAAGTAATTTTCATTATTACAGTTATTGCATTTCTTTGTTATTTGTTTTACTTATCACACTATACAGACTTGTTGTAAATTGTTGGTGTGGTAAACACACAATCGCAAACCTTTTTTTACTTAAATCTATATACTTATTATTACAAGCTTGCAAAAACTTCAATGAGCTTTTTTATTAAATAAAAATGTAAAATAAGCTAAATTCCTTTGCGTTTTTATTTTGATGTATTACTTCAGGTTATAGATAGATAATGATTTAGAGTAGGAAGATATTTTGTAATAAAACATGGTGCAAATTGCAAATCTCCAATATCTTTAATGCTGGTCTGTAGATCACTTGTTCTTTTTTTTTAAACATCAAGCTATTTCTAAAGCCAACGTGCAATATATTTAGCATGAAAAATATGAATGAAAGTTCCGGTTTAACAGCTATGTTTAACAGCAGCTTGATGTGCAAAATATTCAAATCAGATTAAGAACTATCACCGCATATTATAGGCAAACGGACGAAATAAAGTAAAACATTTATACTTGTTCTTTCAACCCAATCTCAATGTCTTAGCATTTTAATATGCATTTTGTGTTTTAAGCAATGACACTGGATATGACCTTTATCTTAAATCAAATTAATTCATGATCGAGTAAATTACACACAAAATTAAGCAGCTCCGCTAAAATAATTCGCAACATAGATAACCTCAACAACAACGTTTACGTATTTAGTAACATTTTGACCATAAAATATTTCAAGTAATGCAATATTTGGCTTTAACAAATTTACCTACGGTTTTATGATTTGTTTATACAAAACATTTTACCAACCTTAAAATATATAGATTACAATTTTCCAATTTCACAAATTTTTATCACATTTCAAATTTTCTAACCCGCAGAAATGCACATTCTACGGCAGCATTGCGGTAATAATTGCCAATACAAATCGTGGTTCCATTTCTTTCAATTTTAATTGCTCAAACATAAAACGAACTGCAGGACCATCCAGACAATCTTTTATAAAATTTTCCAAACAGATATCCCAATCCTTTTCCATTTCGATATTCAGCATATCTGCCAATTGCTCCAAGTTGTACTTGTTACCCTGCTCTTTGTCACTGCAGAGAAAGACCAACATCGTTGCAAAAAACTGTTGCAGATCCTCCAGCATATACTTGAAAGCACCATAAATGAACTCCTCAAGAATTTCAGGCTCTTTCCAATTCTCTGGTAGTTTTCCGGTGTACATGAAGCTTAAAAGGGCTTCAAATGCGGGACCGGAAATGTCATCAATTTTGACAACTCCTTCCTGTGCTTCAAACATGGGCGTTTGAAACATGGAACGAAAAACTGGGCTACGAACTCCAAGAATAGCTCGATTTGCCGAAAATTCCCGACCGTCTTTAGTAATAAATTTCACTCCTAAATGTTGACCACAGGCAGTTACACCAAGCCCTTCTTTATACATGTCCCTTAAGTCCTGCCTCAACTTGTTGCTGAACTTAGGCTCATGGAAGGCAGTCATCAGGGAAAGCGTAAGGGAACTATGGGTCATATGTGGAATATTTAATATGTTGCAAATGTAGGATTTGACATTTAATGACAAACTGCCGTCCGGATCAGTAGGCAGCAGAAGTAGATTCCCAACTTTGGGAACCAACGCCTCTTTAATGGGAGCTTCGTTAGTTTTAAAAGCACCTAAAAATTACGGATTATGAAAAATTAGAATTTATATGACCAATTTGTAAAAATGATTAAATATATCCGGATAAATTTTCCTTATACCTATTTGTCCGCGTACTACAGTTTGCCCACATTTGCTTTGATAAAAAACGATAACTATTATGCAGTATTTATTTATGTTGGAATTGCATTCAACTAAATCCACGTCTGGTCGGACACGGTGAAACCCATCCTGTACCTCCCACTTTAAAGAAAATTTCCACTTAGATGGAATATCTATACTGGAGCCCATTTCCAAGTCAAAATATTGTAACTCCATAGCTTCTCTAGAGGTTTTCATTTTGGCAAAATCCGCAATTCTCCAAGTGATCTCATGTTTCTCCATGAAATACTAAAATTAGGAAGAGTACTGGTGTATATTTTTTAGCTTTGGTGGATATGATAAATTGGTAAAGTAAAAATGTGAATTTACATAAATAGTTACATAAATACCTTCGTTGGAACCAAATCGTTATAAATCAATTCGTTATCCATGTTTTTGTATAGAAACAACACCGTTACGAGAAAAATTTATATGATCAATATTAATGTACTAGAATGTAAAATCAAGTCAAACCTTACAAAGTCAAATGCAGTCGTTATGCCAGTGGCAAATGCAAAGATGGATGAATAATATTTTCTCAACGTACATCGCAGAGCAATGTCCAAGTTTACAAAGTAAATTTGTAAAGGTACATAAAAAGGGTTATGTTTCTGCTTCAGCTAAAATTAAAAATAGCCTCTGTGTGAATTATAACAGTATTCAGTTTCAATGCAATGCTTGCCGAAACACTGTAACCTATCCGTACTATTACCTTATCCGTAAAAGTCTTGCATATAGGTGCTCACAGAAGTACTCAATTGTTAGTTCAAACTAGTTCAGCATTATTATTCAGAAAAAAGAGAATAAATATATTCAATAAACCCTATGTAAGCTTGAAGAAAGGTTCACGAATGTGGCATGATGAGAACCATTTGTGGCATGATGAGAACCATTTGTGGCATGATGAGAACCATTGTGGCATGATGAGAACCATTTGTGGCATGATGAGAACCATTGTGGCATGATGAGAACCCTTGTGGCATGATGAGAACCATTGTGGCATGATGAGAACCATTTGTGGCATGATGAGAACCATTGTGGCATGATGAGAACCATTTGTGGCATGATGAGAACCATTTGTGGCATGATGAGAACCATTGTGGCATGATGAGAACCATTTGTGGCATGATGAGAACCATTGTGGCATGATGAGAACCATTTGTGGCATGATGAGAACCATTGTGGCATGATGAAAACCATTTGTGGCATGAGAACCATTTGTGGCATGAAGAGAACCATTGTGGCATGATGAGAACCATTGTGGCATGATGAGGACCATTATCTGCTATTTGGCATTATTCCCATGCCGGTAGTGAAAAGGCTGTAGCTCTATGGCCTTTAAATACAGCAAAAAAGAGTACTTTAGAAAAGGTACTTTTTAGGTACCTTCCGGTTATCGGATTGACCTGAAAATCAATAGGGATCGTCGCAAGAGGTGTAGCTATCGATAACTGAAAACAGAATTGGAATAGGTTAAACGGTTGATGAGTTATCGTGCTTACGGACGGACGGACGGAGGGAGCTACGTGCAGACACATCACGATGATCGGAGTAAAGGTACACTAACGTGAACCTTAATAAACTAAAAAGGGTTCCTTCTTTTGCTAATACATGTTATGCTAGATGATGTACATTTGTCTGCATATGCGTGTCAACGAAACGAATTGACAAAAGAATTGTCCTTTGGACTTATTCTAAAAATATTCAAAGCAATTATAAACTCAGGTTGTAAGGTTTGAAATTTTTTGTAGAAATTCCAACATTTTGATACTACATATTATTTTGGTACAGTTTTGGCTGCAGCATTGTTGAATTGTTATATGATATAAAGTAAACGCAAAATTCTAAGTAGTTACTGCCATCATGGCATGTATCAACAAACTGGCATTTAGCAAGGTAAGATAAACTTCAAATAAATTGATTTATTAATTACACTTCCAACAATATTTACAATATATAATCTAGCATTTAAAAAATATGATTTAGACCCTCGTGGAGGAATACCGTGTTAACTGGAAAATCGCCAACTTTTCGGAAATTCGAGGTTCGAATGAAGCATTGGAAGCAGAAACGTACCGATTTGAAATGGGTTCAAGTATAAACCTTCATAGCAAATGGAAATGCTACTTAACCCTTGAATTTAACAATGGTAGAAACTGGATTAATGCTAATGTCGCATTGGACGAAAGGCCCAGGGGCAATGTTTCCCAACTGTTTATCACGCTAACGACTGAAGTTAACACAGAAGGAGAAGTCGTTTTTCACGGCGGAACAAGTAACCAAAGTTTATTAAAAGTATTTATATAATTCTCTATCCTATTTTCATTCTAATTTAAATTGATGCTAAAATTGTTTTACATTTTAGCTCAAACATTTGACATGTTGAAAGAGTCTTGTTTGACCCACCGAGGATTACTTCCACAGGATGATGGGGACCCCGATTTTGACAATTTTATTAACGCCGATGGTAGTCTGTGCTTAAATCTAACTGTAAATTTATTCAATTTGGATAAAAGGCCAACTTCACAAGTTCGCATTCCATTGTCAACTTTACAGTCCCAATTCGAATTCAAGCAATTTGATGTGTTGCAACAAGATTTGGGTAAAACTTGCAAAAACCCTGATGCTTTTTCTCAGTCTATGGGAATATGTAAAGTTGTGTCAAATGACGACAAGGAGTTTTTTGTAAATCCCGAAATTCTAACGGTGCGCTGCCCAGTTTTATATTTAATGTTGACAGAGAAGGAAACCCCCATTGTTAGATTTTCTGACATTTCTGGCCAACATTTGGAAACGGTTCTAGGTTATGTGCACACTGCCACACTTCCTCAGAACTGGGAACAAGTAGGAAATATTGATGAACTGGTTTATACTGCTGAAAGATTTGAGCTAAGGGAGCTTGCGAAATTTTTGGAACAAATAGTACAGTATAGTACATAACTGGACAGGTTCCTATTGCCGTTTTCCATTTTCATAGTTCCACAACGCCAAAATATACATTTTCAATTTTCAACTATGATGTGTGGTCCAAGAATAACATAATTATAGAGCTACACCAACATCTAACATTGCTCTTCCGGAAATACAGTTTGGGCAAGGAAATATATCAAGTAGCCGTAGCCCCAAAACTCCAAATATTTAGGTAATTTCAATCTATCAACAACAGTACTCATGATCAATAACTCAATCCTTGCAAAAAACAGTGCATATATCTCCATCCAATACAATTTCTATCAAAAATACTTTATACTTTAACGAAAAGTGAATTTTTTGCAAACACATTGTGGTCAACGCATTTATTACGGTAGCAAGCACAAATATGTTTTTATTCTTCTACAAAACACAAATGGATTTTTTGCTACTGCTTTTAATAGCTTTTGTTATAAATATGCAAAAATATTTGCATGTATATAAACTAAACCATGTTATCGTATAAGATAAACTCGTAGCGTAGGTTTGTAAATTTGTGATTCAATGTTGTAAATATAATTATTGTTGTGTATCTTAACTTAAGCAAATTTAGCCCAAGAATAAATTGCACAAATTATCCGACGTATTTTATAAAGCTTTTTGCGTTTCACGGACGATAAAAACTGAATGCGGACACCATGAATAAAATGCAATACGGTGATTTTTCTTTTATGTTTTTGGAAACGAAATAAAACAACGTTTCCAGCGTTACAGTGTGTACAAGTAGGGATAGCATAAATCTGAAACGGGTTTGCTTCACGAAAATATGAAAAAATGCTTACCTATGTAGAAGATCACAGTATAGTATGTTGCATTACACACCAAATATGTAAAATATATAGCAAAATATCAAGCGATGGAAACATTCAAATTCAAACTTTCTATAATACTTTATTACATTTTTTTGTTGCCAGCTATAGAATAATAAATTAATATAACAATATCAACTGCTTATACTATTTAAGATCGACCTAGCTGATTCAAATGAATAAATAATACTTTGATTGCATAATTCTATCATACTTCATTCACACTCATTACTCGCATCCACCATAAGTTACCATCAAATTTACAATGCAACTGTAAAATCACACACAAAGGGTTATACAATTATATAAATAAAATTCTCTTCAATGTGACCATTATGTGAAATAAAATAGTGCCAAACTTACCAAGAAATTTTTCTTAATACTTATTGATTTCTTGACTATTAAACTTGCTTCAGAACAATAAACAAGTTAAACAAACAATAGAATCCAAGTCAAGTAATCCTGTAATTGTGCTTGTAACCGTTTAAAAGTCTAGTCTGTGTGCTTACTAACAATTTAACTAGGTAACAATTTAAAAATTGACATGTCTAGTTTGTAGTCATGGTGTCCTCTAGCAAAACATATTATGTGCATCATGGCAGAGCAATAATATGCATTCTACACCGCGCTCCAAGCTTAATTTATAGTATTGACCACGACAAATCTCCAATAGCCAAAAACACTAAAATTCCCAAATAGCCTGTTGCTTCCATGTCATTTACTCAATTCGTACATAGCATAAATTACACCATAACTCGCTAGCAACAATCTGTCTCTGTGTGTGCATGCATAATTGATTATCTATTTTTTCCGTGTCCCATACTATTACCAAAAATGTAAACACCCTATAATGCATGGAAGCATAAAGTAAACCCATTCCAATGCTATGTTCTCTTGTTTGTAAAATTTCTGCTAAAACTGATTTCAGAAGATATCAAACTTTTATTTGTGGAAGTTTGGCGTAATTAGCCATTATGTATTGAGATATCAAATAAACTTTGAAATTTTATATTGCGACCAAAATGGTGCCATTTTGTAAAAAACGAAAATGAGTTTCCAAATGCTGGGCAGAAATGTCAGGAAATCTTTAGAAAGGAACCGTATTCTTTGCCAACGTGGATACAAAACTGGAAACTGGGTAACGATACGTTAGAATTTCAGGATTTACAAATACTTATTTCCTGTCATCGCTTGACACAACTTGGCATATTTCTAAAGCTTGAAAAAGGTTATCAGGATTTCTGCATATTTTTTTCAAGTTTTGTTGCATCTTATCAATATGCTTGAATTCGAATTGGGACTGTAAATTTTAAAAGGATATGCTAAATTGTGTATCGGAATATTTCTCAACACTACTGGGTTATTCTTCAAATGTTAATCCATTTTCTGCCCTTGTTTAATTCACACGGCTTTAAAAAACTTTAAAAGAATCTTGAATTTACTTTTACTTCCGGTGAAAACACAAAATGAATTTCTCACCAAATTCATTTCTAAAATCACAAGTTTCATAAAACTTCAAAAGTATGTGCGACTTTGTGTTTCAGGTTTCAAGTTTCACCATTTATGTGACTGAGGCTTGAGCTGTAGCTTCTGTTGTTTACACTGCATTATTAGATGCACCGCGGGATAAATATTTAGATAATCAATTATGCATGCAGGCAGGTGAGTTATTGAATATCTTACGCTATATAAATTGAGGTAATGACAAGAAATCAACATTTTTTGGGTATTAGTTTTGGGGCTTTTTAAGGTGATGCGTGGTCAAATGGTGTACCTAATAGTATTAAGCTAATACGAACGGCGATGTTTGGTGCGGAGTGCAGTATGCAAAACTATGAGACAACATAATAATACAAACTGGAAATGTTTATTAAATCAATCAATGAAAATATTTGTATATTCCAATCAATTGGTTAAAGTAGAATTAGAATTATTAATAAATATTCAAATTGTCAGAAAATCAGATTACCTATTCTGAAACACAAATATTAGAATTGTACAAGATTAGCGTAAGAATTAGAATGATGAAAACCAGAAATCTAAAATCTAGCTGGAAAACTTGAAGTTGTAAACTTGCACAATGTATAAATACCGACACGTCAAATTATATATTATGTTACAATAGTTGATAGGACAAATTAATGAATTTACACTTAGATCTGTATATAAAATAACGTTTTCAAAAATTTAAAAACTGAATTCACAACAAAAAGTTTTACAAATTTACAATAATGCGCAGTTTATTGACAGAGTTCCAAGAAATTATTACAATGGTAGTCACCATTATTTTCCCATACCTAAATCTTACTATCTAAACTATCAATGGAAATTTTCTACTTTCTTCCAGATATTCCGCAAGATCATTCAATTCAAATCTTTTTGCAAAGCTAACCAGCGCATCAATATATTCAGTACAATTGTAGACACGCACTGGAACCGCGGCAGTGTGCACAAAGCGAAGTATTGTTCCCAAATCTTGCCCAGAAATGTCAGGAAGCTTTAAAACGGAACTTGTCTCCTCTGCCAACATGGAATATAGAACTGGGCAACGTACTCTCAAAATTTCGGGATTTAGAAAAAATTCTTTGTCGTCACTTGAGACCACTTTGCGCATGGCTAAATCCTGAGAAACTGTATCAGGATTTTTGCATAGTTTTTCCAAATCACGTTGCAACTTTTCTACAAGTTTTTGTTCAGTATCAACCTTTAAACAGTACAACACAGGAGAAACAGGTCGAGTGCAAGTTTCCTCAAAATGGTATAAATTGACAATAAGGCTCAAATACAGGCTTCCGCCGGCGTTAACACAATCGCGAAATTCGGCTTCAAAAGGAAGGTGTACTTGGGGAAGAAACCGACTATGGCTCATTGAATCCTGTATCTTGCACAGGGGACCTGTAGAAAGTAAAACATTTTCGTAAATGAAATTAAATAAAGTTTGCACATTGCCATGACCTCTTCAAATAGTCTACTCGCTTCTTCAAATACAAATATAACTGTTTACTTGTGTCGCTGCGAAACACGGATCCTTCATTAATTTCAACTTGGAGTGTGGCAAACAGTTCCGACAGTTCGGTAGCATCCCCACTGAGTTCCTCGTCCAAGGCCACATTAGGATTTATCCATATCCTTCCTTCTTCCCGATCGCAAGTCAAGTAGCATTTAAATTTGAGAGGAAATTTAATACTAGAACCCATTTCAAAACGATGGATTTGCGCTTCCACTGCTTCCTTTGAGTCTCGAATTTCCGAAAAGTTGGGGATGTTCCAGTTGACACGGTATTCCTCCTTCCGTGCCTATAAATTGCAGATATCACAAAATACACAATAGTCTACGCCGTAGACTCTACGGTAGAATTGGAATTTACAAATCAATCCGTTTGAAATATAACTTACCTCGGTAGACGCAATTTTGTGAAAACGGCTCATGATTTTGAAACTGAAAAGAAATTTTTATCTTAGAATATTTCGTTTGCTTAGAAGAGTATTCAATCAAGTATTGCAACAGCAACACCTATAATATCTATGAAGCTTCGGCAGTTTAATAAATATTTTGCGTTTACAATCTCAGGCTTAGGTTTGACAATAATCCTTGTCATGTATAGAGTAGTAGTACATTTGTTTGCAAATTAGTGAAGTAAATGATCTGGGTTTCGAAAGAAGTTATGCTTTAGTTGACCATGAATGTTACGCTAGCACTAACTTTTGTTTCTGAATATATTTACTAGTATATGAACACATGCATATATATATTTATGTATATGCACACATATGAATCTAAATTTGAAAAGATGTGACTTCGGAGAATTTGGGATTTTAGAAAGCTCCCATAATATTAATCCCTTGTAAAGGGTTACAATTTAAAATTACCGGAATTGGCTGCATTAAAGGAGTTCATTGTTTTAAAAGGGTTCACACCGACGCAGTCCAGAAAAGCATCAATAGGTAAAGGGTTGCATTCGGCACTATTTTTCTTCCACTTGGTAGCCATAAAACAATAAATATATATATACAAAATTGAATTATTGCTTTAAGTCAGTCCAGCATGCTAAGCATCCATGCATGCGAAGGATGTAGCATGTCATGTATTAGGGAAAAAAACAAAAAGGTGATGACTTTGTTTGAATATCTTAGGATATTTTGTCTGAATAATAAATAATTGTAAACGTGAGTGCATCACTTTGCAGCCAGCCAGATTTAAGTATTTTGCTAAGCTTGGTTTGTAAAAGTTTCAATGTAAGTGTGCATTGTTGCATTAAAAACGTTTCACGCCTAAAAAGGGTTTGTACGTAAAGCATACTCATTGGGAATTAAAGGGTCCTTATATTTTTTAAGTTCGATAAGTACTTTTACTTCACACGGTGAAAAAGGGTTTGCTTCACTGTTCATTAAAATCTCAACCCTACATCTTGACATATTTTGACACTTTGGACAGCTTGCTTTGGAAAATAATTTGTCACTTTTAATTTGCTATCACACGATATATTATATGATAAAAGCATCATTTTGCATTCAAAATTGACAGTGACAGTTACAAGATTCTTACAGGCCTTTTAATTTACGGCCTTAATTTGTTGGTCAGAATTTTAATTTGTTGGCCATGTAACCGTGTCGGAATCTTAGCTATAACACATGGAGGAATATATCAAATTGGTTCCAAAAAAGGTACGTAGTTATGCATTAAGATTAGATAGTTTGTCGGTTTATTATAAAAAGTTAAAGCCTACAATTTGTAGGCTACAAATACTTATTTTCATTTCTCCTCTTATTATAGGGGTTCATGGAATACCATGCGTTTACCTGGAAAATTGGCGACTTCGCTAAAATATCCAACAGCAAACAAGCTTTGGAGTTACAACATTTTTATTTTAAAGTGGGTTCTACTATAGGACTTGATTTAAAATGGAAATATTCCATTACCTTGGAAGAAACTGACACAATTGCGTTTCTTCGACCAGACGTTGAATTAGTGGGAGACGTTCCCGAGAATGCACACTTTCTAACGGTCGCATTTTTGACCAATCTCCGTCGACCAGTAGGACTGCTTCGCTTTAAAGCAGGTAGGAAATTATGATCACGAATAATATAAATCCAACAAAAAATGATTTTCACTAATCGCACAACTGGAATATTTCTTATAGATACTTATCAAATAGGCAGGGAGTCCATATCGGATATGACTCACAACTCGGATCTACATGAGCATCCTTTAGAACCGGATGGAAGCTTATCTTTATCCGTCATTTTCCTGATCTGCAACATGCGAAAAATCCCACCTACTATATCGCAAAATGATCTAATGACTTCCTTGTTGACTTGGGTTTATGAAAAGAAGTTCATAAAAAAGTGGCAAGACGACTTTGAAACCATGTACACACAGTGCTCCGGGAATGCTCCAAAATTAGGAGTGAAATTAATTACTAAAGACGGTCGGGAATTTTTGGCAAATCAAGCTATCCTGAAAGTTCGTAGTCCAGTTTTTCGTTCCATGTTTCAAACGCCCATGTTTGAAGCACAAGAAGGAGTTGTCAAAATTGATGACATTTCCGGTCCCGCATTTGAAGCCCTTTTAAACTTCATGTACACCGGAAAGCTACCGGAGAGTTGGAAAGAACCTGAAATTCTTGAGGAGTTTATTTACGGTGCTTTCAAATACATTTTGGATGATCTGCAAACGTTTTTTGGAAGAATGATGGTCTTTTTGTGTGCTGACGAGGAACAGGAAGGGAGTAAGCAGAACTTGGAGCAGTTGGCAGACATGCTGAACATCAAAATGGAGAAGGATTGGAATACTTGCTTGGAAAATTTTATCAAAAAAGATTCCCATGCTGGGTTGATCGCACTCTTTGAGCTTTTAAAACCGAAGGATAACATGGAGCCAAGGATTTTAATAGCATTTTTAGGCATAGCATATCAATATGACTATTATGTCTACTGAAGCTTCTTTTACTTTGAACATTGACTGTATGATTGTAAATTTTATTCTCTGTGGTTTTGAAAATTTCATTCATCATCATCATTTCTTTGTGTATCGTGTATCCGCGTATCATTTTTTCGGATGGAGATGTGTGAGTTTCTTCATTGCTTACTTTATTAAATATCGCAGATACTTCATAAGTTTCTATTCCGGCCATCTGGCGAAACGCGATTTTCTTAGCAATGAATTATACATATATTTCGCATACATATACTAGCGGATCTTGCGCTGTTTCCTATAGGATTTTATGTTATGTAATTATTTACTTAACACTTGCGATACTTCTGTTTTTTAAAAATTTATTGGTTTATTACTTTTGGGGCTACTTGAGATTCTTCATGTCAAAATGACATTTCGGGAAGTTTATTTTGGTATAAATATATATTATGGTAGATTTTAAATAAAAACTGAAAATGTACATTTTGATGATGGTACTGCTATTAGGATGGTTTATTGTGCATACTACTTGCATACTTACCTACTACTTGCATCTACTTGCATCTAGTCCGGAAATGTATTACATTTTACTACTTGTACTAGTACTTTCACTTCAAATACTTTAGCGCTTATCCAGCTCATCAAAATCTGAAACCATTACTAATTGATTTATGCCAGTAAATCTAATAATAAGTCTTGTTTCGTTAGCTAATTTTTGAATATAAAACTAGGCAACGCTTTGATAAAAATTCGGGATTTCCAGAAAACTCTCTGTCACAACACACAACGGTCTATATCCTATAGCTTGCGGATATGGTAATCCTCAGTTTTCAAATATAATGAAACGACAGAGTCACGCATTCTCAAACGCGTATACACCAATCTAAAAACTATAGTAGTGGTAAGTATGTTGGCAGTGCATCATGGGTTTTGGGACTGTTTGAAACTTTGCATGGTCAAAATGCCACTATTATTCAGGGGTTCCGAAATACTATTTGAAAAGTATTTAAATACTATTTCAAATACCAAATACTGTATTTTGTATTTAGTATTTGAAATACTTTTAAATTTCAAAAGTATTTTGTATTTTGTATTTCAAATACAATTTTTCCAAGCCTGTATTTTGTATTTTGTATTTCAAATACTTTTCAAAAATATATTTGAGAAATCTTGACACCAACACGTAGAAAAAACATAATTTTGCTCTAAAATACAAGCCTGTGACAATTGCTGAGCTCAAGGATTACCAAAATAAAGCATCAAATTCTATTTCGCTGTTCGCTCAGTATTTACAAATGCGTAACATTGTTAAGGTGAAGTTTAAGAAGCGTTTATTGCTGCCTCGTTCTCAATGAAGCACTAATTACTGCAGTTTTTAATAAACTCTAATTGATTTTTAATCCATGGAGGTGTAATTTAAAGACCACGCAAAGAGAATTTGGTAATTAAGAGTTTTTGGAACGTTTAGCTATACCCAATTCAAATTAGCTTAAATATTTTCTCTAAAGTTTATTGGGCTTTTGTATTTCGAAAGTATTTGATATTTTGTATTTGAAATACTATTTGTTGCCTCGAGTATTTTGTATTTTGTATTTGAAATACTTTCAAAATTCAAAAGTATTTTGTATTTTGTATTTGAAATACAATTTCAAAGTATTTCGGAACCCCTGCTATTATTTTGTGTGGAATGCTATGTTAGGGAAGATTTACTAGATCATGAATTCATCAAGGTTGAAATTGGTTGTACACAATTTGTCACCATTTTAAACATAAACTATAATGCATATTAAGAATACAATCAGCGCTGAAGTACCTGGCGGTGAAATTACACAATTATTTTCCAGGAAAGTAACAAAGGAGTGACTTTTCATTAAATTGAGCCAACAAATCTGCAAAAATACTCATTCCATGCAGGAAAAATTGTTATATTGGAGTTATGCAAAATTTAATATTAAAATATTCAATATTAAGTATATCAAAAATCTTGAATTACATGGTACTGCCAATTGGCCAAAAAATAGCAAATTTGTTTGTAGATTCAGATGGTCTGCATTCAACGGTTTTCGTTTTTAATGAAAAGCAGAAGAAAGTAGAAACTCCAAAAATTCCCTGAATTCTGCATATTTTTGACAATTTGAAGTTATTAAATGACAAGAAATCAACATTTGTTGAGAATCGAGAATATGTTCGGGTTTTTGTTTTGGGGATTCTTAAGATTTTTCGTGGTCAAATGGTGCGAACGGTGATGTTTATGATGCGTGGTGTGCTATACTAAGAAAACATAAACTAAATACAAACTGGAAATGTTTACATATTTATTAACAACTGTTAGTATCTTCCAATGGATTGGCTAAATTAAAATTAGAACTATTACTAAATCTTAGGATTGTAAATCGTGTAAACTATATTTGCGCCAGGTAAAAACCGAATTTGAAAACGCATTGTAAACTATTGAGATATGAAAACTGGAAGTCCAAAATCTAGCGCGAACACGTGAAGTTATAAAATGACGTCAAATAATTTATTAATATTATGTTGAAATAGCTGTTCATAACTTTACTACAAAATCAATCTACATTTAAAATTGCATGTAAAATAACGTATCAAAAACGAAAAAACTGAATTTACAACGAAAAAGTTTACACATTTACAATAATGCGCACTTTGTTGGAAGACGTCCAAGAACTTATTATTGGCAGTCCCCATTATTTTCCATACCTATATGTTGCCCCTCATTCTTGCTATCTAACTTATCACTGGAAACATTTTACTTTCTTCCAGATATTCCGCAAGATCATTCAATTCAAATCTTTTGGCACAGCAAACCAACCCATCAATACTTCCAGTAGAATTCACGACACCCACTGGAACCTCGGCAGTGTGCACAAAGCGAAGTAGTGTTCCCAAATCTTGTCCAGAAATGTCAGGAAGCTTTAAAACGGAACTTGTCTCCTCAGCCAACATGGAATATAAAACTGGGCAACGTACTCTCAAAATTTCGGGATTGAGGAAAAACTCTTGGTCGTTACTTGAGACCACTTTGCGCATGGCCAACTCCTGAGAAACTGTATCAGGATTTTTGCATAGTTTTTCCAAATCACGTTGCAACTTTTCTACAAATTTTTGTTGACAATCAAACTCTAAACCGTACAATACAGGAGAAGAAGGTCGAGTGGAAGTTTCCTCAAAATGGTATAAATTGACAATAAGGTTCAAATACAAGCTTCCGTCGGCGTTAACATAATTACGAAATTCGGCTTCAAAAGGAAGGTGTACTTGGGGAAGGAACGGACTGTGGCACATTGAATTCCTTATGTTGCACAGTGGACCTGTAAATTGTAAAACATTTTCGTAAATTAAATTAAATAAAGCTTGCACATTGCCATGGCCTATTCAAATAGTCTACTGTTTCTTCAAATATAACTGTTTACTTGTGTCGCTGCGAAACACGGATCCTTCATTAACTTCAACTTGAAGCGTGGCAAACAGTTCGGTAGCATCCCCACTGAGTTCCTCGTCCAAGGCGACATTAGGATTGATCCACATCCTTCCATATACCCGATCGCAGGTCAAGTAGCATTTAAATTTTACTGGACGTTTAATGCTAGAACCCATTTCAAAACGATGGATTTGCGCTTCTACTGCTTCCTTCGAATCTCGAATTTCCGAAAAGTTGGGGATGTTCCAGTTGACACGGTATTCCTCCTTCCGTGCCTATAAATTGCATTTATCAATAGTTTGCGCTAAAATTTACAAGTGAATCCGTTTGAAATATAGCTTACCTCGGTAGACGCAACTTTGTGAAAACGACTCATGATTTTTGAAACTGAAAAGAAATTCTTATCTTTCAATATTTCGTTTGTTTACAGGAGAATTTAATCAAGATTGCAACAACAACAACTAAAATATCTATGAAGCTTCGACAGGTTTCAAAATATTCTGTGTTTAAAATCGTATGCCTAGTTGTAGATTTGTTTGCAAACTATTTGAGTTCCGAAGTGGGACCATGAACGTTAATCTAGCATTAACTTATCTATCTGAATAAATGTGCGACTCCGGAGAATTTGGGTTTTTTGAAAGCACCCAAACTATTAATCCTTTGTAAAGGGTTACAAGTTAAAATTTCTGAAATGGGCTGGATTATATGAATCCATTGTTCTAAAAAGGGTTCACACAGACGCAGTCAAGAAAAGCATCATTGGTAATGGGTTGAAATTGGCACTAATTTTCCTTCATGTAATGGTCATACAACATATTGAAAATGGATTACAATTTCAGCTGAACTAAAAGTGTATAACCCTTTACCTACGACATAGGTCCTATGTGTGTGTGCTTTAACGGCTTGCTTTGTAAAATTCAGGGTAAATTTTGCCTTGCAAGGTATGATAAGATTGTGATAATAGCTTATTTAAATAGCGGAGCGACTTCTTAAGTTTTCGTCTATGCGTTTGTCTGTCTGTCACACGCCAGCACCGATTTTTTTAAAACTTAGCCCAAAGCTATCTTGATATAAGAGGAAGAACTTTATTGATTTTGGTCCAAATCTGTTCACCACTTGAGATAAGGTTGGGAACAAAGGTCATTTCTTAAGCAAAGTATAGGCTCATTCGAAAGCTCTGATGCTCCTAGTCTATGGTCTTCCAAGATCTTACGTCACGAGGTCCAATGTCAAAAGGCAAGAAACATGCAAATTCAATCCACAGCTAAATCCAGCTTTTCATCATAACTATTAAGTTTATAGTGAATACCGTTTGCTATTTAAAGTTAACGATTAAAGATAAAATTCAATTAATTGCTAATGGTACAATATTACTCAGTTTGCGCTGGTTTAGCATGCATGTTTATTCAATCCACTTTGTTGCTATTGAGTAATAAAAAGATAGATTCGTAATATTAATTCATTCTTATTATATTTCATGCTACAAAAATTATAATACATGTACTTGTATGAAAAAAATACAAAACTACATTATTGCTTTGAATCAATCCAGCATACTAGGTACCCATGCAAACAAAGTGAATTATCTAGCATATCCTGTATTAACAAAAAACAAAACTGATGGCTTTGTTTCTTTCTGAATAATAATGGTAAACGTGGGTACATCCCTGAGCATCCAGATTTAAATAGCTTGTTAAGCTTGCTTGGAATGTAAAGAGTTTGCAGGCAAGTCTCTATTGCAATTGCGATACAAAACAATATAATGTTCTAAAACGTTTCACACCTAAAAAGGCTTTGTAAGTAAAGCATAGTCAGTGGGTATTAAAGGGTCTTTATATTTTGTAAGTTTGATAGGTACTTTTACTTCACACGGTGAAAAAGTGTCTGCTTGATTGTCCATAAAATCACAACCCTACTTTTTGACATATTTTGACACTTTGGACAGCTTGCTTTGTAAAATTATTTGTTACTTGTACTTTGCCATCACACGATAATACTATATATGATAAAAGCATCATTTTTCATTCAAATTTGACAGTTTGACAGTTACGAGAATTTTAAAAGCCGTTGGATTGTACATTGAAGGCATTAATTTGTTGGTCAGAATTTTATATGTAACCGTGTCGCAATCTCAGCTATAGAAAATGGAGGAATGTAACAAATTGGTTCCGAAAAAGGTACGTATTTAATACATTTAGATTATATAGGTTGTCAGTTTATTGGCATTATAAAAAATAAGGCCTACAAATACAATTTTTCATTTATTCATTCATTTCATCCTCTTATTATATTATAGGGGTTCATGGAGCACCATGTGCTTACCTGGAAAATTGGCGATTTCGTTAAAATATCAAACAATCAACAAGCTTTGGAGTTACAACACTTTTATTTTAAAGTGGGTTCTACTATAGGACTTGACTTAAAATGGAAATATTCCCTTACCTTGGCAGAAACTGGCACAACTGATGTTCTTCGACCAAACGTTGAGTTAATGGGAGACGTTCCCGAGAATGCACACTTTCTAACGGTCATGTTTTTGACCACTTCACGTCGAACAACTCTACTACGCTTTAAAGCAGGTAGGAAAATTATGATCACGAATAGAAATAACATATAAATCCAACAAAAAATGATTTTCAATAATAGTTCAACTGGAATATTTCTTATAGATGCATATCGAATTGACAAAGAGCCCATAGTGGATTTATATGCAAACAAAGATCTACATGAGGATCCTTTGGAACCGGATGGAAGCTTATCTTTAACCGTCCATGTCCTGATTTGCAATATGCAAAAAATGCCACCTACTATATCGCAAAATGCTCTAATGACTTCCTTGCTTGCTTGGGTTTATGAATACAAGTTCATCAAAAAGTTTCAAAAAGACTTTCAAACCATGTATACACATCGCTCCGGGAATGCTCCAAAATTAGGAGTGAAATTAATTACTAAAGACGGTCGAGAATTTTTGGCAAATCGAGCTATCCTGGAAGTTCGTAGTCCAGTTTTTCGTTCCATGTTTCAAACGCCCATGTTTGAAGCACAAGAAGGAGTTGTCAAAATAGATGACATTTCCGGTCCCGCATTTGAAGCCCTTTTAAACTTCATGTACACCGGAAAACTACCTGAGAATTGGAAAGAGCCTGAAATTCTTGAGGAGTTTATTTATGGCGCTTTCAAATACATGCTGGATGATCTGCAACGGTTTCTTGGAAGGATGATGGTTTATTTGTGTGGTGACGAGGAACAGGAAGGGAATAAGCAGAACTTGGAGCAGTTGGCAGACATGCTGAATATCAAAATGGAGAAGGATTGGAATACGTGCTTGGAAAAGCTTATTAAAGAAGATTGCCATGATGGCATGGCAGCTACTTACGAAGAATTAAAGTTGAAGGATAACATGGAACCAAGATATTTAATAGCATTTTTAGGCACAGCATATCAATTCGACTATTGACAGCACTATCGACTATCAATTCTTTTTGCTTTGAAGACTATGAACTTTGAAGATTGACTGCGTGATTGTAAATTTTATTCACTACGGTTTTGAAAGTTTCATCATCATTTCTTTGTATATCCACGTAACATTTTTTCGAATGGAGATGTTGTAGTGTATTCATGGATTAATTTATTGATTTCTTACTTTTGGGCCTACCGGAGATTTTGCATAGTCAAATGACATTTCGGGAAGTTTATTTTGGTGTAAATATTTATTATGCTTGATTATTATAAATAAAAACTGAAAATGTACATTTTGATGTTGGTACTACTATTACGATGGTTTATGATGCATGCTTGCTTATTAATTGCATATAGTAGTCCGGTAATGTATTACACTTGTGGCAGTCTGCACAAAATCTGAAACCACATCCACAACTGCCAGGAAAGCTAATAATGGCATTTGTTTCTTCTGCAAACATTGAATATAAAACTAGGCAACGCACTAATAAAATTTCAGGATTTTCAAAGAACTCTGTCACCGGCACAACATTCCATATCCTCATGGCTTGCGAAAATGTCTCTACGTCTGTTCATTACAAGTTAATCCTCTGGCTTCAAAAACAATTAAAAGCTAGAATCACACCTTCGCTTTCACTTCCGGTGAAAGCACTATACAAAATCCATTGCATATCGCCAGAAAGTTTATAAGCACCATATATTTTCCCATCATGTCGTTCATCCACCTCTTACAAGATAAAATCCTAGATAACTGACATCAAAAACACAGAGAAATCAAATAAGAAATTGCAAAAAACCGAAGGCAGTCCTTTTAGAAGATTTTAAAATGTTGCAAACACCCATGTTTAAAGCAAATAATAGAGTTGTGAAAATTGGCAACGTTTTCTGTCCAACATTTGAAGAAGTACTTGCTGGGGGATTTGCAACAGTTTCTTGAAAGGATCAGGGTCTGTCTGTGTAATGGCGAGGCACTGGAAGGGAACAAGCAGAGCTTTAAGGAATTGGCAGAAATGCTGAATAATAAAAATAAAATAAATTGCAAAAGCACATAGTTAAGTATCGCCTTAAAAAAGTCTTAATCAGGGCCTTAAAGCACAAATTTTTACAAACCGACTCTAAAATTGTAATCCTGGTCAAAAACTGACCTAAAATTATGTGTTGCACAGCATGTACGCTGTAAAACTGCTGTATCTGGTAGTTAAGGTCCTGAATCAGGGCCTTAAAGCACGATTGCAACAAACTGGTTGTAAATCTGTAATGCTTGTTAAAAACTGACCTAAAATCATGTGTCGCATGCTATAGGTGCTATTATGAAAAGTTGTGAAGTCGCTGTGACCTCTGACCTAGAGTTGACCTATTGACCTGAAATTCATTAGGATTGTTACTGAGGTGCTATTGTGTCTGTACACCAAGTTTGGCTGTAAAATTACGTGTCGCACTGCATGTACGCTGTAAAACTTCTGTATCTGGCAGTTAAGGTCCTGAATCAGGGCCTTAAAGCACAAATTGTAACAAACTGGTTGTAATCTGTAATGCTTGTTAAAAACTGACCTAAAATCATGTGTCGCATGCTATAGGTGCTATTATGAAAAGTTGTGAAATCGCTGTGACCTCTGACCTAGAGTTGACCTATTGACCTGAAGTTCAATATGGTTATGGCTGAGGTGCTGTAGTATCTGCATACCAAGTTTGGTTGCAATCGGTTCAGCCATTACAGAGAAAACGCATAAATTCTATGTCTGGCAACAAAAAGAGCCTGAATCAGGGTCTTAGAGCCTGAATTTTGAAAAACAAACTGCACCATCGGAGTCCTGGTAAAAAACTGATCTAAAATCATGTCTCGCATGTTATATGTCCTATGCAAAAATATTTTACCGTTGGTGACCTCTGACCTTTAGAGTTGACTGATTGACCTGAAATTCAATAGGGTTGTGGCTGAGGTGCTCTAGTATGTGTGTACCAAGTTTGGTTGTAATCGGTGCAGCCATTGCTGAGAAAAACGCATACGGCCGGACGGCCGGCGCACGGACGGCCGGACGGACGGCCGGAACACAATATTATCAAGTATCTGAGCGATACTTAAAAATATGAGAAGATATCTGTTTGGAGAACTTTGTGAAAGATTGCCGGAATGGACCTGTGGTACGTTTTATGTTTGAGCCTTTGAAATTGAAGGAATTCGAACTTAAATTAATAAAACGCCATATTTAATGGCAATTAAATTACGCTGCAATGCTGCCGTAGAATGGATATTTCTGCGTGAAAGATATAACAGGGGGTAAAACGTAGCAATTATAATATTGTAATCTACATTTTCTACATATTTTTCAAAATGTAAATCCAAAACGTTTGTTGTGTAAACCAATCACAAAATTGGACGTTGGCTTGGGTTTCGGGACTACTCGAAACTTTGCGTGATCAAAACGTCACTAGTCTATGCTATTATTTTTGCTGGATTGCTATGTTACACAAGATTTACTACATTGTGAATTAGTCAAGGTTGAAGTTGTTTGTAAAACATAAAATAACATGCATATTATTCAAAATGCAAATAATGCTGAAGAAGTACCTGGTGGTGCACGTAATTAATAATTTTCCAGGAAGCTAACAAAGGAGTGATTTTTCATTAAAGTGACCAATAAATCTGCAAAAATACTCATTCTACGCAGAAAACATTTTAATTATTCAATTACAATTGTAAATAATTAGCACCTGATATAGCGGAGTTATACAAAATTTGATAAAATATTCGATACTCATTCAATCAAAAATCTTAAATTGCACGGTATTACCAATCGGCCACAAAATAGCCAATGTTCTTTTTAGATTTAGATAATATGAATCCAATGCTTTCGTTTAAAAAACCAAAGCAGCAAAAAAAATAACAACTCCAAAATTTTCCTGAATTCTACATATTATATTTTTGACAATTTGAAGTCGTAAATGACAAGAAATCAACATTTTTGAGAATCGAGAATTTGTTCGGGTTAAAGTTTTGGGGTTTCTTAAGACTTTTCGTGGTCAAATGAAATACCTAAGGCAAACGGCGATATGTTTATGATGCGATATTCGATATTCAGTATATCAAAAATCTTGAATTACATGGTACTGCCAATTGGCCAATTTTGTTTGTAGATTCAGATGGTGTGAATTCAACGGCTTTCGTTTTTTAATCAAAAACAGCAGAAACTAGAAGCTCCAAAATTTCCCTGAATTCTGCAAATTTTTGACAATTTGAAGTTTTATGACAAGAAAACAACATTTTTTGAAAATCGAGAATATGTTCGGGTTTTTGTTTTCGGGCTTTTTCAAGGTCAAGTGGTGTACCTAATGCGAACGGCGATGTTTATGATGCGTGGTGTGCAATACTGAGAAAACATAATAAATACAAACGGAAAATGTTTACATGTTTATTAACTGTTAGTATTAGTATATTCAAATCGATTGGCTAAATTAGAATTAAAAATATTAGTAAATATTAGATTAATACTATAATTGCGTCAGGTAAACGTTAGAATATTGAAACGTGACAACTAGAAATCCAAAGCCTAGCTGGAAAACCTTAAGTTACTTGCAAAATCTATAAATACGGATCTCAATTAATACACTATGTTTAAATACCAGTTGATAGGACAAATTCATGAATTTCCACTTAAAATAGCACGTATAATAACGTGTTAAAAAGGTAAAAAACGGAATTCACACCAAAAAAGGTTGCAAATTTACAATGATGCACACTTTTTGACAGTTTCAAAAGAAATAATAATTCGTAGTCAACATTATTTTCCATACCCTAGTCTTGCCCCTCATTCTTACTTTCTAAATTATCGCGGGAAACTTTCTACTTTCTTCCAGATATTCCGCCAGATCATTCAATTCAAATCTTTTTGCAAAGCAAACCAGGGCATCAATACTTTTAGCAGACTTGACGATACCCACTGGAACCACAGCCGTGTGCACAAAGCTAAGTAGTGTTCCCAAATGTTGGCCAGAAATGTCAGGAAGCTTTAAAACGGAACTTGTCTCCTCTGCTAACATGGAATATAGAACTGGGCAACGCACTCTCAAAAATTCGGGGTTCAAAAAAAATTCTTTGTCGTCACTTGAGACCACTTTTTGCATGGCTAAACCCTGAGAAAGTGTATCAGGATTTTTGCATAGTTGTCGCATATCTTGTTGCAACTTTTCTACAAATTTTTGTTCAGCGTCAACCCTTAAACAGTACATTACAGGAGAAGAAGGTCGAGTGGAAGTTTCCTCAAAATGGTATAAATTGACAATAAGGCTCAAACGCAGGCTTCCGTCCGCGTTAACATAATTGCGAAATTCTGCTTCCCAAGGAAGGTAAATTTGGGGAAGCAGCGGACTGTAGCTCATTGAATCCATTGTGTTACACAGTGAACCTGTAGAATTTAAAACATTTTGGTAAATTAAATAAGGTTCGCACATAACTTTATAATAATCTACTATAATATAACTGTTTACTTGTGTCGCTGCGAAACAGGGATCCTTCATTAACTTCAACTTGAAGTGTGGCAAACAGTTCGGTAGCATCTCCACTGAGTTCCTCGTCCAAGGCGACATTAGGACTAATCCACATCCTTCCGTATTCAGGATTGCAAGTCAAGTAGCATCTAAATTTGACAGAAAGTTTAATGCTAGAACCCATTTCAAAACGATGAATTTGCGCTTCCACTGCTTCCTTCGAGTCTCGAATTTTCGAAAAGTTGGGGATGTTCCAGTTGACACGGTATTCCTCCTTCCGTGCCTAAAAATTCCAGAAATTCCCAAAATGCACTATAGTTTTCGCTAGAATTGGAATTTACAAATCAATTTTTTTGAAATATATCTTACCTCGGTAGTCGCGATTTTGTGGAAACGAGTCATGACTTTGAAACTGAAAATCAATTCTTATCTTAGAATATTTCGTTTGTTTAGAAGAGAATTCAGTCAAGATTGCAACAGCAACAACTAAAATATCTTTGAAGCTTCGGAAGTTTAAAAAATGTTGTGCGTTTACGATCTCAGGCTTAGGTTTATCAAGGATTATTGTCTAGTATAAAGTAGTTGTACATTTGTTAGCAAACTAGGGAAGTAAATTATCTGGTTTAAGACAGAAACTTGTAAAGTTGACTGCATGCATGATACTGATGCTACTCTAGCACTATCTTTTTGTTTCTGAATAACCACATAGTATATGAACATAAATTTGGAAAGGTGTGACTTCGTAGAATTTGGGATTTTAGAAAACACACATAATATTAATCTTTTGTAAAGGGTTACAGTTTAAATTGCTGGATTGGGCTGGACTACACGAGTTCATTGTTCTAGATAGTCAAGAAAAGCATAAATAGGTAAAGGGTTGCAATCGGCACTAATTTTCTTTCACTTGGTGGCTATACATCAAGTTATTTGCAAGAAAATATATTTAAGGAATACTTACAACACTAAATTTTTGTTTTAAGTCAGTCCAGTATGCTAAAGACATCCATGCAAACAATGTGAATGATCTGATCTAGTACCATGTCATGTATGAACAAAAAACAAAACTGAAGATTTTCTTTGAACACACTAGGATTTGGTTTCTGAATAATAATGGTAAAACTGGGTACTTCACTGAGGACCCAGAATTAAGTACCTTGCCAAGCTTGGTTTGTAAAGGTTTTAATGTAAGCCTCTATTGTTCTAAAAACGTTTCACACCTAAAAATGCTTTGTCAGTAAAGCATAGCCAAAGGGTAGTAAAGGGTCCTTATATATTTGATACGTATTTTAACTTCACACGGTGAAAAAGGTTTTGCTTGACTGTCCATAAAATCACAACCATAGTACTTTTTGACATATTTTGACACTTTGGACAGCTTGCTTTGTAAAATTATTTGTCACTTTTAATTAGCTATCACACGATATATTATATGATAAAAGCGTCATATTTCATTCAAATTTGACAGTTTGACAGTTACGAGAATCTTACAAGTTAGATTGATGGCATTAACTTATTTGTCAAAATTAAAGAACTGTGTTGTAATCTGAGCTATAGGACATGGAGGAAAATAATCAATTAATTCCAAAAAGGGTATGTAGTTATCAATTTAGATTATATAGTTTGTCAGTTTATTATAAAAATTTAAAGCATAAATACTTACTTTCATTTCTCCCCTTATATTTATTATAGGGATTCATGGAGTACCATGCGCTTATCTGGAAAGTTGGCGATTTCGTTAAAATATCGAACAATAAACAAGCTTTGGAATTACAACATTTTTATTTTAAAGTGGGTTCTACGATAGGACTTAATTTAAAATGTAAATATTCCCTTAAGTTGGAAAAAAATGGCACAATTGATGTTCTTCGACCAGACGTTGAATTAGTAGGAGACGTTTCGGAGAATGCACACTTTCTAACGGTCATATTTTTTACCACTATCCGTCGACCAGTTATGCTACGCTTGAAAGCAGGTAGGGAAATTATGATTACGAATAGGAAGGATATATAAATCGAACAAAATTCATTTTCACTAATCTAATTGAACAACTGGAATATTTCTTGTAGATACATATCAAACTGGCAAAGAGTCCATATTGGATATGACTCATAACGTGGATCTATATAAACATCCTTTGGAACCGGATGGAAGCTTATCTTTATCTGTCCATTTCCTGACTTGCAACATGCAAAAAATCCCACCTACTATATCGCAAGATGCTCTAATGACTTCCTTGTTGACTTGGGTTTATGATTACAAATTCAAAAAAAAGTGGCAAAAGGACTTTCAAAAAATGTACACACAATGCTGCGAGAATGGTCGAAAATTGGGTGTGAAGTTAATTACCAAAGACGGTCGGGAATTTTTGGCAAATCGAGCTATTCTGGAAGTTCGTAGTCCAGTTTTCCATTCCATGTTCCAAGCGCCCATGTTTGAAGCACAAGAAGGAATTGTCAAAATAGACGACATTTCTGGGCCCGCATTTGAGGCTCTTTTAAGCTTCATCCACACCGGAGTGCTACCAGAGAATTGGAAAGATCCTGAAATTCTTGAAGAGTTTATTTATGGGGCTTTCAAATACATACTGGATGATCTGCAACGGTTTCTTGGAAGGATGATGGTTTTTTTGTGTGGTGACCAGAAACAGGAAGAGAATAAGCAGAACTTGGAGCAGTTGGCAGAAATGCTGAATATCCAAATGGAGAAGGATTGGAATACCTGCTTGGAAAACTTCATCAAAGAAGACTGCCGTAATGGGTTGAATGAATTCTTTAAACTTTTAAAATTGAAGGAATTGGAACCAAGAGTTTTGATAGCATTTTTAGGCACAGCAGATCAATTCGAATGAAGCTGATATTGCTTTGAAGACTGCTTTCAAGATTGACTGTATGATTGTAAATTTTATGTGCGTTTTTCAAAATTGTTTTTTTTCTGATGGAGAAGTGTTAGTTTTTACATGGATTAATTCATTGGATTAATTCTTGGGACTACTTGAGATTCTCCTTGATTAAAATGGAATTTCGGAGTTTGATTTTGGTGTAAATATATATATTATGCATTGCTAGATTCAAGATTAAAAATAAAAACTGAAAATGTACATTTTGACGTTCGTACTACTAATACGATGGGTTATTTTGAATGGGTATTAATTTTTAAAAAAACATAATTAATATATAAAATAAAATGCATAAAATACCTACATAATTAATTGCATCTAGTCCGGTAATGTATTACACTTTACTACTTGCTACTTTGCAAGATCTTTCAGTTCAAATCTATTAGAGCTATAAACTTAGCTCATCAATATTTTCAACTGTTTCCAGTCTTGTGGAAGCTTGGCAGTGTGCCCAAAATCTGGAACCAGTACCAATTGATTGCCAAAAATTCCAGTAGACCTTATAAATAATAGGATTTCCTTATATTGAATATAAGACTAGGCAACGCTTTATTAAAAATTTGGGATTTTCAGAGAACTTGCTGTCTGACACAACATTCTATATCACCATAGTTTCCAAAATAGCAAAGCAAATGATCTGGTTTAAAAAAGTTTATAATTTAGTTGACTGCATGAATGCTATTAGCACTACCTTTTGTTCCTAAACAACGACATATTATATGAACCTAAATTTTTAAAGGGATGACTTCAGATAATTCAGAATCTTAGAAAGCATCCAACGATACTTGCCTTTTAAAGGGTTACAAGTCGCAATTTGCAGGATCGGGTAGGATTATACAAGTTCATTGTTTTAAAAAGAGTTCACACAGACGCAGTCAAGAAAAGCATCAATAGGTAAAGGGCTGCAGTCGGCACTAATTTCTCTTCACGTAGTGGTCATAAAACACATTTAAACATGATTTTTAATTTAGCTGAACTGAAAGTGCATAACCCAAATCTTTGTATGTTTTGACAGTTTACTTTGTAAAATTAATGGTAACTTTTGCTGTGCAATGTACGGTATCAAATGTGATAATGCGTTATAACGCTATCACGCTATCTATAACGCATTATTTGTAGAATTGCTGTGTAGCATGGAAGTTTCTTCAATCGACTTTGTAGCTTTTTAGTATTATATCTATATAGTTTAATTAATTATGAAATCTCTTGTTACTTGGATGAAGTAATATAAATACAAAAGTGCAATATAGTTCAGCATGCTAGGTATCCATACGCAATCGCCGCAATCTTAGCTATAGAAAATGGAAGAATTTAACGAATTGGTTCAGAAAAAGGTACGTACTGTAAAAACCCAGTTTATACCCGGACCTCTGTTTATATCCGGCCTAGAACTATAGCCGGGTCTAAAGGAATTTTTTTTTAGATTTTGCCCTACCCCGGATTATACCCGGGTGAAACTAATTGTAAACAGAAACATATAATACGCACTTATAGTACGCAAAGACAAACTAAGAAAATGTCTGAAAATTTTAAAATATTTAAATAATTTTAGAATTTACTTACAGTTTTTCTATAAAACTTTATAGAAAATCCAAAATTTGGATTTTTGCGCTGCGCGGTTTATAGCCGGGTCCGAGACTTGATGTTTGAAATCTTGCCTCGGGGTATAAACCGAGTTTTTACGTTAATTGTGCATTTAGATTAGATATAAATTTAGATTATATATAGTTGGTCGGTTTATTATAAAAAGTTAAAGCCTACAAATACTTATTTTCTTTATTCCCGATTCTCCTTATATTTTAGCGGTTCATGGAGTACCATGCGCTTCTCTGGAAAATCGGCGATTTCGTTAAAATATCGGACAATAAACAAGCTTTGGAGTTACAATACTTTAATTTTAAAGTAGGTCCCACTATAGGACTTGATTTAAAATGGAAATATTCCCTTGCCTTGGCAGAAACTGACACAACTGATGTTCTTCGACCAAACGATGAATTAGTGGGAGACGTTCCCGAGAATGCACACTTTCTAATGGTCATGTTTTTGACCACTTCACGTCGAACAACTCTACTGCGCTTTAAAGCAGGTAGGAAAATTATGATCATGAATAGAAATAACATATAAATCCAACAAAAAATGATTTTCAATAATAGCTCAACTGGAATATTTCTTATAGATGCATATCGAATTGACAAAGAGCCCATAGTGGATTTATATGCAAACAAAGATCTACATGAGGATCCTTTGGAACCGGATGGAAGCTTATCTTTAACCGTCCATGTCCTGATTTGCAATATGCAAAAAATGCCACCTACTATATCGCAAAATGCTTTAATGACTTCCTTGCTTGCTTGGGTTTATGAATACAAGTTCATCAAAAAGTTTCAAAAAGACTTTCAAACCATGTACACACAAAGCTCCGGGAATGCTCCAAAATTAGGAGTGAAATTAATTACTAAGGACGGTCGAGAAGTTTTGGCAAATCGAGCTATCCTGGAAGTTCGTAGTCCAGTTTTTCGTTCCATGTTTCAAACGCCCATGTTTGAAGCACAGAATGGAGTTGTCAAAATAGATGACATTTCCGGTCCCGCATTTGAAGCCCTTTTAAACTTCATGTACACCGGAAAACTACCTGAGAATTGGAAAGAGCCTGAAATTCTTGAGGAGTTTATTTATGGCGCTTTCAAATACATGCTGGATGATCTGCAACGGTTTCTTGGAAGGATGATGGTTTTTTTGTGTGGTGACGAGGAACAGGAAGGGAACAAGCAGAACTTGGAGCAGAAATGCTGAATATCGAAATGGAGAAGGATTGGAATACGTGCTTGGAAAAGCTTATTAAAGAAGATTGCGATCCTGGCTTGGCAGTTATTTACGAAGAATTAAAGTTGAAGGATAACATGGAGCCAAGAATTTTAATAGCATTTTTAGGCACAGCATATCAATTCGACTATTGACAACACTATCGACTATCAATTCTTTTGCTTTGAAGGCTATGTACTTTGAAGATTGACTGTGTGATTGTAAATTTTATTCGCTACGGTTTTGAAAGTTTCATCATCATTTCTTTGTTTATCCGCGTACCATTTTTTCTGATGGAGATGTGCTATTTTCTTCATGGATTACGTATCGCAGATACTTCATAAGTTTCTATTCCGTCCGTCCGGCGAAACACATTTCTCTCAGCAATGACTTCATATACATATATTTCGCATGCAGATACTAGAGGTTTTTGAATTTCCTATTGAATTTTTTGTTATTTAGTTGTTTACTTAACACCTGCGATACTTTTCTGTTTTTTTAAAAATTTATTGGTTTATTACTTTTGGAAATATTTGAGATTCTTCATGTCAAAAGGACAATTTGGGAAGTTTATTTTGCTGTAAATATTTATTATGCTAGATTATAGATAAAAACTAAAATGTACATTTTGTTGTTGGCACTACTATAACGATGGTTTATTTTGCATACTTGCATAATAATTGCGTATAGTCCGGTAATGTATTACTCTTGTGGCAGTGTGAACAAAATCTGAAAACATATCCAAAAATGCCAGGAAATAAATTAATGGCATTTGCTTCTTCTGCAAATATTTAACAACAACGCACTAATAAAATGTAGGGATTTCCAAAGAATTCTGTCACCTGGCTTCCATATTCTCATAGCTTGCAAAAATATCTCTACGTTTGTTCATTACAAGTTAATCCTCTGGCTCCAAAAACAATTAAAAGCTCTGGAATCACACCTTCGCTTTTACTTCCGGTGAAAGCACTATACTAAATCCATTGCATATCACCAGAAACTTTATAAGCGCCAATGTATATTCCCCCACCATGTCGTTCATCCACCTCTTACAAGATAAAATCCTAGATAACGGACATCAAAAACACGAAGACAACCCCACAAATCAAATTTTAAAAAATCCAAAAAACCGAAGGCAGTCCTTTTAAAAGATTTCATAATGTTGCAAACACCCATGTTTAAAGCACAGAATAGAGTTTTTGTGAAAATTGACAACGTTTCCTGTTCTGCATTTGAAGCTCTTTTGGGCTTCATGTACATCGGAAAGCAATCAGAAAATTGGAGAGAGCCTGAAATTCGTGAGGAATTTTTTAACGGATATTTAAGTAAATGCTGGGGGATTTGCAAAAGTTTCTTGAAAGGATCAGGGTTAATGTGTGTATTGGCGATGAACTGGAAGCGAATAAGCAGAGCTTTAAGGAATTGGCAGACATGCTGAATAATAAATTAGGAGCGAATTGGGATATTTGTGAAAGATTGCCTGAATGGAGCTGTGGTGCGTTTTATGTTTGGGAGCTTGAAATAGAAGGAATTCGAACCTAGATTTTTAATGGCAATTATTACGTTGTAATGCTGCCGTAGAATGAATATCTCTGCGTGAAAGATACAACAGGGGTAAAACAGAGCAATTGTAATCTACATTTTCTACATATTTTTTAAAATGTAAATACAAAATATTTGTTGTGTAAACCAATCGCAAAACTACAAGTATGTTGGCAGTTCATCTCTTGGGTTTTGGGACTACTCGAAATATTGCATGATTAAAATGTCACTAGTCTATGCTATTATGTTGGTGGAAAGCTACGTTACAGAAGATTTACTGTATCGGGAATTAATCAAGGTTGAAATTGTTTGTAAAACATAAAATAATATGCATATTAAAAATGTAAATAACGCTGAAGTACTGGGTGCTGGATTTTTCATTAAAGTGACCAACAAAATCTGCAAAAATACTCATTCCAGGCAGAAAAAATTACAATTATTCAATTACAATAATTGTTATAGCGGAGTTATCCAAAATTTAAAAAATATTCGATATTCATTCTATCAAAAATCATAAAAACAAAGAAAATAAAAACTCCAAAATTATCCTGAATTCTGCATATTTTTGGCAATTTGAAGTTCGTAAATGCCAAGAAATCAACAATTTTGGAGCATCGAGAATTTGTTCGGGTTAAAGTGTTGGGATTTCTTAAGACTTTTCGTGGTCAAATGAAATACCTAATGCGAACGAACAATAAATACAAACGGGAAATGTTTATTAACGGTTAGTTTATTCCAATCGATTGGCTAAATTAGAATTAGAACTATTAGTAAATATTAGAATTGGTAAACGTGTAAACTATAATTGCGTCAGGTAAACGTTAAAATGTTGAAACGTGATAACAAGAAATCTAATGTCTAGCTGTAAAACGTTAAGTTTCAAACTTGCAAAATCTATAAATACCAACATCAATTAATATAATATAATATATTGAAATAACCGTTGATAGGAAAAACTCATGAATTTCCACTTAAAATTGCACGTAAATAACGGGTCAAAAAGGTAAAAAACGGAATTCACAACAAAAAAGCTTAAAAATTTACAATGATGCAACACTTTTTGACAACTTCAAAAGAAATTATAATTATTAGTGGTCACCATTATTTTCCATACCTTCGTTTTGCCCCTTACTCTTATACTATCTAAATTATCACTGGAAACTTTCTAGTTTCCTCCAGATATTCCGCAAGATCATTCAATTCAAATCTTTTGGCACAGCAAACCAGCGCATCAATACTTTCAGCAGACTTGACGATACCCACTGGAACCACGGCCGTGTGCACAAAGCGAAGTAGTGTTCCCAAATCTTGTCCAGAAATGTCAGGAAGCTTTAAAACGGAACTTGTCTCCTCTGCCAACGGAATATAGAACTGGGCAACGTACTCTTAAAATTTCGGGATTTAGAAAAAACTCTTTGTCACTTGCGACCACTTTGCGCATGGCTAAATCCTGAGAAAGTGTATCAGGATTTTTGCATAGTTTTTCCAAATCTTGTTGCAACTTTTTTACAAGTTTTTGTTCAGTATCAACCTTTAAACAGTACAACATAGGAGAAGAAGGTCGAGTGGAAGTTTCCTCAAAATGGTATAAATTGACAACAAGCGTCATATGGGGTTGGGACATTGGGACTACAAAAGGATTTTATGCATATTTAATAGATCAAGAAATGCTACAAGATTTCTACTGCTTATATATTCACTTGGTCACTATTTAAAATATTAAAAAAGAAATAAAACTTTAGTAAAGTTGTAAAAGTACGCCCAGCGAAAAATTATTGGTGCCAATTCTAGCGAAAATGAATTCCCCACCCTTTAATTAGTCTAAATACCAAGTTTCAGCTCCATCCGAGCAAAACTGTAAAAAACTACCCCTGGGGGATGAGCCCTTCGCCACAGGGGTATTTGATTAATTTTGCTGAATTTTCCACCCTTCAATTAGTCTACATACCAAATTTGAGCTCAATCCGAGCAAAACTGTATAAAACTACCCCTGGGGGATGAACCCTTCCCCCCAGGGGTAATTGGTTAACTTTGCTGAATTCTCCACCCTTCAATTAGTCTACATACCAAATTTGAGCTCAATCCGAGCAAAGCTGTATAAAACTACCCCTGGGGGATGAACCCTTCCCCCCAGGGGTAATTGGTTATCTTTGCTGAATTTCCCACCCTTCAATTAGTCTACATACCAAATTTGAGCTCAATCCGAGCAAAGCTGTATAAAACTACCCCTGGGGGATGAACCCTTCCCCCCAGGGGTAATTGGTTAACTTTGCTGAATTTCCCACCCTTCAATTAGTCTACATACCAAATTTGAGCTCAATCCGAGCAAAACTGTATAAAACTACCCCTGGGGGATGAACCCTTCCCCCCAGGGGTAATTGGTTAACTTTGCTGAATTCCCCACCCTTCAATTAGTCTACATACCAAATTTGAGCTCAATCCGAGCAAAACTGTATAAAACTTCCCCTGGGGGATGAACCCTTCCCCCCAGGGGTAATTGGTTAACTTTGCTGAATTCCCCACCCTTCAATTAGTCTACATACCAAATTTGAGCTCAATCCGAGCAAAACTGTATAAAACTACCCCTGGGGGATGAACCCTTCCCCCCAGGGGTAATTGGTTAACTTTGCTGAATTCCCCACCCCTCAATTAGTCTACATACCAAGATTCAGCTTAATTCAACAAAAAATAGCAGTACTATAGCAGATCAATTTTTCGGACGGGACAGGAGGGGACAGGAGGGGACAGGAAGGGACAGGAGGGGACAGGACACTCAAACAATCTCATATACGCTGGGCGTAAATAAAAGGCATATTAAATCCTTGAGATTGTGCGGGGCCAAATTTGCCAAAAAGCTACTGTCGTCACTTGGGGTTTGGGGACTACAAAAACTTTGTATGCATATTTTACTAGACCATAAAATGTTACAAGATTGAAACTGCTTATATATTCACTGGGTCACTATTTCAAATTTTAACATGAAAGGCATATTAAAACAAATAGGTTAAGTATCAGCTAGAACTAGAGCAAAAAAATTAATTTTAATTTGCGCATGAATGGTCTTCTTAGTCGCATTGTATACTTGTAGTTAGTAGCAGTTCGCAAGTCGCAAGTCACTATACTCTTCTACTTGCCATTTACATATCAGTCGATTCTAGCACAAAAGGTTGCACCTTGTAACCTAGAACTGTTTCTAAATGTTGGCCGAAAGTGACTGGAAAAGCAAACTGATGCTTTCATCAACGATGAATACAAAACTGGTAAACACACAAATTAGAACCTTGGGATTTACATTTTACTTTCACTTTCTTTTCCGGGAAAGAAATTACAATACACCCTCACTATAGAGGCTGGTCTCGGGCGACATAATATATGGGCAATATGAAACAGTGATGTAGGTGTTTGGTGCATAGTATCAGTAGTACGTAATGCTGTGCATGTCATGAATAAAAACTGTAAATGTTTATTAAATGTATCGTTAAGTAACGATAGTATATTGCAATAAAATGGTTTATTTCCAAAAATTTAAGGTGCATCCATTAAGACGATTTACTACACGATGCCTCAGATCATTGGATACAAAACCAAGAAAATGTATTGAAAGTTTCAACTTTGTTTCTTTTAACCAAACCAAACGGCATTTCATTGAATTTAATTAATTAGAATTTTTACTTAAAAATACGTCACTTTGTATTGAAAAGAATGCTCTTTCTAAAGATACCGGAAGTATCATTTATGTATAGCTTGCACATCGTTGGGAAGATATCCGATTTGCATCTTGGAATCCTGAGAAAGTGACATCTTGAGTAGAATTAGTAAAATTTACACATGTAAACTAACAAGTTAACTTAGATCAGTTTATATGATTACTAAATTAGTGTTGTGGGTGGTATCAGTGAAAGAAGTGACCGTTGGTTTCAATCATAAGGCTTGATTCCTTGCATTAACTGACTGCTGACTGCCTTGCTGACTGCAAAATATCTACTTTGTTCCAGAAATTCCACAAGATCCATCATTCCAAATTTTTTTGCAACGTATACCAGCTCATCAGTAGTTTCCTCAGACACCTTCCAGCCTGTTGGAAGCGTAGCAGTGTGCACAAAGCCAAGCAGTGTTTCCAAATGTTGTCCAGGAATGTCAGGAAACTTTAAAACGGAACCTGTCTCCTCTGCTAACATGGCATACAAAACTGGACAACGTACTGTCAAAATATCGGGATTTACATAGAAGTCTTTGTTGTCACTTGAGACAAGTTTTGTCATTCTTAAAGTCTGAGAAAGTGTATTCTGACTTTTCAGTAGTTTACTCAAGTCTTGTTGCAATTTTTCACGGGCTTTTAATTCAAATTCGACCTGTGAAGTGGACAAGACTGGGTGTGGCTCAATGGAAATGTTTTCAAAATGGTATAAACTCACAGTTAGACTAAAATACAGGCTTCCGTCCGCGTTTACATAATTGGCATAATTGGGATCCCCCCTCACTTGGGGAAGAAAAGGACTGTAGCAAATAGGATCCATTAATAAGTTTGATATTGGAGCTGTAGAATGTAGAACATTTCAGTGTAAAAAATCAAATTTAAAGTTCGGACAGGATGCATAATATTCAATTAAGTTGTATAATAAACTGGTTACTTGTTTCGCTGCGAAACACGGATCCTTTATTAACTTCAACTTGCAGCGTGGCAAACAGTGCGGAAATATCCCCACTGGGTTTCTCGTCTAAGGCAACGTTTGGATTGATCCATATCCTTCCGCCTACCAAATCGCAAGTCAAATAGAATCGCAATTTGACAGGATGTTTAAATTTAAAACCCATTTCAAAACGTTGGATTTTCTCTTTCAAAGCTTCTTCCGAGCCTCGAATTTCCGAAAAGTTTTTGATTTTCCAGTGGATAGTGTATCTCTCTGCCAAGGCCTATATATTTAAGAGGGTACAATTAATAAAGTATTTTACATTGCAAAAGTAATTTACAAAGGTTAATCTCTTTGAAATATATCTTACAGTGCTAGTCGCTCCTTTGTAAAACTTGTCAAAACGAGACATTTCAAATTGAAAGCAAATAAATTCTTCGATAATATTCGTTTGCTCTAGAACAGAACTTATTTTAGCAGCAACTATATTATTTATGAAGCCTTGCCAGTTTTTAAATCATTATGCGCTAAGAATCTCAGTCTTGTGCATCATAAAAACTTGTAAAGTATATAGTAAACTTGTACACAGTACATTTTTGTTCCTACACTATTGAAGTAAATAAGTATCCAGTTTTAAGAAGAAGCGTTTGATTTAGTTTATTGAATGAATGCTCCGTCAGCTTTCAATTCAGAATAGAGAATAGAATTCAGGACACCTATAAGAATTCAAATACGTGTGAGAATTGGAGATTTTAGTCAGACCCCAGGCTAGACTTGTAAAGGTTCACAAGTTACAATTGTTGGATTACGGGTTCACTGTTCAAAAGAAGGCTTCTCACACAGCCATGAAAGGATCGATCCAATTTTATTTCACGCATATTGGTCACCAACACATTGAAAAAGGGTTCTAATTTTAGCTGAACTAAAAGAAAACCCTTTTCCCGTACGTTTCTACAATAATTTAGGATTTGTGCTATAGTATAGTGTGAAAATGAGATTCATGCATGTATTTAACATTTTTGCAGCAAATATGGTATATCTTATTTGTACAACCATGTAACAAAAATAAAGCTTGTCGAATGACTTTGGAACATTGTTTTGTTTAAATCTTTTTCTTTCTGTTTTTTGAAATATAATGGTAAGCTTAATTTTGGGGTACTTTACCGAGCACTCAGATCTGAGCAGTCGAAGAGATTGGGCTTGTAAAGGATACAATTACAAATTGTTGGATTACTATTAATTCTCTATATTGTATGTTGTTTTTAAAAAATGTTTCACTTCTAAAATGTAGTCCAAGTAATCACTAGGTAAAAACCCACAACCTTTTTTGTAATCTTTGCAGTTTGAATATTTCTTGAAACTTTTACTGTGTTATTGTACGACATCAATTTTTCATTCAGTTATGAAAGTTTTGATAGTGACAAGCATTTTACACCCTTCAAACAGTTAGATTGATAACATTAATTTATCCGTTCAGGCTTTTTAACTATATTGCAATTCATCTATCTATAACATGGAACGTGAAAAATTTTTGCCAAAACAGGTATGTACCTATAAATTCACATTACATAATTAGCAACTCATAAAAAAGGCAAACCTTAAATACATACTTTCATTTCTCTCTGTATATTATAGTGGTTTATGGAGAAACATGCTGTCAACTGGGAAATATTCGATTTCTTAAAAATTAGAAACAATAAACATCTTTTGGAATTACAACATTTAAATTTTGAAGTGGGCTCAAGAATAGAAGTTGTGACAAAGTGGAAATGTTCCCTAAAGTTGGAAACAAACGGTGGATTTAACGTTCTTCGACCAAACGTAGAACTAGTTAGTGACATTTCCGAGAGTGCACACTTTCTAACCTTCATAATTATTCAAACTCCAAAAGTATTACTCGTAAAAGCAGGTAAGACAAGTATGGTATTCTTAGAATAAGCCCACTGACAACTATAAGATAAAAAGTTGATATTTTGGTGATCAACAGACATGATCTGATTTTCACTAATTACCTATTTGATTGTTCTTATATAATGTAGATACGTATCAAACAAGCCACGTGTCCATATTGGATCTGTTTGCAAAAATGAATTTACTTGAGCATCCTTTGGATCCGGATGGAAGCTTGTCTTTAGACATCCATTTCTACATTTGCAACATGCAAAGAGTCCCACCTACTATAACGCAAAATGCTCTAATGACTTCCATGTTAACTTGGTTCTATGAAAACAAGTTCATCAAAAAGTTTCACAATGACTTTCAAAGAATGTACACACAAAACATTGATGATGGTCAAAATTTAAGAGTGAAATTAATTACTAAAGATGGCCGGGAATTCTTGGCAAATCGAGCCATTCTTGGAGTTCGTTGTCCAGTATTTCGTTCCATGTTTCAAACGCCCATGTTTGAATCACAGGAAGGAGTTGTCAAAATAGATGACATTTCCGGTCCCGCATTTGAAGCCCTTTTAAGCTTCATGTACACCGGAAAGCTACCTGAGAATTGGAAAGAGCCTGATATTCTTGGGGAGTTTATTTATGGTGCTTTCAAATACATGCTGGATGATCTGCAAAAGTTTTTTGGAAGGATGATGGTCTTTCTGTGTGATGACGAGGAGCTGGATGGGGAAAAGCAGAACTTGGAGAAATTGGCAGACATGCTGAATATCAAAATGGAGAATGATTGGAATACCTGCTTGGAAAATTTTATCAAAGAAGATTGCCATCCTGGCACGGTATTTATTTATGAACAATTAAAGTTGAAGGATAACATGGAACCAAGATATTTAATAGCAATAATAGGCGCAAATCTCCGATAACACGTATGTTGGCGATTTTGTGATTATGGACTGAAAATAGCGACTAGTTTGTAGTATAGGATTTGTTATGTGTTTTCAAATAAATTGTGTATAAATATTTTAATAATATTGATGCTGCTAACTGATTGCTTGGTAGTTGGTATATTTGGGTTTATGGGGCTACTTGAGATTTTTCATGATCAAAAATGCTGTGGTGCACAATATTCTTTTAGTAGAGCAGGGCTTCTTAATTTGATGCATATTTTAGTAGATCATGAATTATTTCAAGACTGAAATTGGTTATGTCCAGTTTATCCGATTAAAAATATAAATAGTTTGAGTATCAGCTAAAAATTGCAAGAGTATTCTTTTAATTCTTCCACTTGACTATTTAGTTTGCGGTCAATGGTCTTTTGACCAGCATGAATAAAAGAATGACAAGATGAATTAATATTAATTTGCGCATGAATGCTCCTCTTGGTCGCATTGTACACTTGTAGCAAGTCGCAAGTCATTACTGTCAGTTTACAATTTTTTCTAGCAGTTGGTTGAACATATTATTCAATATTTCATCCTGCTACTTGCCATTTTTACATCACTCATTCCTTCCAACAAAGGTTACATTTTGCAAAAATATGCACGTACAAGTTTGAAGTTCGCAAAATTCGCAAAAACGATTCGTATTTTATGCGGATGCCGAAAGTGAAGCAGTAAAAGGGCAGATGTTCATATGATTCATCATCATTTTTTCAAGTTAAAAAAGTTATATTTTCTTCTCCTTGTTTTTTCCTACCTATTATTACATAAACATTTTATAACCACAGTTTATATGCACGTTAATCTCCCATTATCTTTTCCTTCTGGAACAAAACTACACGTAATAGTTATCCCTATATTTAATACTGAGATCATTTTTATGATTCATGTGCTCATGTCAGAAACAACAACAAACAAGATACATAATAACCAATTTTATAATCGTTTTGTGCACACGTGTGATTTTTTCATAGTGCCATTATACCTACCATTCACTTTTATCTGTTTTCCTCGTGTATTTTTTATATAAAATTGTAAATAGAGTAGATATAAAATATATAACAAACGCAGTTAACAATTTATTTGTTTTTCCCTACTTATTTAAGAAACACTGCGACCGTTTTGATTTAAAAATATCTTATCGAAACATATATTGTTATCGTTATCATTATCAACATTTGTCCTAGTCTCGTCATCAAAATGATATCTGTGCAAATTTGTTTTAAAGGAATAAATAATGATTTAAATTTTGTTTTTCAATCAGAAAAACAACCGAAAAAGTCATGCCATAGTAAAATTTCATAGTTAAATCTAAACAGAAAAACGAAATGAATGAAAAACTGAGCATCATCAGCATAAAAAAATGCCAAGTTAAGATATCGGATTTCATAACATAGCATCGTACGATCCTTTTGAACTCGTGTATTTTTTCTACAGCATTGCAATATAATAGCTTGGTGAACTGGACCTTTGATTCCAGCGTCTTATGCTATATTGCACGTAGTATTCTGGTTGAGATATTCTTTAAGAAAAAGTAATATTAAAGCCATGCAAGATTTGCAATTTGTCATCAGTCACAAGCATCTATTCAGTTTCTACTACGTTCACGTAGTATGACAATGGCTACTAGCTACACATTCCAAATTCCAATACAAAATTCCATAAAACCCTTATAAACCATACACGTATTTCTGTAAACTCGCATTAACAATTGATTCAGGCTGACAGGACAAGTTGCACGTATAACCCACAATTCCCCGTATATATTTCTTCGAATTTTCTATAAAACTCATATCTCCATACATTGCTTGCACCATATACCCTACTACTGGCTTATATCCCAAATATACCTTCCTCGTGTGCACGTAGTAATATTTTTTTTTACTCTCTCTACAACTTACGACCCTACTCGTGTAGTATCCAATATACTCCTCAAGTTCCATACAATATCCATTATCCATCACCAGAGACCACAGAGAAAAGCAACGGCAAACGGCACTAACCTCACCACTAAGTCAGAGTAACCAGCAGTCACCATCAACACAGAGGAAAACAAACCGTGTTATAATAATATGGTATATAACGCTATATACGGTTTTTCCTGGTGATTTTCTGATGGTAAGATATATTCCGTTAAAATCTACACGTACATCTATTTCATAACAAAAATGACTTGCTAAACGTTTTTTCTCCATTTATCAACCTGCACTATATACTTTTGATACTCCAAAACATAGCTATTATATTTATTGGACTGCCTCATGTTAAAATCCTATAAGCTAATAGACTCTCTGTGTGAAATCAGAGTTGAAGTTCAGACAGTCGGAGAGCTCATAGCAGACAACAACAACACAAAATACTATATCTCTGTTTTGCGAACACAGAAGACAGTCAAGTTTACATGCAATTTTTTTAAGTGTGCAAAAATATAAACTGAAAATCAAGCTATTTACTAAAAAAGTGGTCACTGGTTAAAAAATATTTTAAAAAATATATAAAGTCATCAGTGAAAAGTGTATAGCGCAAGGCGCAGAACATTTAAAAAGTTTGACTATTTAAATTGATAACCCCAAAGTGAAACTATAAATTATAACTTTAAACCAAGCCGTTAAAAAGAAGAAGATTCCTTCTTCTTTTTTATTTCTTAGAAAATCAAAAATGGGAAAATAGCACAGTGCACTAATAAAGAGCTACTGCTCATAACAAGACAAAAAAATAGCACCTATCTAAAAAAAAGCCAATCGATCGATAAGCGTTTTGAAGGTTGTCTATACATCTTTCTCGCGTGACGTATAATCCATCAACGGACAACTTTGACCTTCCATTGTCCAGCAGCAATATTATATTCAGGTAAGAATTTTACTTTTTCAAACCATAAAACTATGTGGTGCATTTTATCAGAATTTGGCACATATATTTTGAGACAGACAAAGGGCTAATAAAAAATTAAGCATTTTTAATGAATTGGGGTTTTACACGTGTTCACACTCTGCTTGCAGTCAGTTAGGAAAAGATTCGGAGAAAATTAGGTAGTTTAGTTAAAAGCATTAGTTCAAACTTTTTTCTCTGAAAAGTTACGAGTAAAAAAGCAAAAATGAATTTATCGGGAAGTTCCCTTAAAAATTTCTCACACAAGTAATAAAACTTTCTGTTAATTCATAAAGTCATTTTAGTGCCCACAAAAATGCCAGAAAAATTGCTTTAAACTTATTTTACTGTGCTGCTTCTTCTGGCTTCTGGCGTCACATTTTTTTCTGTAATTTGGTGCAAGCTAATGACCTGCTGCGTCAGAACAGAAGCCTGATCAGTCATCACATTTTAAACTTTAATAGCATTCCATTCTCCATTCCACAATGTACACACATTCCCAACATGAATCTTCTAGATATAACTCAGCATTCAGCATTATTAGAGCCACTACCTTCTTTTCTACAAGTTTTGATTGGCTACACAGAGAGAAATAATATAACTGCTTGGGTAGCAAAAGTGCAATTATCTGTCATTAAACTGATCGCATCAAATTTTGTAGCACCGATTTTCTCTCTGTTATTACTACAATGCAGTTTACATTGTTGGGTAGAAAAACGCAGACGCATTTTTTATCTCTGGCTTTGTTGTTGCATGACAAAACGATTATAGGATGAACTAGTTGAATGAAAATATATAGTAAAATTGCCTTGGGCAATGTTTGACCGGTTGCGTCGTAGTAGTAAAAAAGTAGCATAGCAGTATAGTATAATGACTTGGGGTACAAATTGCTTTAAGAATATTTTTTACTTTACGCCGGCACACCAAGCAAAATACAAAGCCAAACCAGACGCCATACTGAATTGTAAAGCAAGTTACTTTTTTGTAAAGTGGCGACACATTTGCATGACAATTTGTCTAAGCAATTTGTATCATTCAATAAAAAACTTGTTATAGCTTAAAAATTAATTGTTTGACAAGTTATTAAAATACAGAAAAAAATTGCAAGCAGGATTTTTAAAAGTAGTAAAAAATGACATAAAATTATGAGCCATGAACCATGTAAAAAAATCTGGCTGTTTGCAGAAGAAAGCGGATTAATTATAACTTTGAACTTGTTAAGAGAAAAACGTACTCAAGTAATCTTTAACCCTGGCTCGCGTGACAAAGTCACATAGTCAGTGTATGATGTCATATTTGAGCTTCCATAATAATAAAATTCTTCATAAATGTGCTAAAAACAAGATGATAATTTGCTAGTTTAGTACAAAGTGGAAGAATTTTTTTTATACCCGCGTGCTATTCAATTGCGTCATGTTAGTTTTAAAAATTCATAAATATTTTCAAGCTAAATGGCTTCGGTACAAAGTCCAATATTTCCTGGAATAGAAAATCCATAACTATCAATTATCCACAATATTTAACCGCACTGTTTCCAAGTACAAAAACTTATTAGATAGCAAAATAGCAAGAAAATCTATAAAATCAATACAGAATCTTAAGTACTTTCCATAATTTATCTACTTTTAATAGGCTACTATATATCGTTATCCTTTTGTTCTTTATTGGCACTAGGTAAAAAAGCTTTTCGCTAATTTAATTCCAATTTCATATTCATGAATCATGAAAACGTACAAAAGCCAAAAGTCATATAATGCTAGCCAAGCTTTTTTATATACATTGGCCTTCGTGTGACTAGACTACTAGACCAAGCCAACAATGTAACGTGGCATTGATGCAAAAAGAGTTTCGAAAGTTGCAAATTCGCCATTTGCCATCTATAAACTTGCTACACCGTAATATACACGTGTGTACCCAACAAGATAGACTTTTCGTCTTCTTTTTGCGAATTTGCAAATTGGCAAAAGATTATATAGTTCTTTTACGAATATGCCACTGCAATAATGATTGTGCTATACCATTAGCCATATTGTTTCAAAATTAGACCCGTTTTTATCTGCGTGTCTCGTGGTGGCTCGTGTGACACTGCCTATTTTACCCAGAGAATAAGTTCCAAGGTTCAAAACAATAAAATTTTGTTTGGAACATGCACTCCAATCCTTTCTGTGCTAAAACCAGGTATAGATTTTTTTGGCAATGGGAAAATTGCATGTTTGATATGATCGCTGTGCTGTTTCATATGGAGGGAAATTATATGTCTACTGATATGTATTATTATGGAGTGCATGCTGGCAATACATGATACAAAATTGGAGATTGGAGTGAACGAACTTAACCTGGCAATTCCCAGAAATGCTTTAAAAGAAGCCAGTGGTTTTCATGCCAAATATTTTTTGAAAGTTGAAAAGACAAGTTATCAACCAAGCTATTATTCTTTAGCTTTTTAAGTTTTTGGAATTTTGGAGGTGACTTTACACTTTATTTTGTAGGTAGTTTAGGCGCAAAAATTTTTGCAAAAATGTTCTCCTCCTCCACCTCCGTCACTTCAGCGAGCCGCTCCAACTCGCAAATCTACAAAACCATAATGATCATTTGTCTAGCCCTTTATTCCTTGCTATTTGTGTACTACATTTGTCTGTCATTTAAAAAGTATCAGGGTGACCAGCTTAAAGCGTCTGCAGCAGCGTCTAAAGTGCTAAAAAGTGAAACGTGAACAAAAACCCCGAAAAAAAACCGAATGCTAACTTTCCTCCCTTTTTATTATTCTTAGCTATTCAGATTCTTGTTCTGGAATGACCCTACAAACTCAAACCACAAGTGGCTGTTCTACAACCAACAACGATGTAAGCGATAATACCACCACTGCAATGGCTTCCTCGACAAGCGTTAATAATGCCATGATGGTCACCTCCTCAGAAGCCACTGGAGGTCAAGGTGGTAGCGGTAGTGGCAGTGGGAGTAGCGATGAAGGTGGTGGCAACAGTGCCATTAACAGTACAAACGCTGGACCCTCCAGCGCCAAAGCGTTTGCTAGTGGTAAAAAACTAAGACAAATGAGTTTTACCGTAAGCTGCGCCACAAATCCGGGGGAAACGGTTTGCGTGGTGGGTAACTGTCCTCAACTTGGCAATTGGAAGCATGAGGGTGCTTTTCCGTTACAAAGAAAACCAGAGTAAGAAAAAATAAACGCTTAAGCGTACATTGACGCTTTTTTTGTAGTTTTCCATTTTACCATATAATGCAAGCTTATCAATGATTTCATCATCATATGCTTATCAAAAATTTACCAACAAGGTTATCATCCAATTTTTTACATGTGCTTATCATCAGGTACGAAAGTGCTGACCACCCTGAAGTTTGGCACGGCTCTTTGGCCCTTCCTACCTGGAAGGATATCAAGTTCCGCTATTTTGTCTGCGTGATTCTGGACATTGCGCCTAGTCCACCGTCCATCCCCTCCCCGGCGCTGGGCACCGGAGGAAGTGGACGCTGCGTTGTGGTGCGTCGCTGGGAAACCAATATTCAGCCCAGAATCAATCGCCCTCCTCAGCAGCCAAAGCCTAATAATAATGGTGCTTATCTTTTTTTACACACACAAAAAAAATCCTCAGTATGTTCTTCGATGAATAATGAATTCATAAATGAAAAAATGACTGAAAAACTGTTTAAATGGTGTGCGTTTGTTGTTGTGGCGTGTGAAAGAGGTTTTAAAAAATTGATGATGATGATGATGATCATATAAAATGTGGCTATACGTCCATGTTACAAAACAAAATTCCTCCAAACTTATGTCGCAGATTCCTCCAGTCGAGGAGGAGGTGACGACAACACCAACAACGCTACTGGGCTGAGTCCGAATATTGACACGTTTGGCATTTACAATGGGGATAACACCGAGAATATCGAGCACGGCTGGCTTACGGCCGAAACCTGCATTCAATTCAAGATCTCCAACAGTCCCATTCAGTTTTGGAGAAAGCGTTACAAAAACGTGCCAGTAAGATTTTTATCTTAGGCTTATCTTAAAATTATATGCAAGATAACCTATTTTGTATGTTTTTTAAAAAAAGGTGCGTCTTCGCATGGTTTCCGTAAACTTGGCTAGAGGTCAATCCATTTCCGAAATTCCGGATGGGATGGACTACCAAGATAGTAGTTCCGCTTGCGAAGAGCCCATTCCAGGATGGCCTATTGTAGAAGTGGCTGTGCTAAATGAGGAGGAACATCAGCTAAGTCTCCAGCAGCAGTTTGGACGAAGATATGGTCAAGGCGAGATTATGATTTTTAATGCCCAAGTGATTCAACCTCACACTGTGGTAAGCACAGAGAATAAAATTGACTGTTAACCTAATTAAGTGAAAATATAAAGAGAAGCTTTTATCTTTAAGATGGTTTTTGGGTGTGGGCCGGATCTTTAGTTTAATGAATGAATAGTTATGCCAGACAAGCTTTTGAGATTGGTTTCATAATGGCTTATCTTTTAAAAAACAGATAAGCTCAAAGGTCAAACTTTAAACAAACTGCCTTGTATGGATTTCTTTTTTGAAAACAGACAAACAAGTTATTAATCTTGTAAAATGATTAAGATAAGCATTTTTTGTTGTTTATCAGGCGTACATGATCGACTTTTACGCGGACAATAATGAAGATATCCCTCAGCACATTGGCTTTTGTCATATTTTGCCCAGCAATCTTAAGGACTCTGTGGGTATTCTTACCGTGCCGATAACTAGTGTGAGGCAAGAGCCCTTGGGACAGATAACCAGTAAGGCCAGATAAGCACTTTTTAAATAAAATGAAATGAAATGACCATTTTTTAAAAAGATGGCTTATTTGTCTTGTTTCAGTTGAGTACATTGTGGTCAAGCCCCTACGCAACACAAGTTGCGACATGAAGGTCAGCTACAGTCGCTACTGGAAGCACCAATGGAAAGGCCTAGATATTGGTCACCGTGGAGCTGGGAACTCCGTAAGGAACTTCCAGAGTTGTGCCAACATTCGAGAAAACACCATAGCCAGTTTGCAAAAGGCTGCAGATCATGGCGCAGATTTTGTAGAATTTGATGTGCAACTCAGTAAGGATCTGGTGCCTGTGTTGTTTCATGACTTTTATGTGAATATTGGTTTAAATCAAAAGGCCAAAAAGGGTGGGGAGTTAACCACGCTGAAGATTCCGGTGAAGGATTTGACCCTAAGGCAGCTTCATGAACTAAAGGTAAAAAAATGTTACAAGTGTCATGTGTCACGTTACCCCGTAGACACGTTTTACGTCCCCCAGCAAAACTATTTCATTCATTTTTAAAGTTTGATTTAAGCTGTTACATAATTCATAATTATAATTAACCAGCCAACTTGTTATCTCTGTAAAATTGTGAATAATTGCTTTATAAACTTTAAAAAAGTGTACATTTCTTTCTCTGTATTTCTGTTGGTCAATGGATTGATGGGCGTGTGGCACGTGGTGGTACGGTGGTCGGGTGGTTGGTGGTGAATTGCTGAATAAGGTGTTCTTGGTAGATTGGCAGCTTTTTAAAGGGATTCATCACCATCATCAATACTACCATCCAGCTGCCGTACAGAAGTGTATGAGAAAGCAGCGTTGTCACGTCAGTAGAGACCATAGGGGTGACGCTGCTGATGACGCTGTTGTAATCGCTGCTGCTGTTCTTGGCGGCGGTGGTGGTGGTGACGGTGAGGTGTGTTGAGGGATAGGGTTGCAGCGGTGTAAAAAAATGGGCTTTTTCAAAAATATTTAAAAAAATACTAACCGTGTTTATTGGCTTGGTATAAAAAAATAAGCTTGAAAACTAAACAATGAATGAACTAAAAGCTTTCACTTTCACCACCATGGTCCAGTTGACACTTGACACAGTCATTTTTCTAGTTTAGTTCCCTGTTTTCAGTTGAAATGGATGTTTTTCTGTTTAGACGTTAGGTTCAGTTTGCCCCAAAACCCATTTTTTATAAATGAATTGCTAATTTCGATTGATTTTATGATTTTCTTCTAGGTTTACCATCTTCAAGACGAAGTAAGCGAAGAGCCCGAGCACGAGGACGACCACGATCCCTTCCCCACCTTAGAAGCGGCCCTACAAACCATGCCCAGTCACGTCGGTTTCAACGTGGAAGTTAAATGGACAATGCAGCTAAAAGACGGCTCCTGGGAACTAGAAAACCCCTTCGAACTCAACATGTACCTGGACATTGTCCTAGAAACCGTGTTAAAATTCGGTGGTCAACGTCGTCTTGTCTTTAGCTGCTTCCACCCCGATATTTGCACCATGATCAGACTGAAACAGAACAAGTACCCAGTTCTCTTCCTTACCCAAGGCGTAACCTCCAAGTATCCCGAGTATAGTGACCCCCGCACACTAAACATACCCATTGCCATAAACTACGCCCGTTTTGCGGGCATCCTGGGCTTGAGCGTGCACACGGAGGACATTCTCCGTGACCCTAGTCAGGTCAAGGAGATTACGAGTCACGGGCTGGTAGCATTTTGCTGGGGTGATGATAACAATAACGCGGCCACTATTAAGTATCTTAAGGAGTTGGGCATGGACGGGGTAATCTTTGACCGGATTGATGACACAATTGAAGCTAAAACTTCGGTTTTTTTTGTGGAGCATCAGGAGGAACTGTTGCAGGTGCTTTATTGAAACAAATAAAGTGCCAAATAGTTTTTGTGAATGTTTTTTTATGTATGATTTTATGTGTGGATGAAACAGTTTGCGGTAACCAGTCCAGAGGTGGAGTTTGTGGATATGGAAGAGGGTGAGGAGGAGGAGACCGAAGAGGAGAACACGAGTTCGGGAGAAAGCCCAGGAAACAAAAATCCAAATAATTATCATCAAAATGAACAGGATGCTGTGATGGTTAGTGCGGCCAAGCAAAGTGAGATTGATGGGGCTAGCTTGTTTCCCAATATTACCAAGTCGCTCAACTTGCAGGCACAGGTGAAGGAGTGTGGCGTTTGATTTCGGGGAAAGGAGGAGCAATCTCCTCCGGATCCACCTCAAGAACAATATCAACAGCAGAAGATTGACTAATTTATTTTTTAGTTAATTGGTTTTCTATATAATTTTTTGGGTAAAAGGTTAAAAGAGAAAAAAAGATTCTTAGAAAGCCTATAGATGAAATATACAATTAAGTTGCTCAAAAACCTTTAGAAAATATTATGGAAAATTGTTAAAAACTAAAAATGACTATACACTCTAGTGCCTACTACAATCTATACATCTTTCCTGTTTATTCTTTAAAACATAAATAGTAAATTTGCTAAGAAATTTGTTGTTCTTGTTGAACGCATATTGCAATCGCGGACTATTACTAAAATAACTTTCATTAGGGTTTAAGATTGTAACTGTATAATTGATATAATATAATGCTAAAAAAACTGCGCAAGAAGATAAAAAGAAAGAAGTTTAAGATTTGATTAAACCTATTCTCCTACTTAAAAAAAGTACTTGCTTTGTACACGCGTCCATTTAAGATTACATCGAAGTTTGAAAATTAACTAGGTTGACTAGCAATTATTTACAATAATATTTTTTATCAAATAAGCCATGTATACTGTGTATACCTATCTCTATATGTAATTTTCCTACTTATTTGTGCTACACCGCTTTATACACTATATAATTATTCCATGTATTATGTATACGTATTGGTTCCTCTACGCTAAAATATACTGAGATTAATTTACAATTTAAAAGAAAATTAAGATGAAAATCACTGATGATATATAATATAAATTAAGTGTAAAAGAATGACAAATAATGAATTTTGTAAAAAAAATATGAACACTGAATAAGTAATATATTATATATTATAGTACTTGCATTATTGCAGTACAAGGTACAAGCGTTGACATGAAAAAAGAGTGAAAGAAAATGAATAATAAAATAGTAAAGAAGTTATTCAGTGAAATATTTACCTTGATTTGGTTTAACGGTTTATTTTCAAGGGTATGACTTACTGCAATTTAATTTTGCATAGGTAATACTTATCGAAACTAAAAATCATTGCAATAAAAATTTGGTTTCATGCAAAGTCGTAAGAGATGTGATTCATAATTGGGTTTCACGAAAATATGGCCTATGGGTGATGGTTTATAATGTATATACTCAATAATTTAATGCAATCTGAAGTAAATTAGTAGAAGTAATTAACTATATTTACAGGTATTTTAAGAAGTTTTGAGAAAATAAGTACCCTTTTAGAGTAATGTAGCATGTTTTTAGTAAATTAGGGCATTTCGAAGTAAATTATTGCGTTTTCCTGTAAATTAGTGCATTTTAAAGCAAAATAGTGCATTTTTCAGTAAATTATCGAGGTTTTCAGTAAATTATTTCGTTTTGAAGTAAATTATTACGTTTTTCAGGATTTTGATCCTTTTTCAGTAATTAAGTGCGTTTCCCCAAACTTTAGTACATTTTAAAGCAATTTAGCATATTTTCGTGTAAATTAGTACATTCTGGATTAAATTAGTACATTTTGCCGTAATTATAGTAGTTTTTAATTAAAGTTTATCATAATTGCGTATTATTGCATAGCATTCTACACCACAAGCCCATTCATCATTGCATGCATGCAACACACGCACAAGCCATAAGAAAGCCCCACTACGCACGCCATCCGTCTCACTTTGCCCATCTTTACCCGCGCCGCATTCAACAGCCCTTTTCCCAAAACCAACTCTACAGCTTACTTACATAACTTTTAACAGTTATTTCAATTAAACTGCTTTACTACTAAATAATTTATAATTATTAATGCACCAAAACAAGCAAAATATTCCCCTTTATATATCCGTAATACTCATTTTAACGCAATTATACCCATTTTTACGTAATTTTCAAGAATTTCCAATTGCCACTATATTTTTAGCACTTTATTTTGGTTGGGTGTAAAATAAAAAGTGCTGCAAGTTATCGCTTCTCGGCCTTTTGGCTAAGATCAAAGTGTAGTATCTGTTCTTATCAGCTTAATCTCTGATACGACTCTCATTGAGGGTCTCAGTAGATTAAACCGATTTTTGGGAACAGGATGGGGTCGTGAAGCTTGCTTCCGCCCGTCCACGGGTTGGCCCGGTATTGCAGTACCGCCGGGATCGGCCCATAAACAAATCAAAAGAAACTCTCTCCAGCTCTACAGGCTGGCTGCAGTCTCACTTTTTGGGAAAAGTGGGAAGTGGAGCAGCAGCGTAGAGCGAGCTAAAACAGCCCATGAGCAAGTGGGCAGAAAAAAGCACGTTTTTGGGTAGGTGGATGCAGTAAAAGATGACGTGAATTGATGAAATTGCAGGAAAAAATACATGATTTTTAGGGAATATTTTGTTCAAATGCGTAATTAATTGCTGGAAAACATGGTAAAATACTCCAAAATGCTGGAAATTGCTTGAAAATGCACTTAATTACTCAAGAAATGCTTTCTATTACCCCAAAAACCTACCAATTACTTCAAAATGGATTGATTGATAAATTGATGGCTATAATTTCTACCTATTTTTATGTTAATTGGCTTATCTTCTTTTGCATCCTGTAAGCTTGATAAGCAAATGACAAGCTTCTATCTTTTTTCTACTAGCTTAAGAATTTAGATTGGGCTGGCTGAACTCCGTCTAGAACAGCATGTTGGCCCATTGTGCTTTGGCCTACGCTTTTATTTATTTATTTGTGGACATATGGACATGGACAGGTGACAAGGTGACCTGACCATCGTCACCACAAGTCACTAAAGACAACCGTGAACGTTGACCGGGTGATAAACTTTAATAATTTCACTGCTGCAGTGGCAGTTTTTCCCAAGACTGCAAGTTTTATGGCAGCTGCCAACGGATTTTGGCTATTTTTCGGGGAAATTTTAGGATTTTGGAGGGGATTTGGAGGAGATTGGAATAAGGTAAGTTGAGTGGTTTTGGTGTGTGTGTGAGGTGGACCATGGACCATGTTTTAAAATGTGGTGGTTTTTTTAGTTTAGTGACAAGTGACGAAGCATGGAGACAAGGAGCAAGAAGAGGAGCAGGACACTGACAGGTGACCAAAGTGGAACTGGAGGTGGAGGTGACGATGACGGTGAAATGTCACTGAAGATTTCTCAGGTGTGTTCAGTAGGTGACCGAATTCGGAGGTTGAAAGAAGGAAGTGAGAAGGAGAAGATTAGGTGAAGTGGTTTGCTTTTTAAAGTGATTGATTGATTAATTGGTGATTAGTTTGATTTAAAGTGTGTGTTTTATTTTGTGTAGGTTTCTGGAGAAAGGAGGCTGGAACCTGCTTCATGATTGGATTCAGCAAAGTTATTCCAGTGGAAATTTTAGACTTTTGGAGGACATCCTTCGAGGGATTCAAAGTTTACCTGCAGAACCTGTAAAAAAGATGTTGGAGGAGGGGAGCAGCGTTATTCTGGTGGCTTTGGAGGAGATCCTAAAGGAAACGGTGGATCAAGAGGGTTTGGAGGGGATGAGGGAATTGTATAATGAAGTGTTAACCAAGTGGAAAGATTTAGTGATTGTGAAGCGTAAATTGGAGGAGGATGAGGAGGATGACCAAGGGCCTATTTTAAAAATAAAGAAAAAGGC